>LQNK01000583.1:109632-224342 GCA_001586405.1 Phoebis sennae | reverse complement strand
TTACCAAGATAAGGGGAGAGGTGAATGTTTGTCCAAGGATATCTGCAGTATGCTTTATTAGATCTTGATTATCTTGATAAAGAAAGATCTTGAGTACAAAAATGAACGAAAATTTTATATTTTGATTTATTCATCACACTCTAACTAAAACTGTAGTTTTAAAGATCTAAGTAAAATGCAACGAACAACTTTCTTCATACTATGTAGTGATTTATAATTACTTAAGAGTGAAACAAAAGTGAATTACAAAGAAACATGGCGTAGGTACTCGACCTTTAATAAAAAGAAGTCTACGTAGGCTGTGGTTTATTTAATTATCTAGCTAAAATTCTCGACGACAATTTCGTCTCGACTAAGTGAATAATAACGGCAATCACATCTGTCTAGTCTTGTGTAACCTGACTCCTTACAATTCTTGAAAATTACATCGCCTTTCCTTTTATTAAATCTTAGTTGTTAATGTATGGTAATCAGAAAACTTTTTAGTATCTACGTAAAATATATTATCCCAAAATGATAAAGAGACTTTCAATATTGATATTTATATATCAATTATAAACCAAGCCAAACCGCGTCGAAATTATGACGAAAAACCACTGATGAAATATGATTACCGTTTCATTAAACGTGAAAGTACAATTTACGCCAACATTAAACAATAGAGTTATTTAAATTGATTAATGATTATATGAAATAGATCGAAAGTTCATTCTTTTCGCAGCATGATCTAGAAAGTTACCCGTTTTCTGTGAGTCAAGCAAATTGATTGTACAAGGAGAAAGGGATTGTGAAAGATCGAATCCATTGATTGTCATAAAGCACCAAATGCTTTATTACGTTATTAAAAACCTCATTAATAATAATATTCCATGGCGCTTCAATCACGATAGAAAGGGTTTTTAACAACTTTCGTATTCCATTATTAGGTTATGAGATGGTATGATATTGAAATAAAATTAGTACAAATTTCGTGACGGTGTACACAATTACTTGATATCTGTATCAAGATGTTAAAGGGAAATGATGGGAAAGTATGACTCAGATAAATACTTGAAAAATGTGCTTAATCATCATTTTTAATAACGGGTACAATTTTACGATATCTATACAATAGATCGGTTACGTATTACAAACTTCAATGAATAAATTCAAGGTTTCGTTTAGTTACACTGTTCAAATGTTTAAAAGAAGATAAAACAATCAATTTCTGATTATTATTTAATAACAAGATTAATTTGATCGAAAACAAGAGACAAACATGATTTTTTCTCAAATTCAAAATGTTTTATTTCAGATGAAACCATATTTTAACAAAATATAGTTATCAAGATTTTACACAAAAAATAAACAATTAATTCTGATTACATTAAACTTTTTATAGATGAACACTAAAAAGCAAAAATATTTGAGATATCAACAAAACACTACCTATGGACACATCGATACGAACATTTATATTCAAACCATTATCCCTAAAAAGCATGGACAATACCAATACAAATTTTCCGTCATCAAATAAAAAGCACGCGATGTTCTTTAATCGTTTCTATAGGAAACCATACAAACGCCGGCTCTGACAAAAGCCTGATGTGGCTTCCCACAATTCCCGAACGCTAAATAAGTATACGTTTCCTTTGGAATTAAATGTACCGGTTTTTAATGTTATCTGCTATGTTGAGTATTGTGTGTTAATTAATTTTGTATTTACATTCTTGATCTAATTTAAGAAAGAAAGAAACATTTATTTCGACACACACATAATACACATTATACAATCACACACGAACAAAAATAGGAAGAGCCGATAGAAGACAATAAAAAAAAGAAATTCATTATTTTTTTAAAAGAATGGCGAACTCGTCTTGAACTTCATTTGCGCTCTAAACGTCATTTTCTCTCAAACATTTAAAAGGTAAATATAAATATAATTAAATCATTGTTCTGTGATGCTATTACTAAAATATTTGGGTTAACTCATTGTTCAAATGTCCATTATACGTTTTTTGTATTAAATTCGAATTGTAAACAATATGAGCGATTACAATATCGGGTTGCGTTTCGTGACCGTTAAAGTATTATATGGGATTGTGGTAATCCGTGTTGTTATTTAGGCTGTGTTAGGACTATGAATACGGTTGACGTTTTCTCTATATTTTTTTTTGTAGAAAGTACGCAGAAAACTTTCAAAATTAGTTTATTTGATTTGATGAAGTTTAAAGAAAGTTAGTTTTAAAAAAGCCGCAAAAAGCCTTACATACCCAGTTCCACTAATTCGCAACTTTGTTACTCGTTCACGCAAAAAAATTCTGAACCGATTATGATGAAACTTGGTATCCATATAAGGGTTTGGAGTAACATAGTAACATATAGACTACATTTAATCCTGGAGTTGCCACGGAATCAGAAATTCAGGGTGCGTGGGGTAGTATCCTATATTTAAATAATAATTAACCTATACTTTACTAATGAACCTTCAGTTCAGTTGAATTTTATACCCCAGTCAGTTATCTTTATAAAAGCTTTTCTTGCTTTCGCAAATGGCGAACAGTCTATTGAATAAAACGTTAAAAGCTTATAATTAAAATGAAGCAATAAAGTAATATGAATTCGTCATTGAGAGCTATTGTCGCAAAATAAATTGCGATAGGTATCGTCACAAGTGAGACTGACCGTGACTGAAATTTCGCTGTGTTAAAAACGTCAGGCGGCCAATATGTGCCAATTTTTATTCGATCAAAATCAATGTATTCTTATATCTTGATATGAATGAGAAATAGCTTTTGTCACGTGCAATAAGAATGATGAATGAATCGCCATAAAAATACTTCTTTTAATTTCTGGATTATGCATTGTACCTCCATTTAGAATTCGAATTTATTGTATTGCTTTATGTACTGATTCAATTTCAAATTTTTCTGTTAAAAATCATGTAATACATGATTTTTAACACCAATTTCTTTACTCTTATTCCTCCATTTATGGTATTTACACCTTTGTATCTATAGTCAATACGTTTGTATAGTCAATTGTTGTTAATTTTTTATTCTATTGTCATCCTACTGATAATATTATAATTGCGAAAGGTTATGATAATGTATGTATGTATGTGTGTTCGTTACTCTTACACGCAAAACTACTAAGCTGATTATGATGAAACTTGGTATAAATATAGGTAAGCGTTCAGAATAACATAATATAGGCTCCTTTCAAACCCGAAGTTACCACGAGACGCTGCTAGTAATAATACTAGTACTACTAATACTGTTTATATTTCACGACGCTCTATGAACTTTTTAAAAACTTTTCTAAACATAAATATAATAAACTTATAGATAGTCGCCTAAACTCAGAAAATCCACAAAACATTAAATAGATATTTATAGATATTTCATAAATCCAATGCATCAGTGTTAAATTATCGAACAATCTCTATTAAGTTATTAATAGCCGATTATTAATTAATGGCAAAATGACTAATTTGCTGAACTAGACAACGCGGTGCATGCAAAATTAGTGACATTTTCAGCTAAATTTGCATGTTAAATATAATAAAATATTGTCGGAATACAGTACATTTACCCACCAAACTTTTTTGTTTATTCTATTTTCTAACCATAGAAATTAAACTTCCTATGAATTTTTAGCACAATTTTAACATAAACATACGGGTTGCCTGAAAGAGATCACTCATTAGCGATTAGGCCGCCCTTTTTATGTATAGTTTTAAGTTAATGTTTCTAATATCATTAAGTACTACTGGTGCATAAAATAAAGTGTCTATTCATTGATTCATTCATTCATTCATATACATATATAACGTTATTCTTGTCCTTTTTCTCCTAAAATATTGTCCAAAAACAATGATAGCAAGGCATAGTTCAATACACATCTGGTTACCCGCATACAAAGAAAGACTGTCTCTCTTTCTTTCACTACAAAAAAATATTTTACATTGTCTTTAAAAACATCGAATAATTGAAATCGACAGTCTTTCCTAACTTTTTGATTTATGCGCATTGTGATCGTCCATCTTGTTTGACGCGAACTTGTCTGAGGCGGTGAACTTTTAATCGAGTTTTTGTACTAATAAATATTGGCGAATATTTTACCTTCAGTATTCACCGAGTCAAGAAATTAAAAGTGATTTTATTAAATTAAAATTAATAAAGATGCCGTGAACTTTAATAAATAAAATATATTTAGAGAAGAGTGTGGATTTAGACCACAAAACATTTTATAACTAGAAAAAATGCAATATCAAATAGCAAAAGCTAGTCACGTAAAATAAAACTGTAAAACTGAAAGGAGTTAAAAACTTCCCGAAGTGCGCTTTCTTTATAATTTTTCAGTCATAATAACCAGTTACTTTTACTGCCTGTAAATTGTAATACCTATGGCAAATCGTAAAAATCGTCGACGTCCGCTCCAATTTACATCTTAAAAGAAAATGCAAAGTACCAAGCGATATAAACATAAAACTGCGATCGTTACATCGAGCTTAAAGCGAAACTAAAGTAGTACGAAAAAAGTCTTTGTTATTCCAAGCCAAAACAACGATGTTTAGGCATTTGTTAAGAAAACAAACGTTTATGGGGCCCTGCTAGGAACGTGCTCCTTATACCTACCTACTGCTATCATACCTATAAGGTCAGAATCAACGTGCCGTTTCAACGTCGATATGGATTAACAAATGCTCCACATTTCTCAGTATTACCAAGAATTGCCTGCAAATTTATGACACTTATTTGTTACGAATTGAGCGCTTTCGAAGTTGTGGAGGTTAATATGAAATTATTGCTCGTAAATTGTTACCTGTTATGGAAACTCGAGTCAGAATGCGATATGACGACATTTAATACCAACGAATTTTCATATAATGTTTGGAATAAATGAAACGCAAATTAGTTAACATATAAATCATCATGAACATTTCAATACAAACATATAATATTTCAAAGCTGTTTTATTTGCGTTTGTATGCAATTATTCCATGATGGACAATACTTATAAACAACACAATAATATTATTTGAGTTGAACGCGCCAACGGTTTATTTATACGCAAGCGAACTAAAGGAAAGATAGCATCTGTGTTTATTGAATTTCAGTCAATTTTGTGCTGAATTATGTTATGTTTTATGTGAAAATTATGGAAGTTGCTCTAATTTTACGTATCTTATTCCGAAAGGGTGTACACGTTTTTAATCCACATTTAAATATTAACCAATAAATTGCTATCCTCGATTAACCATCGAAAGAAAAACTAAACTGGTACCAGTAAGTACCTAAGTGTTGCTAACTAAAGTGTACAGCCATAAATTGCGTTTGATTTACGGCGTCCCACCAACTGTTAGTGCCCACTGAGCATTGAGTTATAATGCAATGACACTTCATAGTCTACTCCATTTAAATAATTGAATGTGTCTAGTCTCTATGCACTTATTATGTCATGTTATAAGCTTTTTATTAATTTGTTAAAAAGTAGATACATTTTATAATTAATAACCCTAAATAATTTCATATCGATAGATAGATAGCGCGAGTGATCCGTGTTGGTTTTTATATCAAAAATAACCTCATAAATCTAAATCTACATCTAATATAATTTAAATCTACTTCATCTTAAACTTATTTTTTTGTGTACTTGGATTACGCTCTTTCAGGGCAAATTTACGTTGATATTATTTTCAAACTATAATTAAAAACTTCATACACACTACGAAACTATCAGTAGGTACCACAAAGATCATTTACACCAGTGAAACCCGTAAACGCTTAACCATATAGAACGCACATGTTGTCAAGTAGCAATTGCCGAAATATCTGTACCATATGGCGACCATTTGCAAAAAATCTACCTGCCACAAGTGCTTCCAATTGTCGACATGAAACACGAACTTTTTGCTGATAACAATTCTTAGACTGGCCAGTTTGAATAGCCTGTTGTTTTTTAATTTCTTGCCTTGTTCCTGAAAAAACAGTTTCGAAACGACTGCGTTCGAAATTTAAACGAGTTCGCATTTTAAGTGGAGAATTTACTTGCGTAAAATCATGGAATGAATTTTATATTAAAGTTTTAATTGACGGCTATTAAATTGTAAAATCGAAACGGATCCTTAATTATTGGCTTTGATTTTCAGATATTTATCTCTACCATACCTTCCATTTGAGAAATTGAACCCGGCATTCAATCATACCTGAAACAAAACAATAATTTATTGAATATGAATCATAATATATACTAACAATACTACACTACAATGATGCCTTAAACCCTTACTTTCTTGAATAGGAAACGAGGGACACATGTCAAGTGATGTAGTTACTGACAGACGGTGGGTGGTGCGCCATCTCAATGGACTCTTGACTTGCAAAAATGTGACAGGACATTGTACGGGTGTGACACGTGTTTCTGCATATTGAAACATTTTTTGGGTTACACATAAAAAAGATGGGATTGTTTCCAAGACTGTAAATATGTAGAGAAAATTGCGTCTTTGGTTATTTTACATTACATTTTATTTGTTTAATACGTGACTTGATCCGTTTTCTATTTTAACATTTAAAACTAATCAAAGTATGGACATATAGGCAGGTAGATATATCATCATTCACAATAATAGCACAGGGTATAAATCATCTATAGACTGTAATAATGGCATGTGATTAAAAAAGTAGGTTACATTTCAGTTCAATAACTCGTTCTATTACCAGGAACTGCCGTGCTATTATCAAATCGAATTGTCTTTCTATGAAAAAATGAACATCGAAACAGACAGTTAAATGACATAATCGACACTACTATAATGACATAATAAAATATTCCTGTAACGACGGACAGTTTTATAGGAACAATAATGTCTATAATGGTCTTTATTTAGTATTCAAACTACCCTATTGTCTTTAGAAGTTCAAATTGTAGACATTTTTTATGCATAAGTATCGAACGAAATGGAATAATTTTCATCAATGTAAACGACGTATTCAATATCCGTCTGCTCGAATTGACTCCAATTTCAGTTTAACGAGCGCCTCTTACATATTGTGTGTGATATTATGATCCATGTTGTTTGTTTAAATGTAAATCATCTGTAGTTGCATTCCTTTACATGCTAATAAAGATTTAAAAAAATCATATATTTGTCGTAACCAATAAGTCTCGCATTCTTTTTCGTCGACATCCTCTAATTAAATACCTACCTACTTATTATCGTTCCTTATATTTCTAAGTCAGCATGTTATTATATAAAAAAAGTTTCTAAACATAATAGTTATTATTTTTAGAAATATCTTATGTAAACAAAAGCTGACCCGAATAAATAGATTTATGGTATTACTGATATATTTGCAGCTTAGTATTCAATATATCATCGTGAAATGTATCACACATACAACCGACCTACGTTTTAATGACAGCAACTCTCGTAAACAATCGCCATATCTCATGTGTATTTGTATAAAGTTGGAAAAGCGCCTGCGACAGACGTTCATGGAAATTTTAGATATATTACTATGAAGAAATAATAGAAAAAATGCAGTACATTATTACAATTAAAATAGTGGTAGTAGTTCAGTACTGGCCTAAAAATTCAAATTAAAACAAAGTTGAGTTCTTGCCATTTGTCAATAAAAAAATCAGTTAGTTCTCTTTTCAGTAACTATTTTTCATAAACATTATTTTTCCCATCTATTAAAGGTAAAACATATTTAAATATATACCACAAAAGCACAAAATCGTGCAAACTTCGAATTATGCTCGCAGTCAATATTAAAGGAAATTATACTAGAAAGTTCTTTCATTTAACAAGCTTATACAGTCTTGCGTCTTCAAACATAATTAAAACACAAAATTTAACCCACAGCTGGGTAAAACTGTATACGAAATGTATATCTTACGTAAATTAACTTGTCGCAATTAATTACGCATACATGTTTCAGTGCAATATCAAGTTTAATTATAATATGAACTCTGTATACTTAGACGATTCTTAAAAAAAATATTGGTTGTGTAAGTACGAACAATTACAACTAGCATTGAGTAAATTTTATAGAGTATCATCAAAAAATTAAGTTTATTAAAAATGAATTTTCAAATACTTTCTTTCCAGTTTGACTTTCAGTATAATACGATCCAATGAATTCAATTCAAATAATTGAAATTGCAACAAAAACTACTTCAATTCACTTTACTCCGGCATTTCCTTTTCAGTTGATTTACCCAATAGACTGTAAATATTAAAATAATCGAAGTAAATTTCTTGTATTTCAGCAGTTAAAAATATGAGTTCGATAACAATTAAAGTTATTTATTCGCAAACTGTACTCCATCGTAAATTGCATTATCCGAGTCAGTGATATCAAAAAATAAATTGAAACTCGATCCAACTATATTGTTGTGGAATTTACGTTATAAAAACGAGATAGCTGAGCATTGATTGTTATTATTTTATTCGATTACGACGGAATATCTGATATTTGCTGCGAAAATATTGATATCTGCTAATTCTCAAATATTTGATAATAAAACGCTATATGATTGCGATATAAAATCTAATACTGAATGCAACTTTAACACAATTTCACGCCGCGTGAGAAAACTACTGAGGGAAATATTAGAGGTATTAACAAAATTTTCACTAAGTAGGTAAGAAATTATCTTTTCGTCTGGTGCCAAAAAGTTCAATTACTAAGTAAGCACGTTTTATTCTGGAAATAAGAAATACGTGAAGTAGTTAAGAATTCTTAACATAATTTTACTCTTACCAAGAAAGTCACTAAATGGTTTACAGCTTGACTTAATATCAAATTATTTTTAACTGAATTCAATATCAACTATTTCATATACCTACGTATTTATAGTTTACAATATGTAAACCTAAACTTATTGGTATTTCTATAATTTTACACACATGCTTATTGCTAAGCAATAGGTCTTACGTTTTAAAATTATAACATACGCATTTTCTTAGTTTTTGGAACAATGTTTTTTACGTATAATATGCTTAGTTATTTGAGATGTTGCTTGTTTTGTTAGTAACCATGGTAGAATAACTTTCTCACACTTCATTCATTATAATATCGTTGAACAATCGATAAATGCATTTCCGTTTCATAGCTCGGCTGGTGGAACTAAACGCCTGCATCCTAATTAAGTCATTATTTAACCCTTCAAGTCCCTTCTAAACTGTCTCTTTAAAACTATTCATTACATTTAACGAGATAATATATTGCGTATTATTGTATCCTAACAACAAAACATACTATAAGAATAGACTATAGAATATATTATATCTATCTGTATACAGAGTGTATATTTAATAGTTCTATGTGCAGTTTTTAGCTAAAAATATTAAAGAGTGGCAGAATTGATAATACGACACCAAATCACCCTCATATTAAACAACTTGACGCACGACCGTGTTTAAGAAACATTACAGCTTTATATTTTACTACCTCACAAATTGTTCCCGAGTAAACCAATCTTCCATGTTATCAAATATACCCCAAATTGTTTTGTAAAGAAAATGTCCGCAATATATCATAACTGGCATTGTCTAATTACCCCGTACATGGAAGCGATGAAGCTCAGCGTAAAATTCGCTAATAATGTGGTGGTGCAAATTGTGCTCGCCTGATTAATACCTTTGTTGTCTAATTGGTTAGCTCAATTCTCTCGACCTGTGTAATTATTTATAATGTATATTGTAATAATAATTCAATCGCCATTGCAATAATTGGTTTATTTTAACAAATCAACATATTAATTGTAGGATTAGAATACAGCATATATTTTTGTAATACTGTGCGTATTTTATTTAGAATTTTTTGTTTAGAAATCTTGTGTTAGCTTCCCAGTGTCATCAATTAACAGAACATCAGAAGTATCATAAAGTTGTATTGCAAGGGTCGTGAATAGGAAAAGCGAAAAAAATAAAATCATAAAAATTCTCCAAAACGAACTAGGGATTCATACTCTGAATTGTAATTTACAACGTCGATTCAATACAGATTCTGGAATACCATAAACACTCGGTTTTTCGTTTAAAATAAACGTACAAATAAATATGATTCAACAAATCCTTTGCAAATAATATACGACTTCATCACGAGCTTCATAACTTCTCCACATGCAATAATTTAAATATAGCTTGTTCATTAAAGATCTTAATGAGCCAAGTTGTAACATTAATAAATAACGCTTCAGATACTATAAAGTTAAACGATTCGCTGTTTACGCCGACATCGCTGCAATATATGGCCTAGAACAAACTTCGTATTTCTAGAATGTTCGTTAGAGAACATTTAATTTGTATAAATATTTTAGTACAAACTTTAGTTGTTACATTGCACGAATGACTTACTTTATGTTTATATTTGGTTTCATTTATAGCTGAAGTTAGTTTCCGTGAAATACTAGAGGAATAATAATGTATCAATTAATATTTCCATACAGAAGTTTATTTTCTATTTATTTTATAATACAAATTGCTGAATTTTTACTTCCATTAACACCATGCTTCAAACATACTTTAAAGCTAAAAGCGTCTAAAATTGACCTTTCTTCTAAAAGGCGGCATTCAATGAAATTGATTCTGCTCATGCCCAGGATACATTGTAGAGTCAGACAGTTAAAAATCAAATAAAAGATATTCAATTTCCAGGATTTTGCGCCCAGCAGAGTCAGAGACACGTGCGTCGAATAATTTCACACAGAGCGCTTCAAAATCGGCGCCTTAGATAAAGGACACTTGCCTTCTATTATCATATTTTATTTCCAAGTGCTGCTACAGAAACCCTTTTAGATAATGTACTACTGTTTTTTGATAAGATACATGGTCGGTCTCTGTATTTAGAAATTGGAGGTTTTGTATCCATCATCTATTGTAGTTGATATATTTGCGTGTGAAAGTGCTCTTGCATGCTTACTGTAACTTTCTTCTTAACTAAGATACGAAAGAAATGAAAAACGATTCAGATTTCAAATCGATTTTTTTATATTTACCCTAAATCCATATGACCCGATTCGAGCATACAAAGCCTTTGTAAACTGGAATTTTAACTAAAATATACTTGATTCCTACCGTTAATGGAATACTATTTTCAGCTATTTCTGATGCTGGATTGTATTCTGCATTTATATTTGAATATTTTTCGTGCAAATTCAATTTAAAGGCAGCGTAGTGTAAATTTCCTGAAAATTGATTAAAATAGAGAAATAAGAATAGAATTTTCTATGAAAATCTCTATTGTAGATTAGATTTCTCTAAAACCATTTTCATTCCGATTTATGGAATTGAATCCTCTCGTATACTATAAAATTTCTGTTAGTAGATTTACTCTACACTCAGTATAAGATGTAGTAAAGGTAATTTGGTTCTTTCATTCTACTACCTAACAGATTTTAAAAAACGTAGCTCATTTTTACATGGGAAATTTTAACTTTAATATGTTTATAAAGCTGGCTAAATATAGCTGTATTTTATATTTAAATGTGATCATTTATTTATTTCTATTATTTATTTCACGTTATCATGTAAACTGTTCAATGGGGACAAACTAAGCTCATAACTATGACATAACAAATACAATAGTAAATCTAAAACTGATGACAAACTGCAATATAATGCTACAGCTCAAAGGGGTGAAATATAGCCCATTATAATTCCCGATTCTCGCTAATCACATATAAACCATATCTGGTATTATTATGCAAATCTAGCGTATAACAAGAGATGAGTCATACGAAACCGTCTCGTAGTAAATTGAAGTTAAATTAGTTGCGCGCTGTACCAAGAACATATTCAATTTACAAGATGTATCGAGGAATGTTACATATGTTCTCTACAAGTTGAAACAATACTGCGTAATTAACGGACATTTTACGTCCGTTTTCAGATATAAATGGCCAACTATTTAATGTTCAAATTTGGAACGTAATTCTGTGCTTTTAAGCTAATGCTATACGCTTGATGTTATAAAAAAATTCGGGATAAATAAATAAGAATTTCCTTTGCAGTGGGTTTATGAAAAGTTTGCTGCGTATTGATATATTTTTAAAGAAGAATATTTGTTATATTTTAGCAGCATATAATAATCAAAACACCTAGATAGGAAATAAGCTGACTGTTAGTAATAAGCTACGAAAAAATGACCTTGTATTATTCAAAATAAGTCATGCATTTCGTTTGTTAACAGTTACATTTTGGAATATTTGAAGTCAGAACGCATTATCTAAGCAAGCAAAGCCGGTGGCACAATTGTTCACGCTGATTCGTTTCAGATAACTCGCAACAATTTTGAGAAAGATTTTCTATCTCGGCGTTGGGAAACGAAACGAGAGCATTGAGACAATTAAAGTGATTTAAGTGTTTGCACAACCTAGTAATTAAATTTCACATGGATTGTCCATAATCAAATATCTCACTCGTATTCGAAATGTGAAGATTTATGTTGTTTTATGAATGAAATATTTTTGTAGAGGTGCGGAAATGAATAATTCAGGTAAAAGATAACAAATTAAATTAAATTTAAATGTACAAAGTACAGTTAGAAATTGATATAATTGAATTGTGTGTTACGAGCCTCTAATTCTAATTCGAGGTCCATAGATAAATAGTTTCTTATGACCTGATCAAGCTAATCAAGCCTATCTTTATACTAATACTTTATAAATACCCGTTCAGTAGTTGATTGCGAACAAACATCTAAACTTTTACATTTATAAAGAGGATAATTTACAAAAGCAACAAAGACGAAGCGCAGCTAATTGAGCCCCAAGATAAACCGACAGCCGTATCCACTTCTTTGAACCGTCTGCTACACTTAAACCACTTAAGGGCATACAAAATAACCGAGTGGATCTGTCTACGGCAGGTCCGCGAGGCAGGTAATGATCTATGAAACACCCATGATACTGTAAGACTGCATCAAAATAAAGGGGCCTGTATCAAAGGCAGCAAATCCCCCGAGAATGGGCCTTTATATTTATAGCTCGCCTTTGTTAGCAAGAGAAATATAAATAGTTCGCGCTGAAATATCGAAAGCTTTTGAGGGTGCGATATTGTAGAAAATTAATGATGTGGTCAGCAGTCGGATTGGATTAGGGTTGTTGAATGGATCGCTGAGATGCTAAAAGGCTGGGGCGTGCTTTGTAAAACACTAACATAAATTGGCCGCAGATCAAGAGGGCGTGAGTGGCTTTCCATTTACGGATTTCCTATTTGCATGTTATGCTTGTATGGAAAATCATTTTCATATTTAATTAATTCTATTGTACCAATCTATAACAGACAATTTATTATTCTAATCGTAACTGTACATTTTATTTTAGTAACACTGATAAATAACGAAATCGAAGGTATTCACCGCTGATTAAAAATTATAAATTAACAATTCATGGCTTGAATATGATAATACAAATAAAAAAATGCAAATATTCCAATATTTCGAAATCATAAAAAACTTTATTATTATAAAATAGTTTCAAAATATATATATGAAATACGTATAACAAAAAAAAATTGTGAAGAATTCAGTCAACCTTTGCTCAATAATTTACTCGCAGCAGGGTTCTGGCAACGTTGGAAATAAATAACATTCTTGAAGCGAAAAACTATCAAGAAATCGAGCCACGAGTCACTTCCAAGTTTCATATTTCTGTCAGCAATATAATAAACTCGATTTTATGAAACATAATATTAAAAATAAACAATATTTACTGGCTCTCTAACAGTGATACAAATAAACAATTTTAATGCTCACCAATAAAACGTTTACTGCCATTGAATATAGCATCGGTGCAGCATCATAAATATCGGCCAAATATTGTATGAACGGAATTTAAACTAAACCTACTGCGGAATGATTCCATTATTTCTGTTCCTAGTACACGATAAATATTGTATTTGATTCTTATAACGTTGGGCTGGATACGTGTATGTATTTCATATTTATTGTATTGTATTGCCACAACAAATAAACGTAGGTAATTTCCGAAAGTAAGGAAAAATCTTGAATCGTTATGTTGTTTTTAGGTCAAATATATAACACTTTTTGTTGCTATTTTATTGTAAACACTAATTAAAACCTGTTGTAAAAATTCCACACGTATTATGTAAAACATGCTAGCGAAATATCTGCATACAATTATTAACATTACAACAATTTTATAATTGAAAAAATTAGTCACTATTAGCATATTATGAATGCAATTTTTTCTTGACTTTTATCGTAGTTATATACGTTTAGGAATACTAATACTAGAGATAACATCTATACAAATAACTCAACCGTATCATTAAAATGTATAATGAAAAAATGTGTCACTAAAAACTAAACGCCATTCAGACATTCTATAAAAATACAACAAGGCGTTTCCGAAAAACATTTGTATATTTTTCAACAATCAGCGCTGATAAAACGGGGTTAGCGACCTATCTCAGACAATAGAGCTTTTAATGTTTCTCGTGCATAATTCATGCGGGTCTTCCATCAGCCACTTGTGATAAAAATTCCACATATAATGCACTTAACTACCTTGACGCTAAAAATTCTTAGAGCCACTGAATGAAAGCGCCTTTTATCGTATTAAGTAGCGAGCACATACTCAGAAAGATGAATTTTTGTAATTAAATGGATGTATGTGTGTGTACAGTGTACTCTGTGATTTTAAGTAAGGGCTATTAACATTTTTTATACCCTTAAGAAACATTTTAAAATTATATTAAAATAGCAATACTAAGCGAGAAAAAAACGGAGTTTTTTAATGAAATATGGATGGCGTTTAAAACCACTTCAATCTACTGATTTGATATTGCATTAAGTCCTTACTACTAATTACTATTAGTAAGAACTTAATGCAATATTAAAGTCAAAAAGTCTATCTGATTTAATGGATTAATAACCTAAAACATTTTTTTACATCCCGCAAGCGGAGCATAAGGTTCATCTGATGTTGTGTGACCGCAGCCAATAGAATAGAATAAAAAAAATATTAAAAAAAATATTTTTATTCATTGTTGTTGTTTCATTTACATTATTTACATGTAGTTTTATTCATTATTGTAACCTTTTTACAAAGTACTTATGAATAGTCATTTTTCAATTTACCACCGGTGGGGAAAGTCGGTTCTATCCAGATGATACCGGCAAGAAACTTTGTAGAATGCTATGAATCAATGATAATGAACAACTACAAAACCAGATTATGGTTTGTTTTTAAAAATCATACATTATTTAGATTTCCTGTTAAAGTGAATACTGATTACTGTCGTATTGCAATGGCGCCGTGTCTAACATAGACATGTATCACAATAACTAAATCATTAAACAAGACACAATTGTGCAGTAACCTGCTATAAATAGGCCACCCGAACATTGCTTTAACATTTTTTGCGATGTTAAAGTAATTTATTTTTATATCATATATTTTCATCATGTTATGAATATAAAGATATGTTTTTGCCTGAACTATCGATATGAAAAATGAACTATTCACATAATGATATAGAATATCTTATTGAGAAATCTTAACATTCTTCCCAATTTGCTTTTTCCTTGTATTGTACCCCTACCGTAGTGAATACATACGCTATTAATATATCCTTAAGAAGATTTCTGCATTCGATAACCTCCTTTGAGGTCGAAAGTGTTGAAACCATACAAGCTATCGTATCTTTAACCCCTGATAAGTGTAACCAAAATCGACCCGTTAATTACAAATTTGCGCTAATAATGTAATACAGTAAATAACCTCAAGTTTTATAAAAATTATTCTACATGAAATATTCGCGTTAATGAACACAAGAAAATACTAAACTTATTCGAGTGGAATTTAAATGAAATAAAAGATCTTTATCAAACGTGCATTTCGTCAATATACGATCTTATAAACGCTTTAAACAGGAGACAATTAGTGAAAAATATTTTAGATGCAAAATAAAATTAAGTGTATAAATGCAATAATTCCATATTATAAAAGATTTTGTAGGTACCTTACAACTGGAATTTTTTATACCTTCATTATTCTTCACGGCATCATGTAGAATCATCATCAGCATACTCTGAAATGCAGCATTTTACTTCAAAGTTTATATCCGAAGACTGCTTGTCTCATTATGCAAGTATCGCTTTGTAGCTAATGAGCTAATAATTTATAAGTTTCTTTTAGATTTTCTACTTCACTACGATCTATGATTCTTATTAAGCAAGGATGAAATCCTACTACGCGCCCGACCTGCACACGCTTTCGATATGAAGTCTTTCTTATATGTAGTTAGAAAAAATAAACCCACCCTACTCCCGTCCATGCCCGCTCTATATGTGAATCAGCCATAGATCTTACCGAAAACGCCTACGAATAACACATATATTTTATGTCGGAGGTGGACATAAGATCATGTACTTTACGTAATGATAAGCGGCTTCAGCAGCCAACACCTGTAAAACTATTGGTGTTGACTTAAACACTTTTATTTTTAATTTTAAAGTGAAAGAAGAAAGAGGAATGCGATGGGAATACATGCCCATATTCACGTTAATTAATTTAAATTAATTCCGATACAAAAATACCTTTCCCATATACAGATAGTCAAAATACGACACGATCATCGAATACTAATTTGGTTTAATAATGTTTTTGCGAAGTAATTTACGATACAATTAACTTAAAGACTTGCATAAGAAAGTAATTAGCAATGAAATCTCATGGGAAGTAATGATGAAGCTTTTATATTCATTAAAATTGCAATTGCACAGGCACGGACTCTGAATTAAGGAGCTCTAGACTATGACTAATGCTAACAGGGAAACTATATGACGATAATAACCAGCAAAAATAAAAAGCCCCAAATGATCGGGCCCAAATATTATATGAAGATAGTGCGGCCCTGGCTTATTATTATTACTATTAATTTGCAATGAACTTTGATAGTATATTAACTTTAACGAAACCGAATTTAATTAACCTTTTAGTACGCAAAGTTACATTAACTTTGAAAGCTTATGTATCAAGATTTACAAAAAAAACACTGATAGAAAAATCTATTACGTTCTGGTGTGGGCGGGGTTGGATAAAAGTCGTTTAAATAAATTTCTCCTCGAAGTCTGGATTTTTTCGCTACACTAGACATTTCCTGATGCTCTCATGCCACACCCTGTATAAATAAAAGTAAATGGATCTCTTGTATGGTAATGGAAATTACTTACGTCATCTGATAGAAAACGATACAGGTAGCCAGTAAACAACTGTAAGCGATCGTAATTACGGATATATAGGAGATAAATTAAAAATATGTACGTGGCATAACTAAAACGATATATTGATGTATTTTTATTATTTAAATTTTTGACTTTAAACTTTATAATTAAGTCCTACTTGCATTGATAGATAATAATCGTTTTTTTATTGTGAACAAAATTTAACATTTAAATTGCTTAAAATTTTCTATCCTAAAAATACTAACAAAGTTTTCAATTTCCGGATTAATCCAGAAAACGGTAAAAGGAAGTAAAAAGGTAATTGGTAAAAGCGATCCTACACGCCCCTCCCTTGCAAGGTATAAGGATCACGGCTCATTTAACTCCGAACTCATTCGCAACTATGAGAAGTTTCGGTTACAAGTACGCAATTAAACTTTTTGTCTTAATTACTATTTAAAAATATATTTAATAAATCATTTTGGCGTGAGAAATTGTATACTGTCATTTTTAGGAAACAATGTGAACAGTATATTTGATATTTATTTTCAGCACAGTTACAATAGCGGTTTTTCATAATTCCCTAAGTAGTATTTAAGACATTAAAAGAAAATTAAGAAAGTATATTCATTGACTAAAAGAAAAGATACGAAGGAAATTATTTTCGCATTCTTTAAGCGGAAAACATTCATCAAAGAAGCTATTTATAAATCTGAAGCACTAAACGAATTTTTCTTAGTACTCTAATAAATAGGGTTATGCTGTACTATTCCAATGAAAGTTCTAGAACTGTGTTTAAAGACGTATATTTTTAAAGTATTTTTCTGAAGCTTTCATACAACGAACTACTTTAGCGTTAATTTTAAGCATAAGCAACTAGATCTACTGAATTTAAGACGCAATTTAAAAGATAGGCTTGCCTAGTACATTTGATATTATAATTTATTTTTAAATATTTATAATATAATATAATTTATATTTTTTATATATATTTACATTTTGATAACCGTGCTTACCTACTCCGCATTCATAAAAGTAAGCAGGCGTGAATCAGTCTTCAAAAAATTAATAAAAATTACCTGAAATAAAAAAAGCTTCATTAGAACATATGAAAAAATGTTTTAAATATTGCTCTATCTAAAAAGTGAAAAGATGATTTAAACTGGAAAGTTATTTATAAATACAAAAGATGATAGATAAAGCTAATATAATCCTAACCTGAGGGTAACTTTGCCTTCAATCAAACCACAAAGCTAAAATCAACGGAACAACCACCAAACAATGAAAGCATCAACTCAATTCTGAGGATGTGCAAGCCTCACATTATAATTAAAGTGTCACAGGCAGAAACAATGCAATAGCTCCAAGCCAATCCGTTTGTATTCAGGATATTTGTGGAAAACATCCTCGGCGAATCTACATTATTGACCTAATAATATTGTGATGTCTTCATAGACATTAACAATTATCATTAATTACGGTAATTGTGGAAAAACCAACACTTAATAATCTAAATTTGCTCTTTAAATATCTATTCAACGATACCCCAGTCAAAAATGTACCTTAAATAAAAAATATTTCATCAAACAACGAAATAATCAACCCTATTTTGAGAATATGCAAGCAGTCATTATAATTAAAGTGACACAGGCAGAAACAATGCTATAGCTCCAAGCCAATCCGTTTGTATTTAGAATGTTTGTGGACAGCATCCTCAGCGAATCTACATTATTGACCTATTAATATTCTGATGACAATGATTACGGTCAACATGGAATTAAGACGAATTGGAAAATGTGTCTTACGTCAAAGATGTAGTCATAATATCAAGCGTAGTAAACTACGTTAATTAATGAGTTTCATTTTAACATATTTTTCAATAGTTCGTAAATGTGTTTTCGCCTTTTAGAAGCAGGGAAATATTCAGGAAAAAAGATAAAGATAAATAGGTTATGTTTTAATACTTTATCTTAGACAGTAAGGACCAGTAAACTTGGATCTATAAATACATTTTGAACACACTAGATAAATGTTCCTACTTATAGCCCTTCGAGAACACGAATACACAACACAACAAAATATAAATTAATACTGGCTGTAAAATTAATATCACTTTACGAGTGCATCAATATTCCGCTCTTAAAAACTCAAGTCGTTAATAACATTAATTTATGAGCACAGTGGGTGGTTTAGACAATTGCCTCGGAATAGATCATGTAATTAAGACGTGTAGTAATCGTATCATATTTTTAGAACAACGTGACATGTATGGATAAGAACGTTGCTTGATTAATCCTTTATTCTTTACTAGCTTTCCGCCCGCGGCTTCGCACGCGTGGGTTACTAATATCTGTATTTTTAGAGGCGCACAACAAAAGTTTAAAAAAATTACGGTCGCAAGGCCGCTGATACATGCGAATTTCTATAGTTTTTTTATAATTTTCTATGAAAATAGGTTTGACCAAAATCTCACACTGCGCGCGCGCCTTTTCAAAATACAGAAAATTGTAAACCACGCGAATGAAGCCGCGGGCGGAGAGTTTGTTATTTTTGATGATTAAGATTTTTCATAATTTATTGAGTGTTTGTAACGTCTTAATCTATACGTTAAGAGTATTAAAATGCATGTCCGCAACACAACCAAAATCTCACATTGTCACGTGGTATGACATTTTTACGACTTTAGAAGCGTATATCTCAAAAAATATTTATTTTAACAAAAAACGCATTTAGAAACCTCTATTTCATTTTTAAAGACCTATCCAATGATACCTTATTTAATGACGTACTAGTATATTTATTTTTTTAACCCCCGTTTACATGTATGGGAAGCCACCCCTAAAAATATTTTTTTCCAAATAAAATGTAGCCTATAAGTTGCACCTAATCATGGTCTATCAACATGTGAAATTTAATCAAAATCTGCCTAATAGTTATTGCGTGATTGACGAACATACAAACAGATAAACAGACAAACAGACAAACAGACAAACAGAAAGAAAAAAATCTAAACATGGATTTGGTGTCTAAAGAACATACATATTGCATACCAATTACTCTTTTTAAGAAATATTCAATGTACAGAAATGGTCTGGTTACTGTTTTATTATATGTATAGATAATTAATACATGTGGGCTATGCTACTTATGATCCATTTTAAAACCATTATCTGATCAATATATATTAATGATAAAAATCGTAATTTATTAATAGGATTTTAATGAGGAATTCCTAGGATTGTTCAGCTTTGATTGAAGATTAATGTTTTAACTGAAAAATATTGCTTTTAAACAAAGTGAGCAAAACATCCAAATGCGTTTGAGGTCAGCTGTATCCTTGACTGCTCAAGACCTACTACAGTTTTCGTCACAAACAATGATCCTTGAAGGTCGGTTAAAAGATATATTTGAAGGAATACGTACTTGGTATGTGAAAAATACAAATTATTAAAATATGTACCTACCGAAACCTAACATATTGACTTAGGTTAACCAATAGCTTAGGATAATGAGAAATGTATTATACAAAATATATAGACCTTATGCCGTAAATACATTGTTTAAGACATACTAAAAATCACGAACTTTGAATTTATTCCTGAGTATAAGCAGTAAATCATATTTATATAACCGTAGTGTTAAATTCATACAGTTCTTGCAAGATTTTTGACATTAGTTATTTAAATTTTACACAAACAAATTTTCGTCACCCTTGAACGAAACTTGTCGACATTAATAGAAGGAGATTTGGGACGTTGTCTATGAGACAGTTTCAAGCAACGGCTGTATGTATTCTTTAGACTGTGGTATAACATTCTATGAGACACAGTGGATTCCATAGTATCGAAATATGCCACGTCTAAAGACTATATCTCACTTGTAAATCCCATAATAAGACGAAAAACAAATATATTTTCGCATCATTCGAGTCAAGAAAAGCCGTAAAAATATCGTGCGGCGTTCACCATTCATGTTAATGTTCATGTACAAGAAAGTCAAACATCGTAAAATAAAAATAAAATGTCAATAATCGAATGCTGTTATCGTAAACGTGATAATAAAATTTCCCCAATGGATATTCGGTGCTTATCTAACTAAATGATCTTTAAGGCATGCTCTTATACTCCTGAAACAAATATTTTGTTTGGAAACACAAAGGGGGACACTCCTATTGCTATTACGATTGTATTCAGGTAAAAGCTACTAGTTTTCTGACCAGTCCCGATTAAATAGCATTTAACTGAACTTATTATTATTACAAATAATATAAGAACTAATAAACATCGAATATATGCATAGAGAGAATATAAGTAGTATAGTATTATGAACGAAAATGTTTTCCATTTGCACTGATATTCTATTATCGAATAGATTTATTATAGAAGTTCAAACTAAACGTCAAAAGTAGAGTAGGTTTATTATTGTACGTACTCAAAATAATACATATATCATCATTAAACGGCTCATTGTAAGCATTAGTGGTGCTTTCTGCGTTACGCATTTGTAACGTATTTGCACAAATAACACAAATTCATCTTTCAATAACTCTTGTTTGTAAATAAAGAACTCCGATTTTTATAGTACGGAGTTAAAAATGTATGAAAGTGAAAAGTGAAATTATGAGGGCTATCGTTCTCTCATATCGAAGTTCACAAAATGAACAGGTACGCATTTCAAGATCACTTAAAAGATGTGCTCCGCTCAATATTGCCGGAGGGTATACAGAAGTCATAAAAAAGGAAACACTTTGGAGTGAAGCCAGCCAGCTTCCACTTATTTTACGTTGAAAAGAAACATTTTAAACTTAAACCGTGAACACTTGAATACATTTCGTAAGATGAAAATGTTTCAAGTCTTAAAATTACGATACAATGTTTCAAAAAGCCGGATGATTTTCTTGTCTCATTTTTCGGTTCCTGAATTCAAAAATAGAAAGCATTATGGCAGATAAAACAAAAATAGTTGTTCGGATTTTAAGTATTTCAACACTGGCCGCGGGCATTAAAACTGAACTATGTAATTTAAAAAAAAAGAATAAAAGATAAATGCGGGTTCGCATTCAGGCTCAGCGTATTTATGATCTGTGCAGGCGGTGAATTCTTAGTTTAAAATGAAAAAAAGAAACAGGTTAGTTGAGCCTCAAGAGTAAAAAGTTGGTGTAATAAAGTTGAAGACTAAAAATCGCGAGGCGAAGTACAAAAGGGAAACCAATAAAGCATTCTTTGACATTCGTCATTTATGGCGTTCCGCATTGCGTCCATATTGGATAGTTTTGAGGTCAACGGGGACAGTAAACGACAATGAACGACCGAGAATTCTTCAGAGAACTACAAATCTTTCATTCGATCCCCTGTTTTAAAATAAATGGGACGGTAGATTGTATTTTGCAATTGAATTCCGGACATAGCATTCAACGTATAGAATAAATAGAAAAATTTAGAGTTCCGAGTTCGACATTCCTTATCTCTATTCTGGTTGAATTTTCACACATTTTAACGGATAGATTAGTAACAATTCAACGTTATAAGGCTAATTAACTGTATAAGTAGTTTAATACAATGAAGTTCTTGTAGGTTGCGTATAATGATGCTGCATCTTATTAAGCTCATGTTACAGCGGTCAAGTTCTCAAGTATGAAACTGATCTCGTACACAGTTCACTATTTTAAGATTGACCATGTAGGCGTTTGTAAGCTATTAAGCATGGTATTAGACGTTCTTGCTGAGGTCAATGACTCTCTTATGAATTATTTTCTTATGTGTTTCAATGAAAACTATTGCCTACAATTTTATGCGCCTACATGTAACGTTTAAACATTTATCTACTTCTTTGAACTATCCTTAGGTATATGTATCGAGATATTATGAATATCCGGTACATAAAAATCCAATAAAGATTGCCGTGTACTTTAATAAACGATGGAAGATAATTTCTTTCTTAGTCATTGCATCATGCGGGACCAGATAAAAATTTATAAAAGTGACTAATCTGGTGGCATCAGTGCAAACCCTGGACGGGTGGCTCGTGTTAAATAAATTATGAATCACAGTATACAATTCCTCGAATAAAATGCCCATCTATATAAACAGCAAAAATTCGATGCACATAATTCATGTCGAACGTTAAGACAATAGCCTTATGACGGAATAAAAACGGTAAATCGAAGGGACAAACCGCCCTCGTTGGGGTCGAACAATACGGTTACTTAAGGAATGCCTTTGTTGCTGATGCATTGTTTCTTTTACTTAGCCGCAAGATTAGGCGTGATAATGTGAGTTTAACAATTACGCTTGTTTTTGTGTAAAGGTCGTTTGTTAGAAAAATGCGGAGAGGAAAATTCGCGCTAACATAATGGCGGCTTACAGTGTGATCTTGTTAATAGCTATCAAAAGCCAATGTTTTTTGTTTGCGTGTTTTTGTATTTATTATCAACCAGAATTACATATAGGATGGTTCTAATTCTAATTAAAAAAATAGATCTATAGATAGATAGTGTTTATTATCTTGATAATGATTACAGAAAAAAACAAATAAAATTATTGTATGTTTCATACGAAATCAAAGTGCATGTATTTGGAATAATCTTGTTTTGATTATAATTTCATTACTCAAACCACAAATTATGAAATGTAATGCTCCAGTACCTTTGACTATTGTTTCATTACATCAAAAATCACTGGAAGCAAATCTATTATTACGCTTACAAAATAATAATTTAACGGCATTATGATAATTCGTTGTAAAACAATAACGATTGCAATAAAAGGATTGCATAACAATGACCTTATATCTTTACATAATGTGAAGATAACAATTTCATTTTTATCAATGTCTACTGTTTTATTAAAACGGTCAATAAGATATATCTACAACTAATTTGCCTATTATGAGTCTTTATCATTAAAAATATCAACAGAAACGTATAAAAAATATGTTCTTAATAATATATAATATTTCCAGGCCCACAGACGAAAATACAAATATAAATAATTTAATTCTGTAATCAAGCCAACATTAAGCCGGTGTTACAGACGCAACAATAACAATTTGTTGTATCAGAAGCGAATGCCTTGGACAGAGTAAAACGCCTCATTAACTAACAGCTAGCGAATTAAACGGAGTGCATGTGTAATTGTAGTCAAGAAACGGTTGCTTTATTGTTTTATTTAAGTTAATACGTTTATATGGTTCAATTACAGATATATCATTCAAGTTCCATTTATAAACTAATTTACTTTATATTTTTTATAGTTCTTGATAGTTGCATGTCACTCTTATTTGATAACACTTCCAATTCCACTATATTGAAAATTTTTAAATATTAGTTAATGGAGCGGTCTTCATTAACCGACCGATAAAGTAATTTTTAGTTTAATTCGTTTTACGTAATATTTTCATGTAAAGAAAATTAAATTAAATTCTAAGTCAAGAACTTGACGTTATTTATAAATTCGATATTGAAAATTTATACTTAAACTATGTTTAATTACTGAGCTTGAACTTAATTTATAATTTAAGTTACATACAAATAACAATGTTATAAAGGACAAATATTGTTTCATAAGCGAGTCACAAGCCAACCTCAATGTCGACATAGAATAATTTCTGAGCATTGAAGCAGGAATGTGACATTCAGCTATGGAATCTGATATGTTAGTAATATTTTACACAGCAATCATCACTCCCAACCGCAAACATAAGTTCATAATATTCAGAGATACTAAGTGTCATTTAACGGAGCAATAAAATGTTATATTTACGAGCCACTTGTGGGCCCATAAATAAACAGATGTACAATTTTTGCTACACTTCTTTATTGGGTTGAAAACCATATAAAATACAAACTATTATGAAGGTACAATTATACCTATTCATTTCAAAATAATAACACTAATATTATATTTTCTCCTCGATACTCTATATTTGCCTTTCATTGTTTAGCAGAATATACAGTAACAATTGTCCGAAAATAATACACGTACAAGTTTTGACGTCTGTATTCAGTGGTTGACAAACTCGGAAATATAATACGACAAAATTAGGAAGAAAACAACATGTTCCCTTCCGAGTTACAATAACTTTCATCAGCTTCTTAATCAAGGCGAACTTCCTCTGTCCAAAGTTCGGGCCCCTAATTATTGTCCCCTTTATTTATTTAAAAGTAACGCGATATGTCATCCACACTGTTTCCCGCCGGATGCTATACTCGTTAATGTCAATAATGCCCGAGTCACTTATTAACAGCTGACTCACAATAGTTAATATTTGGCCGGCCTCATCGTCCAGGTTAAAAAACCATTTATATGAAGCTATTATATGCTTTCTCACAGTATTACGATGCAATGAATAAGTCAACGTCTAGCTTTGGAATTTCTTTGAGTGTTTCTAAATTACGGGACAGAATACATTGTATGTTTTCTGAAATACTGTAATTTAAAAATTCAATTAATTTTATAGTTATGGGTTTGTTGCCTTGATGTATATTTTGTTCGGATTGTATTAACTAATTTGTGTGTGGAAATTGAATAATTAAGTTTATAAAAAATCAAGAAAAAACATATTTTCGAAATGAGAATTTTTTCCCTTGAATGTCGTATAGTAAATTAATTGAGTAGCTAAGTGAAAACAAATTAATAAATATTTTTATGAGGCCATACAGTTCTTCCTTTGTACTAGAATGTAGCTTAATTAGATTATCTCAAGCTGCATGAATTAACGCTATACATTATAACGTGCCATAATTTATTCTTAGAATCGAATCATTAATTTCAATAACCCTTAACGCCAAGCTTTATGAAAATTTATTTAATTTTTATGAGCCATTTGGTTTGCCGATCGATATTCAGATATAATACGTTTAACCATATTTATTACAGACATGAAATTTTTAAATAGTGTTGTTGTATTTTTAAAATAAAGAATGCATACATTTAACATGATCTCTCATAGTTACGATCTCTTATATAGATCTTTAAACTCAATATAACTTTTAGTTCTTAACATTCCTAGGCTTTGTTTTTATTATAGTTTAGGTAACTTTTAGAATCTTTAAAACATAATTCATACTAACAAAACTAAAATGTAAATGTTAATAAAATGTAAATTCAGTAGATAATTTTATCGACACGAGACCGATTACTGGATGAGTCAATACGATAAATTTGATATCAAACATCAGTCTTATAAATTGCAGATATCTTAAGGGGTTATTAACCCGGTTTAGGGTACGTTGGGTTGAGTGCTTATCGTCTGGCAAGAATCCAACACGGCCTTATTTGATGACGTCAAAGAAGCTATGCTAACAACTGAATTAGGGCTACTGAACACTTCAGAGAATTCAAAGAACCGCCTTCAAGGCAAAGAGAGTCTTAAGATTTTTGATTAACAAATAAAATGTAAAAGCCATGATACAAGTTGTAGTTTCCCGAGGCAAAGATTTCAGGTAAATTTTAAATGAACCTGAAATGTCTCGATTGTATTCTAATGCTGAGCACAGTAGTAAGTATAGTTACGGGAATCTTGATTGGGTGTCATTTACGAGACAGAGTTAGAAATTGACACTGTGTCGACTGCTTAAATTAACAAGGAATCATTTATCTCAAATGCATCAGTACTATTTGAAATTCCACATCTAAACGCAATAATTAAGCTGTGAGTACCATATACCTTTTATTTCACAGCCTTTACCAGCAACTAGGTGCCAATTACGCCAAAACACTAACTAACGTCACTCCTCTAAACTAGAAACTTAACGAAATACATTTTTGCAGCAATTAAAATGATTCTAAAACGTTCATTCGTATTTTTTCAAATAACAATCTATCAAAAAAGCGTTCACAAAGAGAATGTGCACACAATTTAGCGATGTGTCACCGAAAACCAATATACATAGGTTTCGTAAGCTTTCCATCAATCGACTGAATTTTTAACGGTCTTATTTTAGTCATAGTGTATCGATACAAAAAAGTAATTTTAGATGTCCGTGATATATTTATTACAGATTAAAGTTGTCGTTACATTTTTATATATTGCAGAACTTTTTTATAGAGTAATTCGTTTCTATTTCAAACATAGGCGATAAAATTTTACTTGTTAATTCGTAATATAATCAAAAAGAGATCACGTAGAGATGAAATTGAAATATAGTTGGGCGCAGATGTGTAGATTGCCACGAACTTTGGAACCATGAAGACTAATGACTGTTAGAAAACGAGACGAACATTTCAGCTTCAATGCCTCCAATATGATCATGTTTCGTGTTTGATAATGTTCATTAATGTATTACATGGCTGCCTTAATTACCGTTCCTTTAAAACTTATATTGACTTGATTAATGTTCTTCAAAAAAATGCGCCATTGCGTTTTAGTTGGAGATTAATGTTAAATAGTTTCGTTAAAATTTTAAAAATAGATAAATTGTTATTTCAAATAGACGTACAAAAATGAACCTAAAAAATTTATTATGGCTATTTATTTCACAATTGTTTTAGTTTAATCTTAATCTCGCTTTGTTAAATATGTGTATTTCTCTAAAGTCTCTAAAGTATGTCATTTAAAAAAAATAAAAACGGGCCCAAACTTTTTGTTATAATGACGTCTGTTGCGGGCATATGCACACGAGTGTAATCACTACCTTACACTTATTTACCTGATGTTATCCAAAATTCTGAAGTTCAACGAGCTGCCATTTAAATTTACTTAATAACGTTAAACAGAGCTCGGATAGACGCTACCGTAACTACCCGTGTAAGTGAAGTTTGTTAATTAATACACTACCTTGTGGCTTGTAATGTACAGAACATAACGTTCGCGTAGCTAATACTGTTTCATTAAGAGTAATGATTGAAGGTATTTGCGCGTAGCTTTGAGATCGACAAGGCCAGATCTTAGTACACAAGCATATCAATTAAAACATATAAAGAACTGTTTTGATTCATACGTTAAAAAGTAGAAGGAAACACAACAGAAACCCTCCTTACAATAGTGGATCTAAATCAAATTTTAATAAAAGTTTAATATCCTCGGAATTTAACACAGCGCCTAAGGAAAAGTTGTACTTATAGAAACTAGTTTACTGATAAACATATTTAAAAATATTTTATAATCGATAAAACGACACTCAGTTAGTAGAAAAGTACAATGTTCATCGCTTCACAATTTTCTACCTGTGAGGATAGAACCCACACTCTCTGGCGTAACAGACATTGTGATAACCACTCCACTAATTGAGTCAATATAAGTTCATATTCTAGTCTTAAACGTATTCCTTACCTAGTCATCTCTAACTCTCCATAATTTGTCTCCTTTAGAGATAAGATTCTGCGATTATTCTGGTGTTTTAGCTATACACGTGTACTAAGGCTTTACCCTTAACCTATATTCAGTAAATAATCATTTTCCTTTGGTTCTTAAGCTTGAAAATTTGTGAATAGACACAAATTCATTAAGTAGGCTTTTAGTACTGGATGAAGGGCATACGAACGCGAAAGAATGACGGAAAACTCTCGCCTCAAGGCCGTTGAATAAATAAAAAGCTAAGACTTAAAATTGACCTAGTCTTGCCAGAACTTCACTATGTATGTATAAGCATATATAGTGAAGTTCATTACAGCTTATTACAAACCCAAAAAGCTACAAGTGTTGTTTTCTAGTAGTTATTTCAGACTTTTAGATATTTATTTTCCCCGCCCGAAGCGCTCGCTAATGAGTGTCTCATTAAATATTTTGTTTATATTATATGTATTCATTCGTTTGCTTTACCTTCAATATAATTCCGATAAGTTTCAAAAAGTATATAAATAACTAAAATAGTATAATAACGCAATTTAATGCAGCGTTTAATAAACTAACTGTAATTAAATAATGTTTATAAGCGACGAAGCTTCCAAACAATAAATTGGGCATTAAGTTGAACCGCAATGCAGTGGTGAAAATGATACAAATACTAATCGTCATTTGATTTTATTATTTTAATTTAATAACATATTTTAGCGATGATAATATATTTATTCTTTAAAAGATATGCCTCGCGTTTTAGCAACTAGAATAAAATAGCTTTCTCAGAATAAAATATAACCTGTTCATTCCTTGAATCCCTATGAAAGGAGTATAATTTTTAAGTGAAAGACTTCAAAAAA
This sequence comes from Phoebis sennae, assembly GCA_001586405.1. Classification (NCBI taxonomy): domain Eukaryota; kingdom Metazoa; phylum Arthropoda; class Insecta; order Lepidoptera; family Pieridae; genus Phoebis; species Phoebis sennae. The sequence continues at coordinate 195,010 of LQNK01000583.1, read as the reverse complement.
GAAGTTAAAGATACGGTTTTGACTAGGTTTACTGCGCGAGCTTGAGCAGCAGCAGCAGCGAGCAGCTCGTTTTGGAAGTAATCTTAAGAAATATTTATGTATTAAGAGTGACCGAAGTAAATGGAAAAATATATAAAATATCATCCAATGCTTACGTCCTTACAAAGTAGATATAAACTTCCTCGAAGAGAACAAATTATTTGAATACGTAAACTATTTAAACTATCACTAAAAATATACTTAACTAAAACTAAAAACACTACGATACATCTCAAGGGACGTCATAGTTTAAGTGTTAATCGCAGTTAACGTTATTAAGTCCTCGAAATAGCCATTAATTAAGCTGGTACCTGGAGTTAGATAAGTTTAATATTTGATGGGCAATCTTAAAATTACTATTCATAAGTACTCTGCATGAAGTTTATATGAATAAGAATATATTTTCTATTCAATTCATATGTATAAAAAACAGGTCATGAAATACAAATTGTGAATGAAGATGGCCAGTTTTAGACATTAATAAAAGTATATTATTTCCAAACAATCAATAGGATAATAAACAAAGCGATACAAAGAATTAAAAGAAGCAATATGTCAAGAACTCAACTAACTCCAATTTCTTAAATTAAAACATTTACTCCAGGGACGTAATAGTTTAAGTGTTAACCGTAGTTAATCCTAAAACGAGCGTTATTAAGTCCAAATAGCCATTATTGAAGCTGGTATCTGGAGTTCGATAAGTGCATTCAGGGCTATTTATATATTTGAGCGCTGCGCCGAGAGTACCGCCATTAAAGGAGCGCGATGTTAGATCTGATTGATAGCATTTTATTGTATTGATATTTCAAGAAATTTATAACGTAATTATTTTTATAACAGAATGAAACTGAAATTGTAGTAGAGGATCTAGAAAAAAAAAGTATTAATAACGATACCTTCAAATGTATGTACGAAAAGAGTATAGTTGTGTGTTTGTGCCCGTCATAGGTGGGTATTTTACTTTTATTCTTGTAATTATTATTATTTTTCTTATGATGCACAATAAAGCATTTTGTTTGTTTGTTTAATACGGGGCTAGGGCGGGAAATTAATGTTTTCACTAATATTACACATAACATTGTAAGTTTATTTAACGTTGTGTATGTCTAAAGCCTGTAATGGACAATTGAAACTGGTACAGATGGCCAGCCTTTCACTTAAAATAACTTAGATTTATTCAGTAGAGACAAGGAATTTAATAAATCTTACAGATCGCACTAACCTAATTACAGTATTCCTTTAATTTTGTTGTTGGTTTAGTATAACATGCCGCTTATTTACAAAATAGCCTCAAAATAATGCTCATAAACTGTAAGATGGACTAGGTATTAGTTTTTCCAAAACGCACTTCGCTTCCTCGTGAACCAACCTGCATCCCTAATGTTAAAACTCAATTAAACGATACTTCACTTGATTTCTTGGTCGGCTCCGTTTATCGTGGCACTTGGACGGAAATAGCCCCAACATGACGCTAATGAATCATTAATGTTATTAATTACATGCATCCATCGATTGCTTTAATCTTCATGCCCCGCGTATCATCAATCAGGCATATTTGTTCTTATATAAACAAATTTAATTCTCGATTCACGTTTTTTTTTCAATTCATTTCTATATAAGGCTTTTTAAAGGCAATTTATACAAGTACTAGCTGTCCGCGGGCCTTCGCTTATGTAGCTTTCTAATGGTAAGTGATATTTTGAAATTGGACTAATCATTTTTATGTGAAAACATTACATACAAATGTTTCCTTTTTTACAATATTAGTTTAGGCTTAAAAACTCAGAAGTTAAAACATAAGATGCATTTTCGGTAACAGTTTGTAATAAAAATATTTATGACGTGTTAAAAGGCTTATTGAATTGCCACGCTCAAATATGTATGTAAACACATTTACCGTTTCCATATAATAAGGGGCTTTTAAAAGTACCAAATGCCCGATCTAAACCGATAAGAGTTGTCACGTTGAGGTCAAACTATTATCATTATACATCAAAACTTAAGAGAATAACTTAAACTTTCTACGAATGCAGCCTGAGAAATGCTGTAGTTTATGACGATCATAAATTTTATTAGAAAATTACACTTTATTTATGCCTCTCACGTAAGAGTGGACTGCATAAAGGATGGTAAAGAGAAATTTCTCATAACAAATTGCAGCCTAAATTCGCTGCACAAATGTTAAGTCCATTTCGTTCCACGAACCTCGAAATATTTCTATTTGCATAAAATGTACGGGAACTCGGACATTTAATATTTACATTAGCAACATAGCTTACATTGATTAACAGCGAATGGGACCTAAAGCTACATATCGCCTTTTATATTAATATCAGATGTATGCACCAAATTTTGCATCCAGCTCTTATATACCTATTTTCCCTCCTTATTCTAGACTCTTTTAATACACATTTCGAATTACAATCACAAGTATTTCTTGAAAAAACTTTCTTGGGTGTCAAAAAAAGATTCACGAGCAATGACCGCAGGACACACAAACATCTAGATAGCACTAAGCACACACCGCATAAAATCATTAGTAATCTACAATTACAACGTACACAATGGTGAGAAAGTGCTTCGAGAATGAAATTCACGGCGCCGTGGGAAAAACAATGCAAATCACATTTCTCGTTTTTTTGCCGACGGTCTGTACTGTCGCGCAAAAAGGAATTTAATAATGGCGTGCTTCACTATGAATTTTTATGGAATTTGCAAATACGTAATTCTTAGAGGGTGCCTTGCGAAGACACTACTTATACAGTGAAGATTGGCTAAGTGGGACCTGGACACTTGAGAAACCTCGTTTAATTGGACCAAGCACATTGTCTACATTTATTTATTTGAATTTATATGCACTATTAAATACTAAACTCTGTAAATGAGATACCATCAATTCATGTTATATAATTATTTATATTATTTATATATTATTTTATTTAATAATTGCTCTGAAATGACCTGTATCATGATATCTATTAATACGTTTTATTTACGTCTCTTACTTATATAATATTATATGTAACTATACCAGGTTTCATTTTATTTGTTTGGTGTAGGAATATGCGCAACAGTTTTGGAAGGTAACTAGTCAAAAGTATGGTTAACTTACGCAAACTGTCCAAGTTTACTTAGGTTCATGTTTGCGAACGATCGCATACAAACTATTGACGGAGTTAACCAAACATGGTTAATTATTTTGTTTCACTCCAAAAAACCCTCACTTACCTTATAAAAGTGATATTTCCCATAGCAATAAAGCTAATAAGTGATAATTATTTATTAATAGACCAATTTACCTTATTTGGTATTAATTATGATTAGCGATCGTAACTCTCTTCTACTCCTATATTCATGTTAGGGATATTCCTACCAATATTTGTAAACAATGGCTCATTATGTTAAACAAACAAAAACAAATTTCACCTTCGAGTACATAAATCAATTGTAACAACCGCACGTTCGTTTCTCATGAAACAGACCATGTTAAATAAATCGGTATTGATATTGAAGGCTTTTTAATTGAAATTCTTTACAAAGAATACAAAATATTCTACATCGGTTATTTGAATAAACGTTTTTACAATTTTTCTTTAAAAATATTCAGAACTTTGAACTTTAACATTTCTTTATTATTTAATGAATTAAACACTTTCAAATTATAAACGAAAAATATATTTATATTATTTAATCCTTACACTTTTTTCAAGTATAACCATTAATTTTAATTAATTTACTTATAAACTTTTTTATTATTATTTTTGCACACCTAGCCTTTGCGTCAGAGTAATAAAATTATACACTTAAAAACACCCTTTTCAAGACGAATATATGGTTTATTGTAACTAAAAATCTAACAACATGAAATCAATATCACAGGTAACAGAACTCGCATAACTGTCTTTGTTATCGAACTGCAATATTTACCCTTGCATAATACCGCGAACCAATACTGTTGTCTGGGAAAAACACGTCGCTTTTACCGCAAAGGCCTTATAAATGGCAACATTTTATTCACAACTCATGCAAATATCGATAAAGGCCTCATCTCGCAATTTCACAAACTGTAATCGAGCTATCAGTAAAAACTAAGTACCGACGGGAATTGCCGAGCCAATTTTTCAAGGATCATTTATCACACGTGAAATCCTGTGACATCGACACATTTATACACTTCATGGTGATGTTCTTTTGGCGCGAAACACATTATCGACATCGATACATCGCAGTTAAGTAATTTCGACAGCTTCCGTGCAAAGAGGATTGCTTTAGAAAATGGATATGTCTTTCCTTCACGACGACAAGATTATCGTTTATGTTTAGCACCGTTATAATGGCTTACGTAAGCCTCATAATATATTTTAGCGTGAAAATTGCCCTAGTTAAAGATTATGTGTTACGTCTTCAAATTGCAATTATAAGTTCGTTAGGCTCATGGATTGCGCTAAATTACGTCATAATCATACTTCACTTTTGTATTTAAACACTTATTTTCTTTTCAATGAAAATTATTAATAATTTAATATTTTAAATCACCGTTAATTTCCTTTCAAATGTATACGCACAAATTAAATCAAGCGTTCTTCACATAATGTAGGTAGTTTATATTTCAATAAAATCAAATATATATTTTCAATAAGTTTTAAGCTCTGTAGCATTCAATAACAGTTTTTGTTCAAAATAAATAGTCTTTTAATAAAAAACAGTAAAGCACGCGGTCCGTCAAGGTCCACCGCGCGGTCGTCAATCCAGTTTGCAGACGACACACTCTGTTTGTTGCTGCGAACTCTAACTGATACCGTTTACCACTTTTGTTTCCAAATAACTCGCTAACACAGCTATGAATTTGTTGTAATTATTGTAAGTTATCCCATAATATTTCTATCTACTTAGAACTGAACGATAAGTAATACTTAGATTTTTGGTTCTATATTTATATCTTTTAAGTTGTTTGAACTTAATCATGTCCGGAAAACTCATGGTTTTTTGCCATAAACCTAAAAATGTCAGCTCAAGTTAATCTTAGATTATAGAAGGTTTACTCACGTTAATTAAACTGCTCTGGAGTTTATTCGTTAGAGCTTTTACATCAGATATTCATTAATACACACATAAGCAGCTATAAACAGCACTTGACTAAACGACTCCATGCCCGTACATAATACGAATATAAATCATCATGCCTACTCCATGCTATGAAATGAATCCAATAATCCACTTAAAATTCGGTCGATAAAAACCAAAGCCAATACCGACTTATAGACATATCGTACAATACCACTTGAATCTTGCACGGCTAGTCGAGACAATAAAACACGCGCTATGAATTTTAAATGAGCCTCGTGCATTCAAGTTTTCCGCTTCCAATACCACTTGAGGGTAAAAATAAATAAACTATGACTGACATGAGTACTTGGTCATTACAAGTCTGATCGGTAAAGCTGTTTTCATATGTTTAAGCGTGACTAAAACGTTAATTAGACGTTATATGTGATTGGAAGACAAAGGAACGTGAAGTGATAAAGCCGACGCGTCACCGGTTACCGTTCATAACAATAAGTCGCAATTAGTTTGTCAACCTACATGAGGTTGTAGGTCGAAAAGGTGACGCTGTTGGAAAGGCGGAGGAAGATCCTAAAGATATGAACCCTGGCTTCCTATTTATACATTATAATTTCAATAATACTGTTAGCTGTTAGTTACATTCTGTATAAGCTACTTTATATCAAACTTAATAAACTTCTGATACAAAACCGCCATTATAAAAGGCTAAAAACCAAAAGTCTGAACTTCGAATTGTACTCAAGAATAATATTTCGCTAGCAACTAAATCATAAAGGCCTTCAAATAATATTACTTCAAGAAATTTCTGAAGCCAATGCAGAATTCGTTCGTACAGTTGACATACATTTAGTTAACTGTCATGCTTTCTATAAGTTTCCAGTCACTATGTCGCTATTTGCATAATTTTCGGAAACGCTGCGGACTTGACACAACGTGTTCAATTTAGTCGACTACATAAACTACTGCTATAAACGCGAATTTCTGAATGCACAATTCACTGTGGTTATTTGACCGATTTACATGGCGAATATCTCGCCCTTTGTGTTCCTATAGTGCAGCATGTTATATGCAATATCTGATGCTTTCATGTTATCATTTTACGCAGAAGCAAGGCATTCCATTCGGTTTCTCACAAGAGCTATTTTGCTTAGAGATGTTGCGGTTTGAATCCCAACGAAACGTAAAATACACTACGAGCTTTAGATGAAAATGCATAAGCAAAGAAAACTACGCTACACTCGAATACGAAATTTACAGAGCGTTAAAAATTTAAGCGTAATTACAATAAAATGCTGGATAATCCCCGGACCTTGGTCACGTATTTATTTTCTGTTTTTCATTTGAATGTGCTTTAATTGAAGAATGTTTATTAACAGTAGGTGTAAACCATAATATACCTACATTTTACACGAATTGGTGTCTTAACAATGAAAAGACTTACAATGACAGGTATAAGTCAGGTTCAAAACCATTAGCATAATATGTTAAATCTTTTAACGTAAAACAATGCCTGTTAAAACCTTCTTCTTAAATCATTTCAGCATTCAAGTCTTGCATCGCAACAACTAACAAGCCCCCATAATTTGCACAAAAAACCGGCATCTTGGCAGTGAAATGGCGGAGAAAATTCGCGACACAGGACTTCCTGCGAACCGGTTTGCCGTACCGGTTGGTGAATGCAAAAAGTATAGATAAAAACGGAAACGAAGACTTGTAATATCCTCTGGATGTTAATAATTGTGTTAGTTATATCAGATTGTAGCATGTCAAGGAAAGTAGTCTAGTTATTTGGATTATTAGATCGTGATTGGATTAGTTTACATGTGATTATGGTAAGGAATGCTACTTTGTTCTAATTTAGTTAGATTAAGAAAAAATTTGGTCCTATATTATTATTTTATGTATTTGACTATAGTAATTATTTGCTCGTTGGGACATCATTTTTTTTTCACATAGAAGTTCATAAACAAGCACCTATACAACAGTTGCACCAATAATCTTTCAAAATTTTTTTTATGTGAAATTAAAGGGAATAGATGGCAGGTTGGTTAAAGTAGTTTACAATGTAAAGGGGTAAAGCAGGCGTGTCCCATCATTTACGCATCAACAAGTCCCAATAATGCACTAACATTTGAATGATGTTTTTCTAGTGAGACGATAATTTAATCTTCACTATACAATGATTTATGTCAGTAAAACGTATTGTTGAGTAACGAAGTTTTTTGTTATTCCATTTTGAACTGCGCAAAAAAACTTTATACGCTTGATTAACCTTATTCCTGAACAAGTACCGTTAGAGTTACAAAAAATTGTGTCTTAACTAAAAATAAATAAATGTTTAAAAAATGACCTAGTGCACAAAGTCCATCAGTAACCTAAATTCTTTGTTGTATCTCTTAATTAGTACTTAGCTATACAACTATTATTGTTGACCCATAATATAGGAGTTACTATGATTCATTAACTCGAAATCATGTTTTACAGTTTCCGCAGAGAAAGGAACATAATTTAATAAACACATTTTCAGACGTAACTCTCAATTTTAATGTTGTTAGCGTAAAACTGGTTCAGCTCAAGGTTATGCGATAGTTGATTGAATTTCGTCTTAACAAGAATTGAGAAAACTGTTACTTATCGACATCCTATCTTGGAGCCAATGCTTCTTATTTCTTGAGTATTAACTTTGTTCTAAATCTCGTAATTTAGTATAATACTCTAGTCTAGAATATGGCTCATACAAGTTATCTGTCCTACTGGTTGTAAATTCTTGTAATAATCTATAGTTCCTATGATACATATTATGTTACTCATAAAAGTATGATGATTAATTGGAAGTGTAAATTCATTCATTTAATACGTAAGTGTTATCTATCGTCTACCACGCGGTTAATATTTGTTTCGGAACTCAAGCTGATACGTTATCTTTAATCATGTGCGATAGAAACTAGCAAATATAGCGTATGTTACTGACCCACTAAACTATTTATATATACAGTTCAATTCAATTCCCCTTATGCGATTTCGTTGCAATTTTGCACATTTGTGTCTTTACAGATGAAATCAAATCAACGATTTTGTTATTAAAAAATAGATTCGAAACATATCCAATAAAAAGGGATGAGATGCCATTTTTAACTCCTTCGTCTGTTTTTCTAACAAACATCAAAGGTTCGAATTAGTTGCCGCGTTATTGATAATCAAAACATCCTCACCAATCTTCACATTTATTAATATCAATGACGTTAATGTAAATGTAGGTACTAAACCTATATTTACTGCAACTTTAATTCCTTCTCATCTTAACGTGTAAAAGTCTACATCTGAACTTCAAAATTTAAATATCAAGGTTTGTATCTCATAAGATATTTCCTTCACACCTCCGGTGTCAACTATAAAACTATACATTTAGATGATATCAAACACAAGCTTATCACCAAGATGGTCACGTAACACAAACTGGTCCTACTTGTTAACGGTGATTCATCCAACCCACATCACTTGGATCGTAAAAGATAATATTATATGTACTCGTTCCCTGAGAGCTGCGTAATTAATGTTTCAGCAATATGCTAGGAATATGAAATATATTTTACGCGACTTTTAAATCCGCGGTATCAGCCTAATTACCGGTTAACCTAAAAAAAATATTTTAGCCTTCGTTATTCGCTTCCAACCTGAGTTAGCTGGTATCAAATTAGGATTTAGTTCCGTAATTACGAATATGTAATGTTACTTCATTTGTTTTATTTAAACTATGGTCGCCAGTTACTTTTTGTTCAAAGCTTCTATACACAATCTAAAACTCTTTCATTAGTGTCGTTAACGAAAAAATTATAACCTTAAAATATTACTTTTTGACTATCCTTAAAATACTATTTTTTTATTCTTAATTTTACTGATTTTGTTAATTACAATCTTAAATTTAAAAAGAATAACCTACCAAGTCCAATTACACTACACCTAAGTCTGCTTTCCAAAATCGTTCTCTAACTACAAAATAGAGGAAATATGTAGTAATTCACCGTCCAAACCTGATTCGTCCAACTTCCTCTCTTCGCTTTCATTTATCGCCATATCTACTTCAATTATTCCTTTCATTTCTATAACTATAGTACTACCTAACCTGCAATATTCACTTGCATTAATGGGCCATAACGGTAATCCATTATAACAGGGCAAAGACCTTGTGATCTATAGATTCATTGGAGTGTATTAATAATTTTAGCTTTAACTCAAGCGCAATCAAACCCTCTCAATGCTTGGTTATTTGCGTCCAGGAAGCATATCAATAATATGAGCTATTAGCAGGTAGGCGAAAAGCTCTTACAACAACATGCACTTAGCTTTTGCTCGATAACATTTAGATTAGGATCAAAATTTCTGCACGGAAGACATGCTGAATCTAAGGGCTCGTCTGAGCGGAGATATTTATAAACCTCCACTTAATATTATGCTAAGCAAATATTATAAATATTTGCTCTAAATCTATTTATTTGCAACTCAATGATTAATACAGTTAAGTGAAATTATTTAATGTAATAAGTACTTAGACTAACGTATGTACGGTTTTAACACAGCTAAAATTAACCAAATACGTTTAACTATGCTTTGTCATATTTAGCAGCGATCATGACTTTGTGAGCAGAAATTGTGTCCGCATATTCAGCAATCAGCTTTGCCATTTGGATCAACATTTCAATACCAAATAGCCTATTCTGGGTATCGGAATTGAAATCTAATGTAGTGTTTCAATGCACTGTGTCTTTGTTTATACAACCACATACAGTAACTGTGTAGCAAGAATTTGTTTTGCTCGGTTGTCCTCTGTTATATTGCATGAATACTGACTTTTGAGCTACAACGCCCAATATTCTCTCAATTAAGATACAATCTTAATACACGAAAGTTTCTTTAAGTGCAGCGTTAATCTACGCTTAACTTGCTCTTATCCTAATCAGAAACGGTCATGACTTTGTAAAGAGCCCATTACGCCAATCTCGTAGTTAATACGCTCAAATAACAAGGGTAATGACACGACAGATGTGTTGGATTCGTGTAAATTGGGTGGAATGTATGTAAAGGATGGTCTGATGAGACCGCGTCATTTGTTAATTCTGATGTAGCAGTGAAAGTATTTACCCCAATTTTTCAACTTTGATTGTTAGCCTATTTAATTCTACAGACAAACAATATTGTGTGGAATAATCCTATATGCGCGAACATTAAAATTCAAAACATTTGACCGCTTTCTTTGTAAAGACTAATTGAACCAATTCCATAGAATGAGATTTTTATTACCGTAAACAATTTTAAGGAAAGAGCCAATACTAAAACAGGATACATCAACGACGCAGGAAACAATTATAAAGTATTTTTATACGTATCTAATTTAGACACAATCTCGAGAATACGGAAGAAAACTATCTTTAGAATCACAATCTTTAGTTTTAGTTAATTATACACTTTCCGCTTTAAATAACTTAAAATGAAGTACTGAGTAACTAGTTACGTGATCCAATATCAATCTGATTCAGCCAGCAATAACTGTTTGCGATTTGTAATGAGAAATCAACTGATAATCTTAGACGTTTCTTGTACGCTTCACGGTAATTCACGCCAGATTGACTCCAAGTCTTCGAACCGCGTAATAACAGTATCTCCAACAAATTAATTACCATCCAATATCGACGGCATAGCGCTATGACACGAGATTTCCTTTTCGTGATGGAAATTCATGTCTAGATGAGAAACTGATATCCAATTAGGAGCAAAAATAGCTAATTATTTGGGATTGAAGATGATAAAAAAAAAAACATTTAATTTACCAGCAAAAAATGTCTATGATTTAACAATGCAGTTGTAAGTTAGTTAAAAGTAATACCTTGCTATTCTTCCGACGAGATTATTAAATATTCAAAACCAATACTCTTTGCTGAGAATTATGGTTTACTTTGTGTGACTAGAATTTTTGGTATTATGAATAAGATGTACTAAAGAATACTAACATAAATATTGAATTTTCGCTCTTAGATTCAACTGCAAAGGAGGAGGCAATTTTTAAAATGGATTTTTATCAGGCTTGCTGTTTAATTGTATTGCATTTCATTGCCAATTTTATAAATCTAATAAATATGATCTTGTATCACGATATAATGCAAATAAATAATTTTGATATTCGGAATTGGAACCGAAACTGTCAGTTCCAATTCGCTTGCATCTGCGAGGAGACGTCACAGTTTTAATATTTGAATTTAGAATTGTTCCTCGGTTCAGGTTTCCGTGAATGATATCTTTGTGCGAGTAACGGGCGCCAACGGTTTTCGCACAACTAGGCCTACCCTGCCCGTGACTTTCGAAACGCCTCGCTGCTCGTCAATTATTTGGTCACCACGTTTTGTTGCAATTCCGTTGCAGCAAGGGTTAAAGAAACTTAGTCTTTAATAATTGTATTTTTTAAATAAAATATTTTGAAAATAGAAAAAGTTACATAATTAAATAAGGTTGAATAAAGAGTTAAAAAATATCAAAGTTTTTAAAAATATTATTTTAAATAAAAAAAATATAATATTATTTTTTCTAATAAATATCAATAAAAATATGTTATTTTTACTTACTATTTTTAATTAATGCATCAATTAATTAATATATGCAATAACCTAATAAACAGGATTTTGCCAATGTCCAGTATGTTTGTTACTTTACAACATAAAATAAATCTAACTGGCATGTGTCAAATGATCGTAATGACATCTCACTTCTATGAATCATAACGTTCAATATTATAGTACCAACCTAATCACTTCATATAGTTTTATCTACTTGATAACAGGTGCACGCCGCAGATAAAGTTTTAAACACCATAATGAGATTTGAGTTTGACGAAGCACATTCTTATAAGAGTAAAGGAGAATTAGTTAAGTTTTAAAATTTCAAATTACCTGTTAAAACCGCCAACATAAGCGCCAGCGCCGCCACACCTGTCGCTCCCACACGCAAGGACCTCATCTTGTCTCTTTTCAACACGTTCTCGCTTGTCCGTATAAACAATAAAAACAAGAGATTCAAATTCTGCCTCCTCAACGGTAAACGTCTTTCCTTTTCAACAAAAAACAATACACATGCGTTTTGTTACACCTGCGTTACGCTTACATTCATATAAGATAATGTAACACTAAATCACTTCAAAAGTTTTCTAAACATTTCTAAAAACGTCCGAAATAATGTAAGATTCCGATTTTTCGTGAGTCCATTGTGCGAATGTATTGTAATATAAAGTTTAGAAAGAATGCGATCAACAAACTTGTTACGTGAAGTAAATTCAGGGCGTTAAGCGGGGTGCGTACGTCCGTCCTCCACGAGCGCGAAGGCACACTGGCGCGACGCGGGCGACACAGGCCGGTAAGCGATCGAAAAGGGAACTATCCAACGTCCAAGGTAGAGTCGAGTACGTTGGCTCGAGCCTCAGCGTGACGCAAGGATTAAAACTAGTTGTACGTTGTTGTTTATTATTTTTAATTCTTTGGATATGAATGATTTGTCACACATTCCAGCTTATGCGCATGCTGGCGTCATCTTGATATATCGCTTATGTTCATAATTTGAAGTATAAGTAATTTATTGGATAATTTTGTTGGTTTAATTATATATCGAATTTTGTTGTTAAGATAACCGTTGAATTTTTAACACTATATAATCTATTGAAAAACATATGTTACTTTTATACTTACACGAAAGATATAAAGGTATTTGTATAGGAACCAACTACTCATTACTATAATAGAGATATACTTATCTCTATCCCATATTAGGTAATTAGACGAATGGTCGATTATCATATTCGGACTACCATATTCGAAATAGATAGAATATAAAGAGCGTTAAACATTTCAAGAAAAATATTTCAGATTTATAGAACAGCAACAGTCCCGCGATTTCAAAGAAATATAAGCCTTCTGCGACCAGTAAAGGAAGAGCTCTCTCTAGTATGTCAGCGTGAAATAAGAAATAAAACTGTAACTGGATCTACTTACCCAATCTTTAGAGCTCGCACAATTCAAAGCTTTTCAAGCTATTTAACTCTGAAAAACTGCATCAAACTATAAGTTTTGATGCTAGCAACATCTGCTATTTTGTTTAATGGCTATTTTTTGTATAATATCAAATATGAAAGTTATTATAAATTTTTCGATTTTGTATTATTGTCACCTGATTTCGAGTAAACAGTCGATCAAATTGAAATTGAAAATTTGCTCCAAGATAGTTCAAAGCTATGATTATAAATAGAACACATATATCCTTAGAGTCCTACTTTTTGAGTAAAAGGCTAAGTCATAATTTCCCACCAACAAAAGTTCACTTATTAATAGGGTGTAAAATATACCTTACATATTTTATCTGTATCAAGGGAGAGGTCTGACTAATCCAGTTCAATATCATTCGTGAGTCATACGCAATTACCTAATTGAGTTCATTCATAAAATCAACTGCTACTGAGCGTAAGTATCGTTCATTTCAATAAATTCAAGTGACGTTTTAATTAGCAATTTATGATAATGATGAGTCTGTTTTACTGGCTGTAAAGAGAACAGTCCACTTCTAATAAAAAAAAGAGTTAACTTAATGATATAATTTATTTGTTTATAAGTCACGTCTTATCTTTTTACCGCTTAAAGCTAGGCGGCATATCGACATCCTATGGAACAAACACTTCTATTTCATGTTCTTTAGAATGTCACATAAGTGCGTCCGCTGATCGGAATCCTACACATCGCATTTTTTATACAAATAATGAATCCGCTACGTAAAATACCAATATGTATAAGATTAGCAGTACCGATAACTTTCAAACTTACCTGTCATAATTAGAGAGAATGTTTCAAATCCACCCGGGAGTTTCAAAGATTAGGTCATTGAAACAAACAAACTTTTCAGTTATGTAATAATAAGTCATGCATTAGTGAAATAAGGCCACAATTTGATGGTTACCAGTGAGAGCATTAAACTTTTGTATGGATATATTTAGTCACCAAAATACGAACTTAACTACCGTAAATACACATTGATCATATGCTTCTGTAAAATATTAATGGAACGTTTAAAATGCTTCTATTTAGAATATTTATGAAAATTTTATATTTTATCAATTTTGGTAGAGTTGGGTTGAGTTGTCAAATAAAATCGTGTTTAGGAGACATAATTTTATACTACTTAATTAATTTGTAGTCCAATAAATATTTTGCAAATACTAAATCAAAGGAAAGAAAAATAAATAATCAAAAATAAACCGTTGCAATGAACTTAATCAAAAATAATTACGACAAATGCTTGCAATATTTTAAAATGAAATATCACTTTACATATTTCCACTCAACATATTCTGCTTCTATTTACTGTACGTAAAATAAACAAACAAATAACCGTGTTTGATGAAAAGCAATCACAGTGACTACAAGTAGGATGTGTCACTAACCAGAGTTACCTTGGCTGAGATTGGGCTTTAAATGAAATTATACGCAAAAGGGAAGAGTGGACCTTCAATACCCTCGGTGTACCAAACACAAGTAAGCAGATATATTATACAGCTTCTGTGATGAAAAGGATAATTATAGTATCGCCTCTCATATTGATTGGCTGTTTCCCGTAGTTTCTCGCGAATATCTCCCATTCCCATGGCTTTGTCGGGATAAAAGCTGTATCCTTTCTCCGATTTCAAAAAATCTCTGTACAGAATTACATTCAAATCGGTTCAGGGTTTAGGCGTGACAGACAGACACTTTACTTTTCTAATTGGATTTGACATAATTTTAAAAGCAAGGAAGAATAACACGTCTTTGCATTACGAGATCTACCAGAACTCTTGCAGGGCTTTTGTATCGTACGTTGAATATAATCGATTTGTTTTACTCCTTGTTGGATGCTCTAACATATAAGACAAATATACATATTTGCACGTTACTTAATTGGATGATTGATGGATTCAAGGACTTATCAAAATATGGAATTTGAGATGGAATAGATCCCTAAGGCACTGTAGTATAATTATTTTCATTGCTTACCTTAGGTGAGATGTCTAACAATTACACAGTGCTAATTTCAATCGGGTTATTTATTCCTATAGGACATTTATTATACAAAGTCAGTTTTTTCCATATCGTATGTATATGATTAGGTTTGAGGTTCGCATCCGTCAGCTGGAGCGTCAAATCCGATCAGGTATCTGCATCAATTTGGCAGGATCCGATCGACCTGTCAACATTTACGTCCCAATTAAATTCCTTACATTCACGATTTAACCAAAATTATAAAGAGGAATCATAGTTTGTTTATTGACATTAATTATGTTACAAAACTACTGGATTCATTTGATTTCTTTTACCGTTTAAATGGCACATTATTTCTAATTGAAGCTTTAGTAAAGCCGCGTGGCGCTACTATTTATATACTTTATACTTTGTATTGATACTTCTTGATGGAATTGCATATTACTTTTATTTAAAGACAGGAATTGAAAGTATGAAAATGAGTTTGTCTTTAAATAAAAGCTACTATTTATGTATAAAGCTTCAAAATACATATCAATGGTCTATAATCTATGGCATAGCATGTCACTACGTCTAGATATGGTCCATCCAGTGGGCTTAGCTTGTCGCGTTTCAATTGTATGTAATTTCAATTATGAAAATGTGTTTGTCTTTAAATAAAAGCTACTATCTATCTATACATATAATAAAACAGTAACCGAACAATTTCTGTACATTGAATATTTTTCAAAAAGAGTAATTGATATGCAATATGTATGTTCTATAGATACCAAAACCATGGTTAAAAATTTTTATTCTGTTTGTCTGTTTGTCTGTTTGTCTGTTTATCTGTTTGTATGTGCGTCAATCACGTAATAACCACTGGGTAGTTTTTTATAAAATTTCACATGCTGATAGACCAATATTAGGTGCAACTTATAGGCTACATTTTATTTAAAAAAATATATTTTTGGGGTGGCTCTCCATACATGTAAACGGAGGGTAAAAAAATAAATTCGCGAATACATCATTGAGTGAGATTTCGTTGGAATGGGCTTTAAAATGATATCGAGGTTTCCAAATGCGTTTTCTGCTAAAATAAATATTTTTTGAGATATATGTCTCTAAAGTCGTGAAAATGTCATACCACGTGACAATATGAGATTTTGGTTAAGTTGCGGACATGCCTTTTTATACCCCTAACGTATAGATTAAGACGTTAAAACACTCAATGAATCCTCAAAAACTTTCAAAAAATAACTAACTCTCTGCCCGCGGCTTCGCTCGCGTGGGCTTTGATTTTCTGTATTTTTAAAGAAGCGCGCGCTCTGTGAGATTTTGGTCACACCTATTTCCATAGAAAATTATAAAAAAAACTATAGACATGCGCATATATCACTGGTCATGCGATCGTAATTTTTTTAAACTTTTGTTGTGCTCCTCTAAAAATACAGAAATTAGTAGCCCACGCGTGCGAAGCCGCTGGCGGAAAGCTAGTTTATGTATAACTAGCGACCCGCCCCGGCTTCGCACGGGTGCAATGCTGATATACTAAATACGCTACAGAAAAACTGTGAACGTGTAATTATTTGCGACATCACATTAGAAACCTCAAAAATAACAGTATTTGTCCACTATTTAATGGATGATATTATACATAAAAACCTTCCTCATGAGTTACTCTATCTATTAAAAAAAACCGCATCAAAATCCGTTGCGTAGTTTTAAAGATTTGAGCGTTCATAGGGACATACAACATGACACATGACAGAAAAAGCGACTTTGTTTTATACTATGTAGTGAAGCTTCAAAATACATCATTGATATGTATTCTCTATAATCTATGGCATAGCATGTCACTACGTCTAGATATGGTCTATCCAGTGGGCAGATTAGCTTGTCGCGTTTCGTTACGGCTCTAACCCCAATCATCAGTGATATACCGCTTGGCTTGTGAAGTGACCTGAATTTACATTGCATTAAACTTGATCTATTTGAAGTTGAAATCATTTAAAATATGTAGATTCAAAGTCGATGAAAAGTTTTTTTTGTTTTAAAATTGTTTCTAGGAATTCCAATAAACAAACGCGTTAGTTGGTCTGTATTAGAAACGCAGTAATAAGAAGACAATAGACAATCTCACCTAAAATTCTTACAATTAGTAATTATAAAGTAGCTGGTCATAATTAAACATATTGTGCGATTCTCGTTAAAAAGGAAATATTTAAATAATCGAAAACATGACGTTCTTAAAATGGCCATTGAAAACATTAATTTTAAGCACGGTTATTCATTCAATTAAAACCGCTATATTTCTCATAATTTTAATCACACAAGTCATCGCTTAAAAGCCACATAAATTGAATGTATTTTCGAAACGAAAACATTCAATTTCCTTTTTCATTATGAACAATTAGTGCGACAAATATCATATTGTGATATTAATTAACATACGCAATTGTTTCCCTAAATGGTAAAAGCTAACCATTATCTGTAAATTATTTGTAAAACGAATATTTATATTTCTCATTACATTAAATAAGTCTATTAGTTTCGAACCTGGATTCGTTTAACGGTTGGCTAGTAATTAATACCTCAGTGGATATTGATAAATTAAGTTAGATTTTCCAATGTTAAACATATTATTAGTCATTGTATAGAACATGCATGAGAAATTCCCTTAAACATTATGTCTACCTTTTCATAAGATAGATTCATCAGACAAATCTTCTTTTTTCTCCCTTAAACATTGTATAAAATTCGATTTTATTTAAATTAATGAACTTATAACGCACACAATGATATACACGTGTACATTTTATTTAATCATACTATTTCACACTAAACATGTCTTCATATATTTTATGACAATTAATGGATAATAATAGAGGTATAATCAATTGCAGCAGAACCAAACACCTATAATACAAAACTATTGTAATAGTTATAACCAAGACAAGAGCACTAAACACTCAATCTACTACTCCTAGGAAACCGCTTAATTAATAGCGCATTACTATAGATACAATTTGCATCACAGAATATTCTCTTCAATTGCACGAAGTATTTTCATTAACTGATTGCAGCCTAAAATGGTAGTCCGAAATGAAACTCTAATAAACTGGCTTCTGAAATAGTTCCATAATACAATAACCCCTTGATAAAGCCCTGTCTACATCCGGTATTATTCTCAGAGCCAATATTTTCCGAATTTCGATTAAGCTCATATCGAAATTGAATAAAAACTGCACCATAGTCGGCTAAATTAAATGAAAGGGGATATGACGAGCCCTTGTTTTGGCGGCACAAATAGAATTAAAAAACGACCCCACGTTGATAATGCTCTATTTAGCAATTGGAAAGATTACTACTTGACTATACCATTTAATGAAATGTCAATCAATTCGGTCACTCAAACTATTGGGGTGAATTACGATAAAAAAATCGTCGTTAAAATAGAAAAAAAATTCGGCATAATTTTTTTTCTGCTCTTCTATATAATAAGAGTATTGAGTTACTGATTGTTATATACAATGCGTGTTAACACACACAGGCACTAGTTTCTAAAATATACCTGTTCATTAACTTCGTACTTCATGGAAGACCTAAAAATAAACACATCGGAGTATAAACGATATTTTTGGCAAAATATTAATTGTACGTTTGATCTCCGACGACCTTGTTTGGTTTCCATGGCTGTTCCAAAAGGGATACATTTTTGCACCCCCGCCGTCCTGACGGATTATTTACGGGCTGGCGACTTCTCAAATCACCAATATCGTAAAGGTAGACGGTATCATATAATCCTAAATAAAGCAATATGCTCCATCGTTCGTGCATGTAATAGGGATAACAAAATTTGGAAGATGACTCGGGTTAATACCAATATTATGGCTTCGAAAATTTAGGGAGCACATAATTATAGTTTCCATCAAGCGCTGGCAAATAGCAGTCTTTTGTAATTATGTTGTTTTAACACTCGATTTGTCTGATGTTGATATGAAATCCTGTGTATTTAAAATGAGTTCTGTACGCCTTTTTAATCGACTTTCAGAAAAAGGAAGAAATTCTCAATTCAACCGTATTTTTTATGTATGTGTATATATATTTTCAATTTAACAAGATTTTGCACAAACTTTGTATAGATTACAACAAAAATAATTTTTTTTTCTCCTTTTAAGTGCGAGGAAGTCGGTTCTAGTTTTTGGCAAAAAGTGATTATATGCTGAGATAAAATATCTGAATTCCGTATAAAAAAAGGAAATGTTTAATAAATATTCAATCCTTTTTATTAAGTATATTAAAACGTTAAAAAATTTTATTAACAACAAATGAAATGTAACAAATCTCTTCATTCAACTTCAGTAAAACTCCGTTATTAGAATATACGACTTCCGAACTTAGTTGAGAACGAGGAATTCCGAACCGCCGAAACCGACTCCCTAAGACGCAGTGCATTACCGCCAACGTTATGGCTTGGAAAATGCGACACTTCTTACCCTTAGAGGGAGCTCTATTTATGACGTTCTTGATTTATTGCTAAGCGCCCCAACGTTTTGTTTCTTAGCAGTGATGGGGCCAATGACCTTGCGAATCTTTTGTGAAATGCCTGTGATAGAATGATTTGGCTTTCCTAAATAGAAGTAATGGGATTGATCGAAGATCGAATTTTTTTTGTGTGATACAATCAAAACAAGTCAAAAAAATGTTACTTCATTCTTCTATTTTTGTCGCCAGACAGATAACTCTTATTTTTCAATCTTTTTTTCAGTTATAAAGGTAAAAAAAGTCATATAAAGTTTAGCTTACATATAAACCCAATGCTATATCATGATAAATAGCCACTATCACCGGTATTTTGCTAGTGATTGCGACGGGCGCTGAAAAATGGCGTGTAATTCTAAGAGCAATAGAACGTCCAGAAAATTAATCAAAGCGCGTTCAGTGCTTCGGAAGAATTGGTCCTGGGAGCAGATTTGAATTCGCTTGACGTTTAACTATCATTGGTCCGCGATTTACAATTCCCATCGCGTTCACAGTCCATTATTCACATTTCATTTCGTGACTACATTGAAAGCTACGGAATACTACGCCGCGTAAATCATTCGAATTACCACGCTGACAAGTATTGCTTGCAATAATGTTTTATGGTACGTTCTTTTATTTCGCTAGCTCCTGTTGTAAATGTAACAGAAAGTTACACCGCGTAGAGAGTTGAAAACATGCCAACTAGTCAACGTTTATGTGAAGTACAATACGCTCACTTATTTTATTTATTTTAAGAAAATGCAGTTAACTTGAAACCGTAAAACAATTTTACGGTGCGAGCAAGAAATTCTTTCAAATTCTTAACGTCACATTGCTTTATTTTAATGTTTCGTGAACAGTTTTTTTAATAAAAATGGTTCCAACTTCTTTTGCTACAGTGCAGGTACGTTTCGTTTTATTTATATTTATCAAAGTATTCTATTCATCAAATATAGTATTATATAGAGGTTACAGATGATTTATAAAGTTCCCAATATATTCACATAAGGCGATAGAAATTTTTATCTTTATTTTAATAAAGTCGCCGATACATACCGGCTTCTAGCAAAATTGCTAATAGAAATGTTAAGGCGTTTTATTTTTCTTCGTGCACTGCTCCACGTGATAGCGATAATGTAGTCAAAGGTGCTTAACCCAAATGCACAAACCCAATTCTTACTCGGCCATAATTTATTCTTTTAGTCACGCGATGGTAGTGGGTAACATCGCGGACCTACCCCAAAGGGTGGTGAATGGTGATCAATACACTCAGGTCAGGGTTAAATTAAACTTCTATATTACTATTCTCACAGCTGTATAGCTTTATTGTTCGAATAAATGTTGCAGTCGAGTATCGATTTTGGATGATTATTTTTTGAGTATACTGGAGGATCTGTACGGTTTTGTATTAGAAATCATTGTAAATAGAAGTATAATAAGTAATTTTGTAATTTACATAACCATACCGACTCTAGTGTGTTACTTAACAGGATTTATTCGTCTGTTTCCAGCCTAGTTGTTCTTTTCATTAATTATTACATATAATTATATGGCATATTACATTTAGATTTGCTGTTTAAAATACGACCAAAGGGTCGTTATGTAAAAAGTTTAATACATGGAATAAATAAATCCCTTACTCTTACGCTTTAATATTAAAAAATAAAGCTACGTTCAGGAAGAGTTGAAGCTAATAATTCTGCAGCCATTCATCTAGTATCAAAGGCGCACGCTCCACATGTCGTCACAAGATAGCCTAGGAATAAGTTCAATAAAGCAGACACGGACCAGTCAGCTTCGTAATTAAGTAGGCCGTGTGTCTTCAATGGACGTTCAGATAAAAGGTTTTCTAGTCTGTAGCTTGTCAAACTGCCGCGTTTATCTCTGATATAAATAGCTAACGCATTGTGTAAAAAATAAAATTAATAATAAATGCAAAGAATATAGGTAGGTACCTAATAACTAATATGGACATTGGACACTCTTCTATTAGACTGCTTTAATGAATAATTTCTTTACGAATCGAAATTCAACAAATTATTACGATTCACGATTTTGCAATTTCATATTCATTTAAATTGTGAAAAGTGAAGTGACGTTATCAATGAATACTCCAGATGAAAAAAACTCTTCACTAAAATAAATGTCTGTTTCAGAGTCTGTGAATCTTGCGCATTATTACATAAGAATAATGCAATAAAAGCAAGAAGATTGATCAAATAAAATATTAATTTTCAAAGCTGTTATTTTACAAGCAACAAGGCATGCCTAATCAATCCAACTATCGCGTAATCTTTAATTACCAAAGAATGTACTTTCTTCAATCTTTCCACTTACGTCACCGTTTTAACGTAAATGCCCTTCTAAATCAAGATCGTTCCATTAATTTTAATCGATCTAAAGTAGTAAAAGTAATCCATTATTCTAGGAGAAAGTTAACTAAAATTTAAGGTAACTAATATATTATTGAAACAATAGTTTCGGTGGGTAAAGTAGAAGAAAGGTGCTAATGGCAACGGCGAAGTTACGTTAAGTGTGGTTTTAGTAGCTATATAAATTAAGGCTTTAGTGTGCCAAGTTTGCTGATTACTGGACCTTTGCATTGTAATGCATTGATAGATGTTTTGAATGAAATAGTTCAAAATACATTTCGATTTCTAAAAGCAAACTAAATAGGTAATTAGTTAGATTTCCGTAGTATTTACTGAGAATTGCAAGTTACTTTTTCTACGCTCGAGCTAAAATATTAAACGTTGTGATCTTTCTTTTATTCGATGCGCTCATGAAAATTGAACGGGGCGAATGCAATAACTCAGATTCAGAATAAATAAAAAATTAACTCTGAAGTAAAACCATGTATTTTATATAACTTAGATTTTTATGCATATACTATATACTGCCCTAAAAGTCAAATAAACTGTTGACAAGACTTAGCAAATTTACATCGAATGCTATCTTCGCATATATGAAATTGCACGAATATTTTTTACCGCCAAATATCTCCGAGCGGGCCTGTCATTCTCTTGTCACTTTTGACAGCTGGTGACGGACCGCACGCGGCAAATCGGCTTTGTTGCAGTCAGGCGTGTAATTTTAGGCACAGATAATAAAAGAATTACTTTTAAATACAATAGAAGAACGTTGCATATCTTGCGTTTTAATGAAAATGTACAACGACTTCGTAAATATAATACATAATTATCAATTAATTCATTTTGGACTATATTTTTATTTTTAACAAGGTACAATAGTGCTACGTATAGTTATACTCGACTCTCTCTTACTCTTGAAATATGATCATTTTTTGAGCTTAAATTGACCATTACTCATATAATAAAACCACTTCTATTAACAATAAATTTAAAACTTAAATACTAAACCATCACAACAAATGTAATGCGCATTTTACACTACATCAGATTACACACTATAATTTCTGTCACAGCTATCGCGTTGATCACAATTTTATTGTTCATCACAACAATTCACCTATCCCCTAATCGATTCGCAACAATGGCAGTCTGAATCGTACACTAAACACGTGTCAAGTCGTGACAACGCCTTTAGCGCATAAACGAGAGTGTAGTTAGAGAGGCGGCTGACACTAATAGAAAGTGCGCTAATGATCTAAGCAAGTGATAATGCACTTTTATACGAAAACTTTATTTCCTTGTTAAGTAAATTTACTCTGTAATGAAATCATGTACAACATCTTATATTTACTTTCTTACATGCTTATGTCTATGCGTGTAGTTCCTTATATGCAACTATCATAGATTCCACTCATTTAAATTAAAAAAATAGCATCTGAATTTAAAATTAAACTTTACCTTATATATCTGGACTGAGCAATTGATTGGTAAAAAATTTTTATTCAGTAAAATTTTAAAGATTTTTTAAAGAATTTGCTACGTTAGGTAAAGTAATAAGATATAACATATTTCTACACATATTACGCCGCAATATCTACTCCGAATCTACACAAATTTCACCCGCTCCTGTACTACACTCTAGCAACCGTTTGATATGAGTCTCTAATAGGGGAATACAATAAGCTTATGACTGTGCAATGCGCGTAACAAATCCGCTGCCCGTATGTGTCATTTCAAAGCGAAGTTTATTGACGTAAAAAATAGAATTAAGCGCATCCATACGTATTGTAGCGTGAATTATAGAAATACAGTTGAACTCTTGTTAGTGTCAATCGCAATTCGCGTTTCAACGATCGCTGTAATGACATTCGTTGCGGTGCAGTTTCCTATTAAAGTTTTCAAAGCGTAGTTTATGGTTCACAGATATTGAATACACTTCGATTATTTTGTTCATACACTATGTGAATGACCAGTTTGGAAATACAGGACTAATCGAGTTTTACGCGCGAGAAGGTATCGAATCTAGATTTATTTAGGCTTTTTAAGCATACTAGCAGGCTACATATTATAAACAATTCGATCTAAATATTTGCTTGAAAATGTTCAACCAGTGGATAGTAGACAATTGGATGATAAAGTATTTTTTTTACCAAAATTGTATGGTGAGTCAATAGTCTCCGGTTCAGAGATATTAAACACCGGTATTAGACTATAACATTATCGTAAGGAATAGTAACAAATTACAGTATAAATAAAAGAATATAAATAGATGCAAATGCCATCCGAAAAATAATTGAACTCATTTCAAACATTCGTGTAATGTTAAAGTACACTTTAGCCATAACTCGTGTTCAGCAGTTTAATGTAAGTTGTGCTTGTAGTCCGGTCCTCGCATATTCATGAGATGTGTCCGACTTGAAACTTCTTAACTAATTAGTTATTAGTTATTCAATTAATTAGTACTATGCTTGTGATCATTTCTCATTCTTTAAGTAAATTTAGTAGTGTGTGGTATAGTAAGTGTAGTATGGGGACCTCTTCGTTTTCTTACTTTTATTTATTTTTTATTTTATTTATATTAGTATTTTTAACGTATGGGTCACTAAACTATCATATTACATGTATTGATTGTAGAAGAAATTTTTCAAATTACGATGTGTTTTGGCAATGCCTATTTTTTTTTATTGATAAAACATAATTTAGACTTCAGTATCCAAATATTAATTAAGTAAATTTAGTCAAAGACACAATTATTGTTGACATATACTTTAGCCATAACGCGCATTAAGCAGTTTAATGCAATTTGTGCTTGTAGTCCGGTGCTCGCATATTCATGAGATATGTCCAACTTCAGACTTAACTTAGTAATTAGTTTTTAGTTCTCCAATTAATTTTTGAATAAAAATATAAGATAATAGATGTAAGCTTTAAATCTTAATTTTGTAATACAAATATAATTAGATATTGGAATGTGGAATTTTTTGTTATTTTCTTCCCTCAAATCATCAAAAATAAAGGAATGTTTGCTTTATTGCTTTAAGTTCAATTTTGAATCTACAATATTAAGAGTACTCTCCCCTCAGGTGCCATTACAAAATTCCACCCTGTTTTTTTATGGCCAATATATAAATTTAAATGTTATAACGCCTGATTATTAAGACAAGAGGTTAAAAACTCTCTCAACATTTTTAACGACAACTTCTTCATTAGTATTTATTTATATTATATCATGAACTTAATAGCTCGTAGTAATACAGAAACATTAATTAGATCGTTAAACCAATTACAAAAAGTTCCATTATTTAGATTTAATAAAGAATCAAACATGAGGCGAAGGATTTATGTATTTCCACAGTCTGAAGACAACA
Source organism: Phoebis sennae (assembly GCA_001586405.1). Classification (NCBI taxonomy): domain Eukaryota; kingdom Metazoa; phylum Arthropoda; class Insecta; order Lepidoptera; family Pieridae; genus Phoebis; species Phoebis sennae. The sequence continues at coordinate 169,621 of LQNK01000583.1, read as the reverse complement.
TTTTTACAGGTTGTGTACAAATCACTACATAGTATATAAAAAGTCGCTTTCTCTGTCCCTATGTCATACATATAAACCATCAAATAGTGGAGAAATACTGCTATTTTTCAGGTTTGTAATGTGATGTCGTAAATTTGTTTCCGCTTACATTTCAAACGCAGGCTAAATCCTACAAGATTTATCAAAATAATGTACTAATTTTTATATATATACAACGTTCACAGTTTCTGTAGTGTATTTAGTATCAGCATTGCACCCATGTGAGGCCAAAACGGTTCGCTAGTATTATTATAAAACGACACAAATATCATCCAAATAATTATTAATCACTTTCAATCTCATAAAGTAAAATTTAGCCATAACTCGTGTTCAGCAGTTTAATGTAAGTTGTGCTTGAAGTCCGACGCTCGCATATTCATGAGATGTGTCCGACTTGAGACTGCTTTACTAATTAGTTTTTAGTTATTCAATTAATTAGTAGGATGCTTGTAAACAATTTTCCTTCTGGAGATGAGTTCTTGAGTCTTAACTTCTTCGGTGTAATTTCAAGAATTTTTATAATGGTGATTATCGCTTCTTAACCTGTTAATAGATTTTTTGTGACATTTCTATAACCGATCTATAAGGCAATAAAGTGAGAAATTGTTGTTTACATTCAATAATTTTGTCATTAACCAGCCTAACGTTTAAAAAAAACGAAATGTTTGAAAGAAGGATGACCTTTTAAACCGAAATGTTGAGTAAACAGACAAAACAAAACTTTATCTTATAATAAGTCTTACCATGTCCCGGTTAGGACCGACTCGTCGGCTCAGTGGTTAGGGCGTTAGGCGTTACAATCGATAGGTCTTAGGTTTGATTCCCAGTGAAGAAAAAAATCTCTGGCAAGGCACAGAAGGCTGATCAGCAACTTGCCTTTAAATAAAAATCAATCAGTGAAACGGTTTTAACACCCACCCCATGCCCTAGTACAGGAGACTGTAACGCTTATACGAATAGATCAATCTCAAGGCGTCTATTAAATGAAAATCAAGATCAATCTCTTGGCTTAGCATTAGGCACTTTCTAATTAGATTTACATTCCACTTTCCTTCGGCGGACAAACTTTATCGTAATCCAAAAGAACTTCATTAGAGTCGAGTGCAAAAATTAAAACTGGCTGTCTTCCTAGCTTTTACCATCTTAGGGTACGCGAATGCTTTGTGCTCTTGTAATTGCATCATTTTGTGTTTACCACACTGCATTTTTTAAATGTATTTAAGTAATAAATTATTTATACAAGCATAAGCCATTATAGAATATTTTACTAAAAAACATTTTATTAAATTATTTTAAACTAGTTGATCCGCGCGGCTTCGCTCCCGTAGCATAATGTTATATACTCGTATAGTCTATAAAATATAGCCTATATTACTCGTGGATAATGTAGCTTTCGAATGGTGAAAGAATTTTTAAAATCGGTCCAGTAGTTTTTTATTATTTTCATTATAACCCAACAAACAAATTAACAAGCAAAGATTTGCCTTTTTATAATATTAGTGTAGATGAATATACTTTAATAAAAATATACTAAACGCGAATATATTTCTAAGACAGATCTAGCACAGAGCTAAATCAAAATCAATCCCAGGACGAGTAAATAATGTACTTTTTAATTGGATTAACCACCCACTTTCCTTCGACAAACAAACTTTATCGTAATCCAAAAGAACTTCATTAGAGTCGAGTGCAAAAAATAAAACCGACTTTCTTCCTAACTTTTACGATCTTAGTTTCCGCGAGTGCTTCGTGCTCTACTAGTTAAATTGTTTTGCGTTATCCTTAAAGATAATAATATTATTTTAAATTTAATCGGAAATAAATTTTTTTTAACATTACTTAATACATACGAAATAAACACACGAGATCCTTTTTTAACGTCGTTCCTTTGCAAATTGCAAATGGATGTTTATATAAAATAACTATCCAGTAATGAGTCGGATTCGCGAACGAAGTGTTCCGTATTCAACCACCCTTATATTTTTTATTTGTAAAAAAATCAGTTTTCCAGCTATCGCGGCTAAGAAATAGGGACTTTTACCTTTTAGGTACGGAGTAACGAAATCCTAAAAAACTGCTAAATTAAAAATAAATTCCACATACATTACATTTTCACGAGCTGATAATGTTAATATCGTTGTATCGTTTGCTTTATTTTCAAAGCCCCCACATTCCACAAAATAAACTCCTAAGATTTATTAACGTGGTTTAGAACAAACTCAATACTAATAAATTATAACGCTGATATGAAAGGCATAAATTGTAATAAATGTATAATCTCACACCCTTCGCTAGGAAGAAATTTGCAATTCCAATACTCATATTATACTTACAATGTTCCGGGTATTTACATAAAACTGTGTTTGAATTAATTGCTTTAGATTTTGTAATGTTTTGGAGCAAGTTGAAATTGAGTTAGTAAAATAAAAACGGTATACAAAGTGGTCATTGCCAGGACTCTCTACCTAGAAGTAGGAATATTTTTGTTTAAACGAATGTTTTAATTTAATAGTCCAGCCATTACGATACAAATTGGACATTGGAAAATTGGAAAGAGATATTATTTTTTTAGGTCAGACATATGCCGTATAGCTATTCTTTTTAACACCTCTAACGTATTAGTGCAGTAAAATGACATCAACTTAAACGTGAGCGACCCTTTTTTATTCAGGAATTTACTTATTTATATCTCATTCTAAATATCATGAGAGTACCAGAATGATGCAAAATACATATCTCAATAAGATTGTTTTATTAAACAAAATGTTCTTAATAATCTGTTTAATTCAGCTTAAAAAATACCCTTATCTCTATGGATCATCAGGTTAGCGATACAATCTTATTCTTATTCAAACGCGGGATTATTTAATAAAGTAAACGGAACAGAAATTTCCATCATAATAATATAAATATTTGATGGCGCACGCGTCCCCGTTGTTGGGCCGTTGAATATTACATGAGGAAACACTTATGACGACTTAACGCCTCGTCTTATCACGAGTACTGCTTAAATTCTACGCATAAGAGCTGCTAATGTGAAGATCTTGAAGTATTTCTTGTATTAAATTCAATAAAGCGTAGTGAAGTCTAGGTCGTGACGTCACGATTGCTTTTGTAAAATCTTTGTCACGCCGTAAAAAATTCGAAGCTCGTGTGAGCTGCGTGTTAAAGAATCTTTTGAAGAAATCTATACGTATATGGGTAACTAAATAATTGTTTAATAATACGAAAGCAAGTTCATTTTAACAAAAAGAGTTTGTGTTTTATTTTTGCCAAACATACATAACTATTAATAATTCCTTTTCATGTAGCAAAGCTAAAAGTTCTGCAAATGTTATCAAACCAGTGAAACCAATGCATTTATCTAAGGGGAGTTACGTACATTCGTATCCATTTGTCGCAAAATTAAATCTGCGACTGCTCGATTCATTTGCTAATGGATTGCGCTAAATCAAATTGATATGTGGCCATTGTTATGAATATCCATAGTTTTTTAATCTGATGCCCTTATTTAGATGAAGCTGTAACATTTTCGGTATTAACTTGAATATGTCCAAAATTCTCTCTTATATCTGAGTCTCTTACTCTATATTCTCTTTTTTTAGTAATGAGACGGTTGCGAATAGGAGATGTAAGTGTAACCTCACTATACGTACTGCAATTATACACTTATTAGATTATAGTTATCACAAAATAAGAAGCCCGTTTAAACATTTCTCATAGGCCCGGTTAACGCCACGTTTATTATAGACGTTACGTTTCAGACTTACGCCTAGCAGGATATTGTACTGGTCGAAAGTAAAGCGATTCGTTTTATTTTTATAGGAGTTGGGCATTAGTGATATGATTAGTGATGTAACTGTACGATTCGGTAGTCGATACTTACGATTAAGTGATTCAAAGTTGCATGAGTTTTGATCGATCTGAATATGTAATTTAAATATGCACAACTTTAATTATACATTGTTATTGTAGATATTTTAAAACGATACAATGTTCCAAAATGTAAATTTAATCTAACCTAGTTTAGGCTCCTGTCTCCCACTCTCATTAGACTGTTCTGTTTGTATTAGTTTTAAGAATTTTGGGAGAAAATAAATACTTTTTTATTTTTATTTATTATTATTATTAATTTAATATTTTGATACAATTACATTCTTATCGCAAAAAAAATCCAGCAAATGTGATAGTCGGCTTAAAAATTGTTGACTGATGATGAGTCAAAGTTGTCAGTATTTTTAAGGAAATAAAACCAGACATTTCAAATGCGAGTTGGAACATATAAAATATTTCTATATTTTTTTTTTCATAATATGCATTATTTGCACTGAGTGGGCGGTAACCGTTGATGAAGATATAAAATTAATCTTCCAACGATTCAACCGGTAAAAAGGTAAAAATTCCCGGGCATCTTATTTCGTATTGACTATACTACTACTAGCACTATTGGTATAGGTATTTTTTGCAATTTTTTTTTCTTTAAGAAATAATATATTTAAGAGAAATACTGAATGTCTTATAGTATCAATGATATACTTATGTGAGCTTAACGTTATGTTAAGCAAAAGGGGTTAGTTATTGAAATTCTAACTAATGCGGGTTTGCAAATAATCTGAAAATATCTCAGCTCCGCGCGAGCCCAGATTACCTTTAATATTTTAGTATAGAAAAGCTACAACTTTCACATTAGGGACCGGGATTTGCATTTTATTGAAGGATATTCCTAACGGTATACGGAGGTATTAAAGGAAATAAGAGAGAAATTGTTTGATAGTATTTATAAATATATATCGATATAAACGAATTGGTTTATTACATGATTGTTATTAGAAAAGTGTCTATGGAAACAACTCACCCTGCCATAAAAAAAACATTTCACACAAAAGTAAATATTTCAATAAAACTTCTATTAAACGCATACAATACATAAGAGGATTATGACGTTACCTCGATTTTATCGTATAAGCTAAGGTAACATTTAATGTTGTGTTTGCATATTAATAATTGGTCACTGTATTGTTTTTTTTTATATACAAAAATTCTCTAAGCTACTAGTAATCCTACATAATCAAGATACCATAACGTGCATGTATTAGAGTGATGCTTCATGCACGTATGGAAAACAAACACCTCCGTGACATCTGCGTCAAAAGTTTGCACCGTACATCTATTGTCACGTTTTTCATAACCGCCCCGCTCGCAATAAAGTTGTCGGACGATCGGCAGTGTCGTTAAACAAGGAATCTCATATCGCTCCAGATTTCACCCATGTCGATGAGAAATCAATTTCTGCAAGGTTTAAAACGGATAGCGGAATGTTTTACGTTCTGCCGGTTTGTGGCGTTTGACATGATCGCAATTCGCAACGTTCAGAAATACTGAAATAATATTTTTATGGATTTGTTTTTTATTTTCGTGTTCTATGAACACCAAAATGATTAAATGTTTTATTTAGATACACATTCACACAATAGAACGTTGCGTTAATGTAGGGACAAAAAACGCAACTATATTTGATAGCTTTTTCATCTTCTGCTTCCTTCTAAATACTAAAAATCTTATTATAGTTGCTTCGACGAGTCCACAGACCTGTTGGTCCTGTGCCTGTCCACTTTCTGACTTATTCATTATTTTCTCTTTGGGTTTTATGAAGACACTGTGTACCTACATAACAGACGGTGCATATGATTTATAATCAAATTATTTTTATGTTAGAAGCACCATGCAAACAAAGCCCCACTCAAAAGCAACACAATATAATCCTCAGAAAAACACGATATCCAAAAAGTTAACATCACGCAACCACAATATTCGCAAACTTATTGAAACGTCGTCAAATCCACTTAGTTTTATGAGTTGGAAAATGCGATATAGCCCCGTACTGCGGGGCGTTTCACATTATATATTTCTTCCGCATTCCACGCAAAAGCCTCTTTATGAAGAAACGTGTGATGCCTTGAACTTTGGACAAAACGTTGTTACGATCATGTAAATGTTATATTGTACTTTTGTAGTTTAAGGTTTTGCTATCCATATCTATATTTTAGTTACTGTTCTCAAATAGAAGAAAAGCTTTATTTGGATTCTTAATTGTGATAGATGTATATCACAATTAAGAATCCAAATAAATGAAATTTATAATTTATAATTTATGTTTGTTCTCTTGATTTATAATGTGAATATAATTAAGCTTCTGTCAAAAAAAAAACCTTAACAATACATCGCCAATTTCTTAAAATAATAGAATGTACCAAAATCCGGTAAAAACCAAGCAGACTTTCCTAAATTTTATAATATCAAAGCTAACCATTGTTACTAAACACGACACTGTTGAAATTTCTTTTAAAATATTCTAAAATCAAGAAGTTTGCGACTGAAAGCCGATAACAAAGGCGGTATGAAAATGTGGTATTAGTTCAGAAAATTGTGAAAATAAAGTATAAATTGGATGTGTTCGAGCCGTCACTAACTGCAGGCGAACATAAATTGCTACTGTTCGATTCTATTCCATAAACAATGCGTTGATAGGATTTGCAGTTTTAATTTGAAAAAACAACGCAATGAGAAATGTTCAATGACAATTATAATCGTTCTTCACCAATCTTTTGTCTTTTTGCCAAAAAGCCTTCGCAAAGAAAAAATTAGAATTAATTTTTTGTCTAAAAGAGAAGTTTAGATTAGTAAGAATTCAGTTACTTAATTATGCTAAAGTCAAATATGTTTTAAATTAACGAAAAAGAGACGTGACAGAAAAACGATTTATCTATTTTATAGTCTCTGCAAAATTATAAAAAAACCCACTTAGTATTCACACCTACCATATAAAAATTGTGCAAAAAATACCCCATACTCCACAGCACTTCACACCTAGATCTCATTTACGGAGAAAATAAGGTTGCTGGATACATTGCACAATGCATCTCTTTCAAGATGCAAGAAAAAGATAATAAATTCAGGAGCAAGCAGTCAGACGTAGGGTAGTGGGGCTCGTCTCAAATTATAACAAATGGCGCTATGCATCAACGGTGTCCGCGTAAGCCGGGAGGCAGGTGCAATGTTACGGCGAACTTGACGCTGCGAAATGAGCGAATTTATTTATTTATTTATATTTATATTTAATTAGATACATAGATCCATACAGAATTAAGAATACACAAATTTATACTTGAATGAAAAATAATTCTTGCTTAGCGCGTCTATTACATACCATTTAGAGAAAACCAATTGTATTTTCGAAAATCGAACCGAATCGTAAAATATCTAACTAAATACCAGATTAAAGCCAAAGACGGACAACGCCAACATAGTCCATTAAAGATTATCCGCAAGTCGACGAATTATCATATAATAAAGCCTCTATACTTTAAAATTTTACCTGATGTTGTGAATAGTATTCAATACAAAAATATGGCCTGTACTACACCATGAAACATAAGCTAATATATTCGATTTATATGGATAATAATAAAATATTAGGTATATAAAACGAATATATTACCTAAAAAAATATTCTGAACTTTAAATCATGAACACTCACCAGATGGTGTAATTAAGAGAGTTTAGATAATCGCGAATAACTTTTTTGTTAAAAAAGCATCATTTAACTCAGCATCGTAAGTTTTTCATGGTTATGCTGACATTATATTGAGTAGAATCTCAACCTTCAATGTCCTAACCTAACCTTCAATCAGTCTAATTCGAGCTTGATCCCTTTATTGTACCAAATTATTGACTTACAAAAGAAGTAGAAGTACTTAAATAAAAATTCAACTGTAAGGCAAACGAAAATAGATAATTTAAACAGATTTAACAAAATAAACGAATGATTATTATATCAATGTGATCGTTCCATACACAAACAAAATGTTCCTTCATTCCCCTTTTCAGGACACTCGCTCATTTCGCAGCCGCACTGCTACGCGTAAACTGCTACCGTAATTTCATTTTACCCCTTTTATCACGTGAAAGTGATGCTGGCCCGCGGCCCGGCTTATTTATCGCTTCCAAGATAAAGGCCTAATGCGCACAATATTAACCTGACCCGATCTAACTGGGAATCATTATTTTGTTGCTGTTAATTGAAGACATGAGTGGTGATTTGTTAGTTTCTACATTGATATAAACGATGGGGCTGTTATCGGCCAAGATTTTGCGATTGAATCAAATGCGGTAATATAACTGCATTTAATTCAATCGCACCGCTTATTGACGTCTTTATTTGAAACTAGCTTTCGGCCAGCGGTTTCGACCTCTCTTTTCGAGATTTAGAAACGTACGTTTGTAAGTATATCTCGTTAAATCTGAAAGACTAACTTCATATTAAATTCGGGGATGACCGTAAATTTTAAAGAAACTTACCTTATATATTAAATATCTGTTAATTACAGCAAAAGTACACTCACCAATAATCCTTCTTTAGGAACTACTTATCGTATCCTGCAGACATAATAAGATTAAAACTCTAGTACTAAAATATGCTGAAGTTTTAAAATTTACTATTCATGAACACCGAGCAACAATATCCATTAGGAAAATATTTCACAATACTTTCCTTCCAATTCTCGTCTTACGTATCTCACTAAGATTAATTTCAGAACACCATTACTTATAGTAATAGTAAACTGTCATCAATATTCATCAGATTTTAAGAAGATTTTACACAAAATACAGATAATTATTACTTACTACTTGTGACCCGCGGCTTTTCCCACGTTTATCTCCCGTTCCCGAGGGATTTCCGGGGTAAAAGCTATCCTATGACCATTCACGGGTTACAAACAATATGTGTACATCATTCATCAGATTCATCAGAATCAGTTCAGTGGTTTAGGCGTGAAGATACTGAATGAAATACAGACTGACAAACAGTATACTTTCGCAATTATAATATTAGTAAGAATATTTATAGTTTAGGTTTTTAATTGCCATACTAGCTAAAAACAGGAAAAGAATGAAAGTTGCAAAGAGATTTTTCAAAATGTCATAGTATAACTATACAATATCAACTAAAATTAATTGATTTTTCAATGCTTTAAATTTTAATTCTTATTTAAAACCAATTGACCGAACATTTACGTCTTTATCAACGCAAAAAGCCGTGTGGGTCCGATTCGCTCAATTTCTCGGCGACCGCGGTTTTTGCGAACTATTCGAATGTGATTTCCACAACATTAGGCTTGAACCTGTTATTGAAAGGTGACAAAAAATCTCTTCAATATCACTGAAGCTTGAAATTATATTTTCATTTCCGAATTATCTCCCTTGTTTTTGAGTAAAAGCTGTACTTATAGGGATAGACTTACGGCCGTTTTCAATAGTCTATCTATCCCTTGTTTTGTTTACTAAACACAATCTATCTCACAAATCTACCATTTTCACTTACTTTAATTGTAATATCTTATCGACGCATAGCCTTTATTACGACTTTTGTCTATCTAACGTCATATAATCTGACATAACAATCTATCGATTATCTTAGATGTATTATTGAAAACGGCCGTTAAACACGCATATTCAACTCCAGATCGCCACAAATATATTATTTTAACAGTCAAATAGTTGAAACATTGAATGCTATTAAACTTGTTGTTTGAATAATTGATTATCATCCCATTGGAGACTATGAAATTGTCTCAGTACCGCAGAATTGAGTTACGAAGTTAGAATATGGTCGTACAATAGAGACCTCCAGTTTCTCCAAGATGTTTATAACAAAATTGTTGAAATTGCAATGCAATGAAAATAAAAGGCTTACAAAAGCAGGAATTGAGGATCGCTTAGAACGAATTCGGTAAAACTCTTGCAGGAGAAGCTACTATCCCCCAAAATTCATTAATGGGAGCATAAAGAATATTTTGATTGCTAATATAATTTATTCGCATATTCAAATAAAAACAAAAATCAAGACTAATGTAACTGACTATAATAACATTATTGTAAAGATTTAGGATATAAAACGTATTTCAGAACTGAGCCGTAATTGACAAAGATGGATCATCAAAAACTTTCCCGGCGCTATTTCATAGATATGGTAAATATGTTTTATTACTTAACATAAATATACATTGAATAATAGCGAATTTATTATCCTTATATATGAGATTCAGATTAAATTATGTATAATTCAAAAGTATATGTATATTGTATGATTTTTTTTCTAGCCCAAAATGTAACCTTCAATATAGACTCTTCAAAAATCTAAATAATTAATATTTAGTTATTCCGAGAGTAATATAAATAATTCAAGCTATTATAAACAATATAACACACAAAAATAATTTGTAAAATATACGCAAAAATAATCCACACAAAACGTCACGTCTCCTTAGTTTACTTTAGGTATTGGAGTAAAGAAAGTAATCTTCTGGGGACCTCCCTTATTGACAAAACGTGTTCTTCGCTTCGGGAAAATATTAAAAATAATCCGTCAAAAGCGGATTCCCTCTGAGCAAATTGTAAAGGATTCAAAATGTACACAAGGCGCCAAATATCGAAGGCACAGATCAACGAAACTCCACGCTACAATATTTAACTTCACTCGCCATTGTTGAGATGATATTAAATTCCATCTTTGATATTCATGTATCGCCTGAGGATGTTTTAATTGCGAAAAAATGAAAATGAACAAGATACTATGTACAGAAGTATCCTTTTGAAGTTGATTTGATACAATAGCATTTAAAATTTTGTTTGTTTAATACTGAATGGATGACTAAATATATTACCTAAAATGATAAAAGAACACATATTATTTATATATTATAAACAAAAGCGCTACCTACTGGTTACAGCACCGTTGCATTGGTCCCGAATTCGATCTCTCCAAAAAATTTAGATCTACCAAGCTAGAGAAGACTGACCACCTATCTGCCACGTAATTATATGACAAAATTATAATTATAATCTTCACTAGATTCATTAAGTATTATAGAGCGACATTCAAAAATTATTTACTAGATTAGAAATTGTGACATGCAATATTTACTTAATTCGTCGCGTTAAATAAAATTTTGCTATCGATGGGTTTACCGACATAATTCAGTTTCAAATCAGTAGATAAAATACAGAATAAAAAATATACGTCATATTATTGACGTTCCACTATTTGCACATTTCATTTTCTTAGTAATTTACTATCGCTATAAGATCTGATCATATAATGACCATTAGTTAAGAGTCACGGTGCGTGCTATGGCGACGCGGCGGCGCCCAGCGCGCAGCCAGGCGCCACCCAGCGGTGTCCTATTAAATACCTCGTTAGCTGAATTCGTCTTCCTTCTACGTTACATTGTCTGGGCTGAAACACAAACTGTTGCACGGAACAACAGAATTAAATGTGTAGATTTGTACGTTCCCTTTGTAATATTGAGTTCTATTCGTAATATGCTAAAAAAATTCCATACCTTTATACTATTATCGAATAGTATAAAAGTATAGAATTCTATTATAACCATCATCGGATGGTTATAATGGAATATTACTTATCAATAATATCACGATATTTACAAAATTTAAATGAGATATTTTGATATTTCCCTTTTCTATGTAAAAGCTACAACAAATATTAGATTCAGACGTAATTTACGAACGAAATATATTCAAATTTAGTTCGTAACCATTTTCAGAATATGGTATTGACATAGGTTTTGCGCAAACAACTCGAATAAATTACGCAGCTTCGGAGAAAAACTTTTTAGGAAAATGATGTATGGCACACCATAACGCTCTTACGCCTAAAAAGTTGAGGAAAATGTATGCGGTAACATATATATTTCCTCATACACCGGCAGAATAACTAAACTTGATCTTGATCGGAATATTGAGAAAAGCAAACAATAAGAAACATAATATTTATCTTTAACGTGTGAAAACGTCCATTCTAACTTTCTATCCGTTTTTCACGATAAAGCATAGCCAAATTTCCTAGGCTTCAAATCTATTGATATTTTTTTTATGGTCCCTTAGTATTTTATTCTGTCATATTCAAAAAATATTCCCAATATATCATTTAGTTTCATATTTAATATTTTTTTCTATTTATTTATTTGGCCTTTACACTTTTACCCTCATCATACCCATCTAAATGTTTAAATTAATACAAAACAGCGAGCTTTTACAGTTGAACGCTCTAAATAACTCATTTACTACATAACACTTCGTTTCAACATATGAAAGCGTTAGTTTAGGGCATAATAATGATAGACCAAATGATTTATCTATCCACCGGCTAACGAGCAGAGTATTATGCAAATTTTCGCAACGATTCGTGAATTTAAAAGTTGCCCTAATCTATTTTAACAGATTTTTTTAGAATAAAAAGTTATTTCAGGGTTATATACGTTTTATATGTTTTGTTATCATTAGCGATGAACATTTCATAAAACCTACAAAACAATCTTTAGGCTCATAAATTACTCAAGCAAAAAATGGTATTGTAATATAAAAGGTAACGTGTATTCATTATATATTATGACGATGATGACACTATAACAATGGGGCAATAGTTGATAGAAGAATTAAGAATTCACCAACGTATAAAGTAATTAACTAAATCGGCATTAAGTATTAGCAAAAACTATAATTCGTATAAGCTTTATAAATTTGTCAAATGAGTATCGTAATATGAAAGCTATCACGTATTCCAGTCATTATATCACGATGCCTTGCACTGTAACAATGCGGCAATTGCACGCGCTAGCATTGTGTGCATTTCACACGAATGCCGGCCGTGCTGTTCGTCACTAGCTCGCATAACGCAGATACATATTCATTACTATATTAATACTCTATTAGATATCTATTTATACCATGACCTTTACAGCTTGAAGTATTAATACAGAAACATATATATTAGATCGTACGCCAAAATACAAAGTTCAATTTTTTATTAATAAAAATCAGACAAGAGAGACGTAAGGATAGTGTGTATGTGTGTGTGCATACGTGTTTGTGTGTTAATGCTATGATATGATATTATTTTTATATTAATTCCATTAATATTTTGTATATGAGAAATAGCTGTTTTTGTTATGATTAATAAAACAGAGTACTAGTTCTCTACGCCTCTACATGTCTCATGAGACGATAATATTAAAGTTTTTATCCCGTCTTTCTTTACATGTACACAATTATGACCTCAAAATACCACCGTGGTTCTGATACATTCAGTATGAGGGAATATATATTGTATTTCTATATTACAAACAGATTGGCAAAGGTAAATTTCAATTACACACTAAAAGCTACAAATCAACTCAATCAAATTCTATGGCTGCAATCAACAAATAGCACATCAATACACTTCACTCAACCAGAAATAAATTATTTCTCCCTTAAAACTGTCCCACAACTTCTAGTATTTCCATTAGCAATGCAATCGTTAAACCAAGCTTAACCCAATTGCTGAGAATTGGGGCGCAATACTAGTCCCATTAAGTGGGGATGAGGTCTTGGTAAAACAATTTAAGACACCCGACGCTTCTCTATTACGGTTAGGGCTTAGTTTATAGAAAGGCTGTAATATTCCACGGTTTAGATTAGATACACGTGGTGCTAAGCTTTGATTATGTACAGCTTTAAAATATTGTATAGCACCTATAGAATATTTGCTTTAATTTGTGAAAATATGAAGGACAGGAGTGAAACTTTTTGACTTATTATAAAGAATTAGATATATATATTCAGAAAGATATTGGATATTATAGACAGAAATCAGCGGAAGCTATTTTTCTAGTACGAATTATTTGTTTTTAAATATTAAGGCAAAATAACGAAAGTCACATTTAAAAGCAAATCATTAGAAAAAACGTTCTAAAATAAATAATACAGCTATTTTTCACGCGTTAAATTAGACGCACATCTGATAAACACATTAAAACCATTAGGGATGCAGATTTTTATGAATGATTTTCCTCAATTACGTTACGGCCTTTTCTTTTTGCCTTATTATTTGAAACGTTTTTTTTTACGGAAATGAAAGTTCTATCATTTATCGCGATTCATAAATTTGGTTTACCAAAGCTAAAGAAACTTAAGGTTTAACATGCCTAAAGGCCTGTTTTTTAAGAGATCAAATTTAAACAGGCGCTGTGACATGTAATACGTAGAACATAAAAAGTAAGAAATTAAATATAATATAAATAATATTTAAAACAAAACAACGAAACTTACATTCCTGTTTTATCGGTTTCATAAGCATACAACTTAAAAACGTTTCTTTCAATTGTAAGCAAAGGAAATTTGCCATGTATTCACAAACCTATTAAAACCAATAACAAACTAAATCCAACGACACTTATATAAAATTTTTAATATCGTCTCACGCCTTAATAAAGATAGCAATGACATAAACTAGGAGGGCGGTTTAATAGCACTTCAAAACGTGACCTCGTAACTCCCCACTTCAAGTGAAATTAAAACATTTTGCCATTCCTGGATCTTGATATAGCTGCGATATATCGTAATGTCTGTGTCACCCAAAAATTATGCGGTGTTTTACAAAGCCCTACTGTTGAAGTTTTACGACAAAGAAATATAAATTGTTAAGCGGCAAAAAAAATAAAACCAAACATCAATTTAAAAATCCAGCTTTCACACATATTTCATATGTATATTACCTTCTTGATAATGCAAAACATGCTGTTAGTCTAAAAAACTTTTCCTGCCGTTGTGTAACCCTTTCAAAATTTTTGTAAGACCAAGTTTGTGAAATCACAAAAAAGTTTTCTTACAAACAGCCGTTCAGAAATAAAAACCACAGTTAACCTAATATAGTCTCCTGAAAAACTTTTATTTTCTTATCTGTACTCTTGTGTCTTGACTGCCCGAAGCAATAGAACAGATTTTAATACTTAAAAAATGTAATATTCCACTTTTAATTTTAGCTCAGTATAAGCATAAATCGCCCTAAGAGTAAAACTCAAGTCATTGTTTTAAAACGGGCTACAAAGATAAAATTACGTCAAAATTTATTACGTCATTACGCGAAAATGAAAAAACTGCCCCAGAGCAGAGACCAGCGAAATACACTAATGCAACTCGTAAAATTATACAATGCGCAGGTAGTATTCATGAAAACCGTGATTTGCATAGATATATTTGGGAAATGGATTTACATTATTTTGGTACACGTCCTTACTTTCGCGTTGTTTGGTGCAAAACGTTAGTTTTGAGTTTAATGTGAAATGGGTTTAGTTACAGCGAATAAACGTGATTCACGTACAACTTTTTCCCATAGTACTTGAATAAATCACGATTTCGCAGCATGTTATGTGAATTAAATGCAAAATACTCACTCCTGCATTAAGTATGTAATTAATTAGTAAGCAAAGCGTTTGCAGACGATAAAAATATTTAATGCGTATTAAATCTCCATATAAAATAAGTATTAATTGAAAAATATTGTATTTGATTAATTTTTAATACGCAACGCTCTCATTCAACCTTCTTAAAATAATTTTTAATAAATGCTTATACAAAGTGAACATTGTATAATTTCATTCATTGTTTACTGTGTATTTTAGAACCCTAGTAAATTCAGTAACATATACTCAAAATACAAGAATAAAAGTCTCTTGTCTCGAGAGTGTTCACTTTACGAGGTACTCAAATTCACGACTGAAAAATAAAACGTATTACAAGCGCTAATTCAGATTTTAAACCTCCTTTCAGTTTAATAATATCTGCGAGTGGCGAAATCCTTTTCTTAGCGCTCGACGACATGGTTTTCAGGGCGTAATGACGTCATAAAGCAAGAGTCCTCACGATTTAAGATGTTTGCTGAAATCCTAAGAGAATTTCAGCGTTGCCAATGTTTTATGCGAACTGTACTACTTTTATCTTTTCAGTGCTTACTCTAAGGATTTGTGCGGTTACTACCGTATCGCAACAAGGTAAATATTGCATTTTATGGCGCGGTAATTTAGTTTATCTTCTCTACGTTACCCAAATTTGATACAAACTATTTAATTATCTAACAAGTTCGAGTTTTATTCGAATACAAAGGTAAAATAAAATTGTTTCAACTAAAAAATGATTTTTTTAAATAATTTAGTTTTGAGCAATAAACATTTAATCGGTTGGGTAAATATAATATGTACTTAAGTTAATCTTCAAAATCATTTACTATGAAATAAGATTACTAGATGCTATAAAGTCTTTATTGTTTTTGTCATGTGATTGACTTACATACTAAGAAGGGTTTTACCATTTAACTTTTTTTTAAGGTCCACAGTAGAGAATTAATGAACAATTGTTATGAATACCTTTCTTGATTTAAAAAATGTAGGTAACTGTTAACTATTAAAGCAAAATATATGAAGACACCTAGAACAAACATTATAATGAACCTATGTTAAATTTATTGATGATAAAATAATTAATTGTTACTATTGATATATTATACCTTCATACAGAATTCCAACAAAAATCGTAATAAATCCCATGAGATAATGCTTCTGGGTAAGGCATACGTAGCCTCTTGATCCGAACAGAATGAAATAAATCGCCAAAATGGATAGATGGGAAATATACCATAGCGAGAAGAAGAATCTATTTCCCTTACCCTGAAAACCATAAGTAATATATTATATTTTAGCGTTTACTTTTTTGTATATTAGAAATATTTTCAAACATTCAAACAATATGGCCTTATTAGAGATAAAAAGATTATGTTGTCGAATTAGTTGGTAACATTTTCCAGTTAGACGAAAAAAACGCATACAGGCGCAAATAAATTGTTTAATATAGAAAATGATTGAATTCCTTTTTGAGTACGCGGAAAAAATAATTTTGTTTTGTACAATAAAACAATAATTCCTTTGATATGGAACAAGTTACAAGTTGCAGGTTTTTATATTGTACAAATATGACAAAAAATTAAATTATAGTATTTTACGAAAGGGTAACACGTCGGCCCATCATAACAATAACCAAGCACTCATTATTAGTCACAACAACTATAAAATAAAACCATACTTTACTGCGGCATCAATGAATTACAGTCATTCGAAAAAGCATTAAAAGCCGTGCCAAAAACACACCAAAGCTTGCCAAAGCAGTGGAGCTGATATGAGGTTTTGATAACTTGAAAGACACTATGGCACGGGAAAGAATTTAAAAAATCTTGCATTTTCGGTATAACGACTTTGAAGCTGACAGAGGACTCTCAGCCAATTTTGCTACAACCATATCAATTAATTATATAACAAAATTTAAACTAGCAAAGGTAACGAACCTTGAATTGCCGAGGGGTAAGAAACTAGCGAAGACCAGAACGTAGGCCCAAGCATGCTTGAAGTAACAGATATGGTGCAGATTAGAGTAAATACATATAAGAAGACATATTACCCACTTAGAGTCACAGAGCCAGAAGAGTAAGTAAGTAAAACTAATAACAAATACATACCAAAGCTTGCCATAGCATTAGAGCCGATATTAGGATCTGGTAGCTGGAGAGACATGAGGACACGAGAGAGAATATCAGGTTAACGGCTACCATCGGCTGGTTGTTGAAGGACTCCTGTGTGTGAGCTATGACGACAACACAGGTAACGGAAGAGAGCAGGATTATTGAGGATACACACTGAAATAGAAAATATATGTATATTTAATGATTTCACAAGCTCCCCAATTACAAAGTCGCCCAATACTAAGTGTAAATGCGTTAAAGTCAACTTATCCTTATAAAGACTTGTTTTTATGTTAAATCTTAATACTAAGTATATCAGCGAAGTTTAAGTCCTGAAATTACATGTAGAATTATATTAATGCACATCCTAATTGTATTTTTTCAGGGACTTGACTGTGAAATTAATTGACTTACATCGGCCAAAAATTCAAACCTTATTTTCCGAGATTTACCATACTAATTTCAGTTAGACTTGGGCAAAGAAGGTCGGTTTGTAGGTAATATGCTATTGTGTAACTATATCATTTACTAGTACATAAGTTCAACAATGCGAATATATTTTGTATCATCTAAGAGAAGGGATTTACTGCTTAGGCGATGTGTAGACCTCACTATAACAGCAATACCATAACAATGCTTTTATGCCATCTACAGGGTTGTACCCATGTTTTAGACGATAGGTGGAACCTAATAGCTATGATAATTGAACGTAAAATGTTTCCAAACTCTAGTCGTGCGACTATATCATTCACTCGTTTCGTATCATTGAGCTGAACAAAGCGAAATGTAGCTTCACATCTGTGCGATTTAATCTGTCACGCAGAGCAGACGACTCGCGTCTCTTTTACATACACTTTAATGCCATCTACGGGGATTTGTCGCTGTATTAAACAATGTGTGACTCTGGTGACTATGACAGTACTATGTTATAAAACATCAGTCAACCAATCCTGCAACGATATTGTTTACTCGTTACGTATCATAGAACTGAACAAAGCAAAGCGATCCGTCACGTCTTTGTAGCCTGTGTCGCTGAGCAAACGACTCGCCTCTCTGGCACAAACACTTTGTACCAACTGGGATTTTCGCTTTAGTTTACAGAATAGAATACAACTTGAAGATGCATTATTTTACATGTGAGCTTTCTTTGCTTTTTATTCACTTGCGGAACGTAGCAAAACATATTGCTTTCCTTTAAAATAGTATGGAGCAGTGATAGAGAATCGCTCTAACGTTGTGTTTTGGAAAGCTGTTCCTATTTTAACCCTTAGCTACTGAGGTGGATTTAATATAAGGTACATACTGATGTGGGGGCCTCTGAGGCCTGTATAAAAATCAACGTATTTTTAAAAAATCTTTAGGATTTTCTAAGTTTGCTGTTTCAATATTAGCTTTTGTTTATATTGTAATATTACTACATACTATATACTACACCACGTTAAATACGTTCCTAATCATGTTATATAAGCAAAACTCTTTTTTTTATAAAATATCGACTCTAAGAACTTGACTACTTTCTTTGCCTATTTATGATTTTTCAGCTATCCACAAGTATGTTTCTTATTGGTTCGTTCGTATGCAACTTTAAAGAACAAAAAGGGATGTATACTATGTTACTTACATAAACTTTGATTGGTGATGTATTTTAAGTGTAGTATCCTTATTAATGTGTCTTAGGGCGAAAATAATGGAAAGATGAATTCGTTCATAACTTCATACGCATTAAGCACTTACTAACGATATCATAGCTACCAACACGACGCCATCACGCAAGCTACGACCGCACATGGTAGCCACGTAGCAACATCTGCATTTTGAATCCGATTTCGCCATCATTTTAATAACTTGAACTATATAACTTAATGCTTCTCGTTTAATAAAAAGAAATGATTTCTGTTACTAATCTTCTGATAACCTAGTATAATAACATTTATGGAACAAGGCTTAGTGACATAAATATTTAAGTTTATGACGATTGACGATTTGATGATTGACAAACAGTGCTTTTGATGAACGCTGACAATGGATATTGATAAAATAAGTTTTGATATTAATAAACATTGAAAATAAATTTGCACATCAAAATCCGTTCATGCTATACGTTTGTTTGTGATTAAAAAATTGTATATTTTTTTTATAAAGCCTTTTGTACTGAACTGTGCGATCACAAATGTCATGCCTTTTATCAGTGTCCTATACCATTTTATATTAAAATATATATATTTGTTGGGCCACTACATTTATGTAAACAACATTTCAAATTAAACTTTGATAAAATACATTGATGTTGTGACAAAACACAAACGCTACTCATTAACTAATATTTGTTTGATACTGCGCCGTAAGTATATTTAATGTATTTTATTGAAAATGAATAAAGCATGAATGAATCCAAATTATATTGATGCGATCGAGTATAATTTGACGCGACAAACAACGTCATTTGGATACAATTATGCTAATTATTGTCGTGTGTCTATAAATTTTGACTAACGGCTAAGCTGAAATTAAACGCGATTATTAATTAAATTGACAATCGTACTAATATAATAAACTAGCTGATCCGCGCGGCTTCGCTCCCGTAGCACAGTGTTATATATCTATAACATTGTGCTACGGGAAATGGAATGGAAGAAAATATAATTTGAAATCGGTCTAGTAGTTTTTGAGCCTATTCAATACAAACATACAAAAATACAAAGGTTTCGTCTTTATAATATTAGTATAGATGTGAAAATCCCGATGTTTGGATGTTTGCGTGTCAATCAAGCATTGAACTGATAGAATTTGATGAAATTTCGTATAAAAATAGGTTATTCGTTAGTTTAAGTGATATACTTTTATTGATCTATAGACCGCATATATACTTTTAATTACTGAAATATTGAAAGGAACTTTTAAAAACTGTCTTTTACGTGTGATAAACATGCCAAAGTGCACGGTGAAATTCGAGATAATCTAATTTAATAAGAAGACAGTAACTCAATGATAGGCCCACTTGTAAATTTAAATACTTCACAAAGTCTTCCTAGTCTCTTAAAAGACGCTTTGTAAACTGAGAGACGAGGTTTAAATGTAATATTTAAGTAGTGTAATTACGACAGGAACTAATACTTGTAGAGCGACGATTAAAACTTAGATTGGTTGGCGAAAGAAGATGAAACTTGCACGTAAACTTCTAGAATATACTTAACATTCTAGAATGCATATATACTTTTAATTTATCGGACTTCGCGTCTTTAATGTTGTATAACTGTCAGTGCTTTGCATGATATTATTTGGGTTAGAACCTAACCTCTAGGTTAGTGACAAAGTGCAGTCTCGTGTCTAGTATTGAGGCGTCAGATAGATGTTAAATCGAATGCATTGATCAGTTGTTATTTAGGGGCAAGTAGATGATCACCCTTCTATAAAAGACCAAGACTATTAAATTTCACGTCTCTACCGGGGTTCGAACCCACGATCTCTCGGTTGTAACTTGATATGCTTGTCGCGCTTACCACTAAACCGACGAGCCCTCGACGGTTTGCCTCGCGAGGCGGTCGCAGGTGACTTGTCAATGAAAGAGACTTATGTCAACGGATACTCTTATGGACTTCGTTAAATTAAAATGCAGCATTAAGACATGCAATTTATTAAGTACGTCAAATCTAAATAGAGACTTTTCCTATGATCCAGAAAATTATTTCTTAGATATTGCTGATTTAAAATTGTATGTAACTATATTCTTTATGTGGTTTGAACAACAATTGAGGTCACAAAATGCATTATGTATTTAGTGTATTTCCTTTTTGAATTTACGCCATTAAAAAAATGCATCTGAATAAAGAATTCCTGTATTATTTTTAATTTCTACATTAATTAAAGATACAGTTAACACGAAACAAACATACAACTCGACGTACCAGTCATAAACGTTGAATTCATAATTAAAATATACAAATAAAGCGAAATTATTAACATACAGAAACAATTCGCGTTTGTAGGAAACCTAAGAAATATTCAAAAATGAATAATGTTTTTCCGGTAACCTGGAACACTTATTAATATTAAAAGTGAACTAAAATGTACGCTAAAATAATTTTAGATCTTTGTTAAGAATAGGTAAAATAGAATTTAGTTTATTATAGAAATACTTAAATCCTTCTCAAATATTATGTTGTACTTTAATTAATCATAACACTTAATGTTTATTGGTTGTTTAATTAAAGATCTGTATTTAATAATCACATGTTTTATTTAGTGCTCTTGCAACCTTCGTGCCATTACATTTTTCTAATATAATAGTTACAATTGGCGGGGAACGAATATGACAAATGTCAAATTGACAGATAACTTATATTAACACTTAAAGGGTAACTGGATCCCATATTTGTTGAATATTACTGTCATTCTTGTCCAATAGCAATCCTTTTCTTATCTTCTGTCTGGAGGGTAGCATCACACCGACAATGCTTGTGTAGTTGCTCCAGTCCATGGTCATTAGGCCCCCTCTACACATAAGCAGACGCATACGCAGACGTCGTCTGCAAATGGATGGCGGACGCATCGCCAGACGTAAATAACCTACTACAGCTATCGATGGATGGACATATCACCTCGTCGTCAGGTCCGCGGACGACATCTGCATACGACGTCCGCGTATGCGTCTACAAATGTGTAGAGGGGGCTCTAGAGATCACTCAAGAATTCTGTCCTACCTGTTTGTTGTATTATAATTACCATGTTCACTTGCTTATACTAGCCTAATCATATTACTCTCAAAGCAGAACATATTATTGTTGACATAACGACAGTAGTCTTTAGGAAGAATAAACCAACCACATTTATTCTAAGTCCACTATTGTGATGCACCTGCAACAGCAAAATTAAATAACCATAGCGCCCAAACAAAAACACGTTTAATTTCCTATTTCACTAAAAGTTTAACAACTAACATTAACAGTACACAATTCCATAAAACTGTAAATTAAATTTACCATAAATGTAAACTTTTTGCACGAGCAAGTTGTAAAATACGGCAGCTGTACAGTATTTAACAGGAACTGTTAGCATTAACTAGCATAGTTTAATTGCAGTCCATTATACCGTCTATAAAGAGGACATATAACGGCCGCTTTACAAATATTAACCTCTTTATTTAAAAGCCATACAATATTTTCATACGATTTTGCTTTTAATGATCTCATTATAATAGGATAAGATGTGAGACTAAGTGATAAGTAATATGATTTTAAGAAAAGCAACTGTTTATATGAAAAGGTTATCCATAATAAAGATTCTTAATCGTATATCGTAACACAGAAAGACAAAAGGGGGGACAAGATTATACTAAAATGGGGGGGTTTATATGAACTGCGATTCTTTCAAGACCTTTTTTCTCAGTATCGCATAGAGATAACAAGTTGAACAAGGCTTCAATACTGTGGAAAAGTAAGGCTGCAGTTGTTTCACAGCAGAATTACTAAATCACAACGAATTTTAACCTATATTATACCAAAATACATGAACATTTCGTCATATTTAGGTTTCATTCATAGGCTGTGCATATCCTGAAAAATGTAGGCACATTTATGAAACGTCCTCCTAATGAAAGAAAGAAGGCCATAAAATGAATATTGTGGACTATAAATGGTGCAATAGTATCCCAGCAGCTTTCATATATATCAGGGATTCGTACTCTCGGACTTATTGCAGTGTCCATAAATTACGGGCCCGCGGGACAAGTTGGGACCACGCAGTTTCAATCCCTTTTATACACTTTTATGATACCTCTAACGTATAATATTGTGACCGAGGGTTTCATTACACTTCCGACGAAATTTTAGGTCATCATAAAAGACCCTTTTCTGTTATTGGTCAGTACCACGCAATCGTATAAAATTTGCCATGTACAAATTGTAATGAGATATTTTATACAGATTGTTGATGGTTTATGTAAAATAAAAAATACATAATTTTAACTTTTTTCGTTACTTTATCCATTATTTCAGCTGTACAATACCAAAACACTAGAAACATGACCTCGATATCATGGAAAAAAACTACTTTATGGCTACTTCAAATAAATGCTAAAAGTTGGCATAAAAGTCGTCAATCTAGGCCAAGAACACTGATAAGGCAGAGCTGTCAAATGGCATTACTATGTTTTAGTTTTTTCGTATTTCATTCGTATGACTTGTCTACACCTATATTATAAAGAGGAAAACTCTGTTTGTTTGTTTGTAGTAGAAAGGCTAAAACTACCGGAACGATTTTCAAAATTATTTCACCATTCCAAAACTACATTTTCCACGAGTAACAAAGCCTATACATATTTAGATGTTTATATATACAAACATTATTAACTTTATGCTACGAGAGGGAAACTGCGCCAAATAGCTAGTACTAAATATTGAAGTATGTATAGTTTTTGACGCACATACATTTTAAAACTTTAAACTAAATATTTTTTTTACCTGCGCCAGGTTAAGTTTCAGTAATAACACTTTCTATCTTTTCTCTTCAACTAGCCTTAAAACAAAAACTTAAATTGAACAAAATTTATGAACTAAACACTTCTTTTAAGAAAGATAATTTTATTACATACGATTACACACACGATAAACAGCATATGTTCCAAAATTACACTATTTTATTTACTTATATGTTTCTAACGCTTCCATAAAAAAGCTTGCCAAACAAGATATCAAATAAATCAAAAGCGGATTTACTTTCTCAGCCGTAATACGTTCGGATCTTGATCTAAAACTGGGAATAACTAAGGCTTTCTCATTCCTCTGAAATTTATAGAGTGTGAAAATTCTCACACGAGCCTGAGATGACAGGCGTGACTCGACTGAGAAGTGGATTATGATAACAACATGCTTATTTATTTCATCGCTAGTTTTGGCGTGGACCCCAATCTGAAATACGATTTGAAAATCATAAAATTAGATTGCATTATTTACTGCGTTTCATAAGCTGAAAGAATAAATAATAAATTCATAGTATCCATGCCAAGGAAATATCCTTTGTGTGTTCATTTTTGGTCAAAACAAGTTAAGGTAATTTAATTTCAATTAATATCCTTGTTACATCTTTTTTATACAATTTTCTTCATCCTCATCATTGACCCTGGTGTCTATTGCAGACGATTATTAACGTAATGATCAATCAAAGCAGTGTTTTGACCACAGATAATATACCTTGATAGTCCGATGCGTGGGAGTAAGGTGTTAAGCTCTGCGATAATGCTTGGTTGCATGCCCATTGATAGGTGAATAAAACGATACTAACACCACACGCTTACAACTTCCACGAAGTCCTAATCTCAGGCGTGTAGGTATTTTGCTCACAACTTTCTTACACTACTGTAAGAAAGCTCGTTTTTAAAATAAGAAATATATGTATTGTATAAATCAAATTCACAATTCACAAATTCTTGTTGGATCTTGATCTAAAACTAGAAATAATCAAGGCTTTCCCATTCCTTGGCAATTTATAGAGTGTGAAAATTCTCACGCGAGCCTGAGATGACAGGCGTGACTTGAGTAAGAAGCGGATTATCATAACAACATACTCATGTATTCCAAAGCAAACATATTTTGACTTAACGTAGACACATCTCAAACACATTTATGACACGATATCGAGAATAGGTTATATAAAATATCACTTTTATAGTTTATTTTTATAACGAGTCCAAATCGCACTGAAATCGTAATTTACAAGTGTATGTTCAAAAGTTCTAATTATATGTTTTTAATTTAAAAAAATACGCTTCCATAAAGAATGCTCGTATTCCAAAAAATATCGAATAAATTAAAAGAGGATTTACATTCAGGGCGGTATGTTCGCGGATCTAAAACTGGGAATAAATAACTAGGACTTTTTCAATTCTCTACAAATTTATAGAGTATCAAAATTCTCAGACACGCCTTAGATGACAAGCGTGACTTGACTGAGAAGTTGGTTATGATAACAACGTGCTTATTTATTTCAAAACAAAAATAGTTTTGGTATAACGTAGACAATTTGTAGAACATATTTTAAATTAAGTTTGAATATATCACTTTTCATCTATCATAACCCAATTTAAAAACTTGTTATGAAATGACATGTCTTAAAAAGTATCCTTACTCGACATTTTTCAGCAAATGAATTTAAGGTAAAATTAAAAAGAAAAAATGCAAATGCAAATCATGGATATCTATTTAAAACAATTCCATTTTAAATTACGATTTTAAGGTAAATAAAAAAGTTAAAAAACCTGCTCAGAGAAGCTTATAATACATGATCTTTTCGAGCTACAACCGAGAGGAGGCTTCAAAAAGCTACATACTAAATTATCTTACATCCGGTTTCCGAGCTTATCTTTGCGTTGCAAGGAGATTACGAACATAATAGATTGAGGAAGTTAAACCTCCTTGGACGACCTATTTTAAGAGTAAGGATAAAATTCGTGTTCTATCAGGGATCTAGAAAAGTATGGAATCGAGACTACTTCAGGTATAATCTCTTAAAAATTGAAAAAATCCTTTGAAATTTGAAATTTGCATAATTTTTAACAGTAAAATTAAGTATTTTTAAATGACAATTATTATTAAACACATGATTTACTTAGAAATTAGAAGTGTCAATTACGCTAAGGTTATGATTAATAATAAACAAAACATAGAAAATTATCCCAAATTCATGAATTTTTAAGAAACAGTATTATTATTTGCAATCCGATTCGGTTTACCATTCTCTTTACTTTGGAGAATGTCAACATAATAGATAATAAATAATAATATATCCCCTATTAATAGAATCTTTCACAACTCAAAACGCAGCATAAGCTATATAACAGCAGAGTAAGAAAAAGCAACAAAGACTTTTAATTAACAAAAGCAGTAAAACCACGTAAAACTAGCAAGAGTCAATATTCCGAAATACTGGCGGCGCTTGATAAACAGAGCTTAAAGACTCGCTAACTGCCTAGATACGACCCAGCCTTGTTTACATAATCCTACCGACCGTTATTTTTGCACTTCGCAGTTAACAGTTTTGTTTCCGTTGCTAAAAGTACTGGTTAGTCAGGGAAATGAAGTAAGCGAATGATGTGGCCCGCTTTTGAAACGAAGCCTTAACAAATATTGAACAAATTACGCAACTTTTTTTAAATTTTATCTAACCAACTTTGGCTAGGTATTTGCAAACACAGCCACTGCTTAATTTTGAAGGATATGTAGATAATATGTACTTTTATAGAACTGGATGTGATCATAAATGGGTCGGGTGTTGAAAAACATATTTATATCTCATAAAAATGTTCTGCAAAAACACTCTCCATTTAAAATAATTTTTAGAAAACACCATAATTTTTTGTTTTCGCTCTTCACTCCGATTACGCAGCGATGTCCAACGTTGTAAAAAAGGGTTAATATGAACGGTAGTATATTTTTCCCTTCCGCCCAATCTATCAGCGTGAACCTTTCCCGAATCCATTATACCGCCTATTCACACTGGCTATTAATTTTTTTCCCACCTTTTATAGGAAATTTAAATTGAACGATCACTCGCGTGTTATTAAAATTTTTGCAAACAATCCATTACTGGTATTCTTCATTGCCAGATTTTGGGCATTAATTTTAAAGAATCTGAAACAATTTAGACTCTTGAAAATCTTTTAGGTTTTAACAAATATTTTTACTTTTAAATCCGTCTTATCATTTTGTATCGATAAAATTTTATCCATTTTATAAGCGCTTCCTGACAAATCCATATAATATGAATTTATAATTTGACAACCCATTACTGTACTGTTTTTGTTTTTTGCGTGTATTTAACGAACATCTGCATCATTTCGCAGAGCAGAAACTACTGCTGAATTTATACACACTACACACTAAAGTCACAAACTCACAATCATATTTTTACCTGCATATTTTCAGTTGCTGAAAAGTGAACGATCATGGTTTAGTTAACTAATTGTTTTTACTTTTTACTTATTAATTTGAGTGATTATTGAAGTAAAAACACCACAATTTTAATATCATCAAAGATAGAATAAACACTAAGAAATATATAAATCGTAAAATACCAAGTTTGCCTGACTGCAGTTAGATATGTCAATTCAGTAACTCAACATCGTCCGACCGAAAGAGTTAATCGTCCTTGCTACATTAACTTACTAACGATTCTTCATTCAATGAATCAAACTTTCTTAGTATTTTTCGTAATCTTTAAATATCATGTTCTCATGTGATCGCACATATAAACGGAATTTGATTGTGTAAACAAAAACCTTCTTTAATTTATTTAATTGCAATTAAATAAAGGTCCTTCTGATAATCTTAAGTTTTTCAGCTGTTTAAAGAGTTAATTTAAAGTTTGTTGATATTTTACCGTTAATTAAGAGTTAATTATACGATGTCGCCAGGTACCTCGTTATCTGTTTATTTAACTTTCGAAGACAATTGTCGTGTAGCAACACTTTAATGCTCACAGCGTGTTTTCAACTATGAACTAGTATATACCTTCATTTGTATGGATATGAATATAATTGGATTTGAAAACGATATCTTCATATTTTAACAGTTGTTTTATAGAGTTTGTATTTATGGGTTTCAAACCTAGATTATAAAATAAATTAGGATTTGGGCTTGAAGCCCACTTCAACAAAATACAGATTAGTTTTTATGCTTCTTTCCAAATAAAACGAGGAGGACATTATAGATGTATTTTTCGATGGGGATAATAACTATCTTTGGGAACATCGCATGATATAACAAGGAACAAACTGAAAGCCTGGCTTACGAAGTTGTGTACACTGACATAAATATCAGTTACTTTATAGCCAAATTAGAGCAAGTTCTGTAAGTACCCCTATAAGCTATATTTTACGGGGAATAGGCCCTGGGGGGCTGTTTGTGTGGCTACGAATGCAGTCACTCGAAACGGTCTATGTCTTGTCAGCGGTACATATATTTTTTTACAAACGGAACTGAAATTCTGCATGTATAAAATGCACAATTGTAAAAAAAATATATTATGATACTTAAAGTTTTTCTTTAATCCATGCAAATTACATATAGAACTTGAATTCTATGTAGGAAAATTTTGTGAAAAAGTAACGAATATATGACGAGAGCTACGGCGCTTGTATATCATTTTTGTTTTTTTAACAACACAAAAAGCAACTTCGATTGCCATAATTTCAAACTGTAGTTTCGTTGTTTTTTATATCCATAAACATAACTTTATTATCAAAGCTAATGCCCAATGAATAGCGGAGGCAAACTTCAATGTTTATACGAGAAATTTTCTCGGCTTCATGCAAAGTCAATATTTTGCATAACCTATTCATACTTCGTATCAGGCCATACGTTAAAAAGTTCATAAACATTCATATTCCGTGCTCGAATTAAATAAAACTATACGAGCGCGATATCTCTTGCATATTTCAGAACGCGGTTTGAATTCACTGCGGGCGCAATACCAACCCGAAACAGACATAAAAATATGCTTATGCATCGTTTAGCTCCGAAGCGAACATCGGGTATGACATAATGATTATCTAAATTCAATCTTGTACGGATGTCGTAAAGTAGATTTTAGCGGGCATGTTTGGACGTTTTAGCATTTTAGCAAATCTCTTTAGTTGAGAGGCAGTAAAGGGAGTTCGGTGCTGTGCGGTTTGCCGCGCACATACTCAGCTCAACATTCAGTAAGGCTTACGCCGAAGAATGTACATTTTTAATGCCGGGTCCAACAAACTACGGTTAGGTTGAGTAAGTCAAAAAGTAGTGTGATGTTTTTTGTTTGTTTTAACTTGAAAACGCGGCGTCAGTAAAGTTTTTGCGCAAACAGAGCTCCCTCAGATTTGTAAAATGTCAAAAGTTGAAACTGCTTTGAGATGTTTCAGACGACACCAGCCTGGCAGACGGGGAAAAAAGCGAATGTTGGCAAAAACACCATACTCATTGAAGGTATTTTTGTTTGAATTTTTTTCGTGCCATCTTATTCAAAAGTAAGTTGGACACATTTATACTTGCAATGTAACTGTAAATTATAGCATTCGTAAAAATATATAGAGAGA
Source organism: Phoebis sennae (assembly GCA_001586405.1). NCBI lineage: Eukaryota > Metazoa > Arthropoda > Insecta > Lepidoptera > Pieridae > Phoebis > Phoebis sennae. Next base: position 140,111 of record LQNK01000583.1, on the reverse strand, counting down.
AAATAAAATGAGATTTCCCACTAATATAATTTATACTCTTATACTGCTTATACTATTCATTATATCTACCTACCTATATCCTAACCTATTTATATCTTACGAATATGGATATATGCTTGCTATAAGCTATATAGGTAGGAACGTACATTTTTTATCACACAATAGTTTACTTTTTATGATTCAATAAAAAACCTAAACAAAAGTAATATAAGAACCACAAATAATATAGTATATGAATGAGTAACATTAAAGACTGCACTGTGTTCATAAGGCTGTCTAATTTTATTATCCTCCACACATAAGGGTAATTTATTACGGAATATTGAAAGGAAATATTTGTTTTGGGATCTTCGTGTTATTAAAGTAATTTATCATTTCCAAACGTTAATCCTGTATCGTCCCACGAAGGTTAATTAAAACTTAATTACTCTGTCGGATCTTTACCGCAAATATTTGGCTTTAATATCATAAGGAACGTATATTATAAAATGACACAATTTTACACAATACATTTAAACTATTCTTATAATGGAGCCTGTACAATAGTTTTTCTCAATGATACTTATTTTTGTTATCTCCAAATTTAAAATAGTTTACTATTAGTTTAAATTTGTATTTTTTTGGAGTTGATTGTATGTATATTTATGAACTTGTGAGGTATTATTGTTCTTAAAACGAAAAGGGGTCTCGACCAGGACGAACCACAGGATTGTCGAGAAGTACTATAAATCTTGTGACGCTTCAGCCTCGTCCCACCAGGGCTATTCAAAAATCCAAACAGTTCAATTAATATGAAAATATTCTACAATAAAATCTGGCCTTATCTTAACTTTTAAAATATGAAGCACAGACATTGTACAAAGAAATCGACGTTATTTAACTTATTACCATATAGCGTGTACGCAAATGCTAGGAACCGATATAGGTTTAACCTTTCGGGAGATAAAGCTGCCTCAAAGACGATTTGTTTCTTGAGGAAATAAAATATTCTCTTTCGCCAACTTTTCGAATTCGCCGTTCAATGCGAGATCAACCCAACAAATCTTCTTCGGTCGAACGGAACAGATTTCTTGAAACGAAACGAAACAATGTTACTGCAAAATTAAATTTACTTCAGCCGTTAGTTATTCAGTCGGATTATGGGGCGTTTTATCAGCATTAACCAGACGACAATAGTTCACTCTTACAGCTATAAACCGTTTCAATAGAATGTACAACATTGAATGCTATTTTTTGAACTGTCACGTTTATTGTTGTGTATCTTTGCCTTTTTTTCAATATAAGTAAAGATTTTATATTTAATATGTCCTTAATATTAGCTATTTAAAACAAATGTAGTGTATATTATAAGGATTCATTTATATAGTCATTAGCATGCATCGTTTGATCATTCACACAACATTTCATATTTAGGTCAGCAAGGAATATTACAATCTGAGCGTCCGTATATTTTGCTTTTGAAGAAATACAACCAGACCAAAACAAAGATGAAAATAATCAGAAATAGCTAGTTTTTGTAAGGTTTTTTTTTAGTTAACAACTAATAAAATCATGAGTGAATTTAACGTGATTCACATGAAAGAGTAACTCATCCAAGCTATTTATTTTTGGAACTTACTTTTTTTCATCCGACTTCCTAAATACAACGAAATTTATCAGTGCTAGAATAGTAATACAGATGGTTCATGTATAATTCTCATAAATTAAATACATAGTAAAATAAACAGATAAATAATTATCATGAATTTTTCATATGTTCGCAGTAATCTATGAGGAAAACTAAATAGGTCACTTGGTTACAGGACTTTTAATTCGCCTAGGCCTAATTACGTGGTAAAGTTGTTAATGTAGGTCATTCCGAGTTTATCACGGCATTTGACCGTCATAATTAATTCGTTTTTGTTTATAATAACTTAATCACGGTGTACATTCGTCCACTAAAGTGTTAAATTGAATATATTCATTTTTTATTTATTTTGACAATATAATACAAATGATAGTGTAGCATTATTCCAAATTTCATTATTTATTTAAAAATGGCTTAGCATACAGCAACAAAATATGCGACAATTTTAGTTTCACGTCCTTTTGTGTCGATTTCTGTATTTAAAGACCATGCAACGTCCTATGATGCAAATGAGTATATTTGTGCATCTATTTTTTGTATAGTATAGAATAAAATTTAATTTAATGCATACGTACACACGTACATACACGTACGTAAATCTGTAGAAAATATATCGTATTTTTTACTTACTTAATAAGCATACGTACATAAACTTGTTGAATACGCATATTTTTATATTCAATAGATCTAAAATTATAAAAAATATAAATATTCCAAAAAGAATTTTTATGTTTAACTGTACTCAGCGATTACTGGTGTTATTCATCTCTGCTATAGTGCAATGCTTGTACACAAATTATTCACCATACTACGATTGACCAGCACGCATCAATCATAATTGTCGCGAACTATCAAACGGATTGTTGCCGTAATAATTGTAAATTACCCGATAATTGGTGCACACACGCAATATCCTGCGCTTTTAAATTTTCAACGCATCATAGTTCGCGCCAGAACCTTTCCGCTTCCACACCGCGCTAACCGAAACAATGTTCGCGAAATTGTACATTTCCCTTTTATTTGGTCTAGTTTCGTCACAATTAAATGGTGAATTCTGGTGGCTCAATGAAAAAGTTGCACAATTATACAATGTGGAACCACCGCAGCCTATGTTTGATGATGTAAGTGAATTTGATACGGATGACAGTGTTAAAATCGTTTATAAAGATCTAAGCATAGGAGCGGAAACTCCTACTGAAACAAATGAGACAGAAAATCTAACAGGAATTATTTATTTTCAAGATCAGAGTGAATTAGCTAAACCAATTTCCAACAATAACATTACTTTGAACGATAAATTAAGCAATTTTCAAAATATATTAAATACAAGCAATACTGAATATCTCACAGCTACTACAAGTAACATACCGGCTTCGTCTACCATTCCTGTTAACGAAGAAAACAATGAAGATGTGTTAAACTTTGTTTTTCCTGAGGACAATGAACTACAATCAATCGATATACCATCCAAGTATAATTCCACAAATCAATTTGTGACTTCAACTGAGATTAATACAACTGAAAAACCCAGCGCTACAATATTATTTAGAAACGATAATAAACTTATGGAAAGTGAAAGCATATGTACATTTATAAACACTTTCCAGTGTTTAAAGAGACGTGGAAATCCTTATTCATTTAATGGAAGGTAAGAATATCCTTTGCATAAGACTTTTACAGAAATTATATTTTTACACTCATACTCACCATTCTATAATTTGCGTTACAGACCGATTTTAGAAGAAAATGTCCTCAGTGGTCAACCAGTTTGCTGTATACTTCCGATTAAAATCCTCGATTCTTCCAAAATACAATTTCCTGATACACCACTTAAGCATTACAAACGAACGAAGCGATCAAATTCCGCGCCAGAAAGTTCTGCATTAAAGCAAAGAAACGCATTAATGAGACGAAAATACCACTCTCAAGAAATTAACCCAAGATTATCAACAACGACTTCTCGTGCAATTGTAACTCAAAGAATCGTCACACCAGAGGATTACTCAGACCCATACTGGAATATAAAAAACTCCAAATTTAGGAATCCTGGCACAAAACCCAGTAGCGATCAAGTCAGTGACTCAAAATATGATTATGGTCAACAAGACTATTCACAGGACTATGCAGCCGAAATTCCTAAGCCTGGCGGCTTAGTGGGTTTATATTCCGATCATAGTCATGGCTGGTCCGTTATTAAACCAAACAAAGGCTTTTCATACACTGATTCTGACGATGTGAGTGAAGAAGGAGATGAGGACATATCATTTGGATATTCAAGAATTGATCCCAGACTAGGTAAATATTTTACATTTTCTTAATATAAATAATGTTTTTATCTCTAAAAATCTTGAATATAATAATCATTCAATTCAGGAAAACCAATGATGATGTCTGCAACGAAACGAAAACCATCGAAATTGATGATTCCGTCAAGTGGATTACATGCCGCATCCAGTCAAGTAATAAGTTTTAGGTCAAAACCAGACTTTCAAGTAATGCAAGGCTTCAAGCTAATGAACTTGGTGCAGAATAAAAATAGGTTTGTCAGAAAAACTACCACCCAAAACGTAAATGACGAAGATATATCAATGGATGCTAAGCCATCTAAAGCAGTTATCAGCTATGGCGTCGATTATGAAGACTTTTTCGATTTGGAAAGTCAAGTATATACTGATTGTGGAAAAAGCTTTAGCGATTTTTACGATACAGGTATGTACTGAAAACAAATTTAAACATAATTACACATACCCTTTTCATGCCGTAGAGCATATAACATTTGAGTAGAAATAATAAAAATCTTCAGATCTGTATTGAATTCATGAGATCTAGAGACTTTTTATGTACTTAACTATCAAATATCGACAATAGTCTTCTTTTCCAGGTAAAGAAATGGGTGAAATTGACAAAGGCTCGAGTCCATGGTTGACCCTAGTTGTGTTGACGAGGAGTCGACAGAGTATCCTCTGCTATGCGACATTGGTACATCCTCGAGCAGCTGTAACGGCTGCTGATTGCGTTTATGGGTACATTCTTGTATTGGGTTACTTGTGTTTATTTAATTTAAAAAAATATGCATATAAATCTAAATATAAAGAGTTTCTGACCAATTAATCAAAACTAATAAGCATATTATGTAGACGATTTCATTAACTATAATCTATCAATAATATAACTTTTACCAGTTTTGGAATTACACGCGAACTATAGTTTATATTAAATAATTTTAGAAGCATTGCTTTACATTCTTCACTATAAGAAAAAAAAAACATTATACATATATTAATTTTTCCATTTTTTCTCATAAAGGTATTATTATTAGACATATTGAATAGTCGTATTGGTAGGTTAACAAATATTGAAATTGGATCACTTGGGGATTTGAGTGAAACCATTCATCTCATTTCATTATTCTTCTCAATGATATTAATTGCTTTTATTATACCGGTGTATCGGTTGTAATGAAATTGAAATAGGATACTATTTATAAAAAATGTTTAAATTAAAATTGTGTATGGAAACCGTGAGAGTTTTAGATGAAAAGCCCACAAACAAGGTTTTCATAAATTTACTTTTTTATAGAACTTCCCCGGGAGAGATAAGCATTATATCTGGTGCTTTTGATCTATCCGAAGAAAATTTAAAGTCGGACCATCGTCTTACTACTGTTATTACGCACCCTCAGTACCAACCTGGAAAGCTTTCAAATAATTTAGCAATTTTAGTAAGTATTCATATTATTATTTGTCTTAATAATATAATTATTCATAATGAAATGAATTCCAATTCTAGAATTTGAAAGACAAAAATTTAGTTATCAGTAGATACATGGAAAAGTTTCCGATGAATAATGAAAATAATAGCGAATATAAAAGAGTAGCGAATATAAAAATAAGGACACAGGAAGTTAAATTAAATACATACCATAGATCTTTAGAAAATTTTCAGCTTCCTTGTTTCATATCTAAAAATAAATTAGCAAATCATTGAACTGAAATCACGCAGATATATGCATTGGTCATTAACAGACTCATTTATTTATCTCAGCATTGGAAACGGCCCTTGGCGTTGGGGAGAAACGTTCAGCCAGCGTGTACGTCCGACCCGCACGTTGGTGACGACTGTTACTTCGTCGGCTGGGGCGGTTATGACGAAGGTAAAATTTTATATGAGCATTATCAAGTCATGCGGTTTAATTGTAACTTTATCTATATTATACATAGGTAATGAAAAGTAAATTCCTATTTCAATTGGACACGCCAAATTTCCATATTTTATAATGACTAACCATTTTTTGTTTTTTTTTAATAGTTTGCCAATGCTTTGTAGAAGGATCATACACAAAAAAATATTTAGAAAAGTGATAAGTTTGATTGCATCTGTACGAAGTCGGGAAGCTTGGCATAATAAAGAGCGTAAAATGCCCCTCGTTACGTTGGATAATCTGTTGCTTCGTTCGCGTCGCCTCATAAACTTTAAATCTGAAATTTCATACATAGACTATTTAAAAAGGTTCACAATGCAATAATACATTTTTAATGATAAAATAAAATAGTCGTATCTTATTTTCATAAGACGAAAGTTATTAACCGACTTACAAAAAAAAGGAGGAGGTGTTCAATCCGACCGTATTTTTTTTTATTAATTTAATAGAACTTACGTCGAGCTGTCAAAAACTTATGTTTAAATATTTATTGTAGCTATCCGCAAGCGGCCCCATTGGCAACGTGCTTTTATCCTGTCGCCAAAAATCTGCAACATTCGACTAACAAAACTCGATGTGGAGTTACCGACGGATGCCTTTTGTGCCTCGGTCGACTCCTCTAGGACTGTGGTAAGTAGAGTAACACCCATATCTTTGGAGTACTGAAATCAATCACAATAGAATGAAATTGATTGGTGATAACCTTCTGACCGAAGTTCGTTGGAAAAAAATATTTCTTTCTAAAAAAACCTAATTCTATTATGTACTTTATTATTATTTATTGATAATAACACGTTGGAGAGGTTGTACTACCTTCATTTAAACAGATTCCGCGGTATTTTTATTTCAGTACTTATACCGTTCCTAAGGAAAAACATTAACGCATACACTACCAACAACGCATATACGCGTTTTCGTTACATTCATCTAGTGCCTTGGACGCGTCTGCGTTTGAGGCATATAGAAAAGTGTGGCATGTGGCGAAGGTCCAGAAAAACGAGTAGCAGTGAATGTGTTAATCCTATTAATGCACGAATGCACGACATACTTTTCACATTTTCAGACGGGTGTTGGTGGTCCCCTTCTATGTATGAGCAACGGTCGACAGTCTATTGTAGGCGTGGCGGTTTGGCGAGACAATGTTATCCTAATCATACCAGTTTTGGAATGGACTGCTAGGATCGTGGAGAATATTGTCAACTAAAAGTTAAACTAGGTTTTTATAACTTATTGGTATTCTTATAAGTCTGATTTTATTAAGAATGTATGCTACTCATTATCTATACTACTATTATTATGAGTTAAGATCTGACTTTTGTTTATTTAAAAAGTACTGGACTGATTTGGATTATGTTTGTAAAATTTTTAATTTTGTAAAATCTTGGAAGCCCTTAACTATTAGTATTTTAAGTTATATTAAGATTCTTTATGTTTAAATTTATAATTGCATACTTGAATTTTATATTTTTATATTAATTTAAAAACTAATTAAATAAAACACAAATCAAGATGATTATTTTTATTCAAAGATATCCCTTTCAATTTATGAGCAACGTCTACGATATCCATACAAAACTTACAATATCTACGAATTTTGCTATTAATTATATTTATATCCAAATAAATAAAGTCATAAGAATGCTAAGAGGCATTTTTCACTTATAGGAACTAAATAATAAATTCACAAACTTAGGGAATGTCGAGATCTGAGCTACCATACATCTATATGACAACCCTGGAGAGCGCTTCACAAACGAAAAATTTATTTATTTAGCAACAAAAATTAAACTTGTATGAGAATTCTAAAAATATATATTGAGCGCCCTCAGTGTTCAACACATTAAGATTTTATTTATAAGATCACCAAAAATATACACTATGTGATATACGTATTAACTATGAATACATATACATTAAAGTCTAACTTGTATGAAATCTTTGGTGTCGAACTTGAGTCATTATGGATATAATTAAACTGTTAAAACTTAAATCTTTTTTATGATTACAACTAAAATACAAAGAACATAAACAAGTCTTCTAACAATTACAGCCCGCGTAACGTTTACATAGACAAATATTTCAACACTACGACAAATCACAAATTGTACTAACTTAAACTCTTTCTATGTCTTCTACGATAATCATAAGATAACTTCGGATGCCACTAGCATGTACAAAACTAGGGTAATAAAATAATAATACTTCGTTTGTTGTTTTTATACTGGTTAATCGTTATCTAACAAAAATAACTGGCAAAATGCACGTAACGTACTAACTGAAAATATATAACATCTAATTTTATCGATATCACACTACCCACAATAATTTTTGAATTGATAAGATTTTACTATATTAATATATTAAGGATGTCTTTTTAGCAGATGCGACTAGTCAAATAACGTTTATTTACATTCATTTTTAATCTAATCATATATTTGTCAAGTTTTTATGAAACAAATGAGAGTGAATGAGACAAACCTTAGATTAGATTAAAAGAGATTGATATGAGGCGTATTTTACGTCATAATTTAACATTTTTGTTTCAAGTGATATAATAGTTAGCAAACAGCGGGTAGTGCAACGAAATGACAAGATCACATTAAAATCACATCAGAGAGGTTCACGCGATGACGAGCGGTTCATCGTCAGAGAAACCGTGGATGGGCGGCACGTCGTCATCCTCTGTAAAAATAAATCATGTTTTAGATAATATCCGATACTTTATTAGTTTGAAATGCACTAATCAAAACTGGTGTTGTACCACTGCGAGAACTCACGCTTGTCTTTTGCGAGGTGGGTTGCAGCAAATACTAATAACAAAGTGTTATACCTTTTTTGTTACTAAATAATAGCGCAAAATGCAAACTTCTCACGTATCGTAATAAATTCTTTGATCTCTTAGCTATCCAGTGGCATATTTTTGATTTGATATGAGAAGAGCATCTAGGGTTTGCATTATAACGCATATTTCACTCACCGTGGTCAATAGTGGCCTGGCCCCTTCGGCTATCATATCTCGGCGTAGCGGCGAGCCGTAGGAACGATCTGTTAAGTCTTCGGTTCCTCAACACCACGTGTAACAGCGCCCCGCCCAACAACACGGCGGCGATGGCCGCGGCGCCCGCCCCCCACCATACCGCACCCATTTCTGTTGTTAACTCTTCGGATTCAGCACCTGGGCAACGGAATAAATAATGTTAGAACAAGTTTTGTAATAGGTACAAAAAAGACAAAAGAGAAAAATAGTTTTTTTAATTTCACAATACTGTGTTTTATTGTGTTTTTAGTGACATTAAAACAATGATCAACAGTAATTTATTAAAATTACAACCAATTCAAAATACTTTATCATTCAATATATACAATTACTGCGACAATTATGCCACGCCTATGCAGTAGTAGAATAGAATAATTTATAATTTTTATTTTTTATTGCAATGAAAGATAAAAAGATTCTTGCAACTTAATTTGCCCAATGTTATTATTAAATTTTTCATCTGCATTTTCGAAATATTAGAACATCCAAAAGTAAATGGAATATAACGGTCTACACGCATAACTTCAACCAACTAACATCACTTAATACGTTTGTAGCGATAAACACACTCACCCAACATTTCCAACGTCTGCACCTCGCTCAGATCACTATAATACCCGTCGTCAGTGACCGCTCGTACACTGACATACATGGGGCCGGTGGCACCGCTCGGCACGTTCATGAGGAGGGGCGAGAACTCCGTCTCTGCCGTGATCATGTCAGCGCCCGGCGTCAGCAGGTCCTCGGGGATCTCCTTGTCCGATACTATCACTTGGTACTTGTGTCTGCAATTATATGATACAATTAACGTGATAAATATTTGGTTTATAAGTATGAAGTGTTATTTGTCACTTACACAGTAGTGTTTATACTGCAAGATAAATCTATCTAAAACACATCTTAGAAATAAGTGGTTTCTTTTTATTATTTTTTTGAAAAATTCATTATTATATATCTAAATATATATTATTATAAATTATTATATTCAAATTTATATATTATTATAAACTAATATAGGGTCTATGTAAAATTGTGTGGAATGTAATAGAAATGTACTGCGATTCTACACAACTGGCTAATTATAGAACTAACAAGTCAGTTAACAACAAATCACAGCTAGTCGTAACGGCTATTAGCAAAGTGAGTGGGTAGATGGGTCGTGACGTCAATAAGACGTTCGAGCACAGAACGCAATAGGTACCAATGCGCGCATATACTGAACGCACCTACTCTTTTGTAGGACTCTGATGACAGCTAACAACTAACAAGTGATATTAGCATAGAAAAGTGTTAAAACATGAAATCACAAAAAGTTGCCGACAATATTATATTTTGGTCCACCACCGGCGAGCCCATAGTGCAAGTGGAACCCTCCACGGTACCCTCGATTATTTCAGCGGTACCTTATAACAATAGACGTACTTGTGTGTATCGTTGTGCTGCGGATGGTCCCAGCTCAGCATGATGTGTCCGCTGGGGGACAGCCACGCGACCACCGCGTGCGGCGGCGCGATCAGCCCGCTGCGTGCGTGCCCGCAGTGCGGAGTGGAGCCCGGCGTTGCAGTCTGAAATTAAAAAAAAATTATAAAACACGAAAAAAATTTTTCATCAATGAGAAAGTCGCTATCATTGCTTACAATGCATTTTGACTGAAGAACATAGGCTAATGTTATACTTAATGGAAATGTTTAAACGGGAGAATGTGAAGGATATTTGCGCGAAATAAAAGTTTTTGTTAAATACAATTAACTAATTAACCTTGACTTGCATGTATAAATATATAACCAAACCAATTATTTATAAAATCGATGTGAAATAAGAAAAAGGTATACTTACACGCATACAAATATAATATCTTCCGCCAACCGGCACGTTGACCATTGTATGAACGAGAGTCACATTGCTGCTAGGTTCCAATTCATATCGACTTGTCACATTACGGGTTTGCTCTGTGATATCCATCTATAAAAATATAGGCATATTTAATTAATACGACACTTTTTTCAATTCTTAAAAGCTATGTAAAAATTAACGGTTAATCTTTACACTAAAACAAAGTACAAGTAAATATTTCGGATTTTCATTTTCATTTCATTTAATAAATATTTCACGAAATTATGTTATTGTATTGTGTTTTTGCTCGACAATGGCCGTTTTCAGTTTCCAAATTAAATTCTAAAGGATCATAACTAACTATTACCATGATAAACGTTTTTTAAATTGATGAGTAACACATTGAATATAATAAAAAATAATTAAATGCGTAAACATTATTGCACTCACCCTGTATGCGACAGGCTCACGAATTACGTCACAATTAGCCTTCCAATGTATGTGCAATTGCTTGTTCTTTTCGTCGTATTCGAAGTGTAAGTCCTTGACTGGCGCCCTGCGGATAATACCATACCATTACTAATATTCAACTACTAGTATTCAATTTGAAACACCTTCGTACCGCCATTTTAAAACGCGATTTATTTGACAGGTACGATCAACTATTCTAAATTTCTCGATACTTATTCACAATTCAATATTTTATGATCAAAATTAGCCAAATATATCCAGACAATATTGAGGTTTAGCGAGACTAACAAACAGCACTGACTTTTATATAAATAATTATTATATTATATTTTTTTATAAAAGAAATATTAGATGTAAAACACTATACTCACTTATCGTTTTCCCTAGTTATAATTTCTTTAATCGGTGCTAATGGTCCGCCTCTCAGTCCCACAGTGAATAAGTAACTCTCGCAAGCATTCAGCCCGTCAATGACGGCGCCCGTATTCTTTGTTATTATCTTCTTATCTGCAAAATTATATAAAATTACCAAATAAAAAATGAAATCATATTAGGGAAAAGAGAGTATAGACCTTATTTACTCAATCGTCAATATTGATTCGCGATAACAAAGATAGAACACATAGATTTTTTTGTTTGTCTGTCTGTGTGTTTGTGCGCGTTTCTCCCCCCACCCCTTTTGATAGAAGCGAAGATCGAAACACCCTGAATGCGAACGAAGTCGCGCGCAGAATTTAGTAAATACATAATAAATTAATATTTATCACACAATTCTAACATAACTAGGCATAGGTTTTATCTGAGGGAAATCCTCATAACTGTTTGCCAAAAAATAAAACCAACTTGCTTACACTAAAAAGTAGAAAATAACTTCTATATTATTTATGTTGAAATCTTTTTAAAATTTACGTTTACCTATTTTTTAATACAAAGTTATTATCACATCAAAACTAGCCACAATTCTGTCTCAGAGTTAGTGAAAAGAATATATACGGTCGAATTGAAAACCTCCTTTTTTGAAAGTAGGTTGAAAAAGTGGAAAGTGTCGAACAAAATACACACGTTGTATAAACTAGTTAACTACTCAATGAACTAACCATTAGCCATTTCCCGCGGATACATCCTGAAGTTAGCAATATTAGTGTAATGCACTTCATATTCCAACTCCTTATCCTTGTACCGATCAGATAACGGCGGAGTCCAGGTCAACTGTACTGAGGTGCCTTTCTCTTTCAACAATACTGCAGTCATGTTCAGTGTTTCATCGGGAACACCACGCACTGATATGGGGAGGGTGAATGGTTCTCCAATGATTTGGTCTTTGTATGCCTTTATGTCTACGTACACTTGCACGCCCGGTGGTAGGTTCGTCACTGAAAAATAGAACATTATTATTAGTATTACAGATGAATTTGATTTTGATTGATACGAAATTTATTATAATTATGAAAATTATCAGAATGTGAACCATAATTAATTATAACCCTATCATTAAAAGTTGTGGTTGGGCCATGACAATTGACAATATCAATATTCATGTTGTAGTTTGAGATGTAATTTTCAATTCCTGATTTTGAAATAGATTTTGTGGATGTAACTTTCGGATTTTTATTTTGTCACAAAACAACTTACATGTAATATTATTCAATTTAGTCTTAATAATTTCCGGTTTGGCGTAATTCCTCGGCACCGTAGTTTCCACGATGTACCCTTCAACTCCCCTTAACTTGTGCCACTCTAGAGAAATAGCGGTATCATTGATACGAGCCATACTGACGAGCTCTATTTCATCCACGTCACCGACGTCGTCGAACATCAGGTACGAAATGTCGGTGGAGTTTGAGGAAAATGCCGAATTTGATGCCGTCACCTGAAAAATACAAAAACGTAAGTTGAAAGTTTTATCACTACATAGTATAAAATAAAGTCGCTTTCTCTATCCTTATGTAGCTTTGTATGCTTAAATCTTTAAAACTACGCAAAGGATTTTGATGCGGTTTGTTTAATAGATAAGAGTGATCCAAGAGGAAGATTTATATGTATAATAATATCCATTAAATAATGGAGAAATACTGTTATTTTTGAGGTTTCTAATGAGACGTCGATTATTTGCAATTTGTTTCCGCTAACATTGCAAACGCAGACTGAACCCTACGAGATTCATCAAAATAATGTACTAATTTTTATATTAAACGTTTACAGTTTTTCTGTAGTGTATTTAGTATTAGCATTGCACCCGTGCGAAGCCGGGGCCTAGCATGCGGTTCACCTGACATTAAGCGACTGATCGCCCATGAACATCCACAACATCAAAGTGCAGATGCCTTGCCTGAATAAATATAATTCCGTAGTACTTACCCAGAAGGAATAATTAGTTCCCGGTTTGAAGTACGCATTCAGCACGTAGCTAACGGTCGCGTTCGGTTCAGATGCGGGCACAACTTTCATTATGGGGGGTAGTGGCGGAACGTAATACACTGTGTAGCTGGTGATAACGCCTCGTGGGGTTAGAGGTGGATCCCATACTAGGTTCACGCGGCTGCCAACCATTTGACGGACGGTGAGACGACGAGGTGGAGAGGGAACTGAAAAAATACATAGATAAATGTATTTTATATTTGTATAGATAAATCATGTTATTTTATAAGTATGTATAGCAGTGACTGTTATGTGTGTCGAAAGAAATTAATAAAGAAAATAAATTTATTCATAGATCACACTTAATTATTAAATAATTGTTAATTAACAAAAATCTCACACAAAAACATCCATATTAGATTTTATTGCTGTCAGGTAAAAAATAAAATAAATTATTTATAGACTTAAGAATATAAGTATTTTTACAGGCACAAAATTGTGGTATTGCTTAAAATAATTGTTTTCATAAAATTATGAATTGTTACATATTGAATATATAAAAATCAACAATTCTTAAAAAATTACCTCCTTCGCCGGTTGTAGTATTGACATATTCAAATGAGGCGTACGTCTTATTGGACTCGCTATTTCTGATGTAAAACGTTACATTGTAGTTCGTATATGGCTCCAAATTGGTAAACCTACAGAAAAAAAAATAATATAAATTTGCTTTTCATAATATGAGCATATAAATCCTACTTAATCCTATATTCTAAATGTGAAATTTTGTATGTTCGGATATGTAGAAATTTGGATGTTTATGTGTCTTTGAAATTTGAAGTGTAGGTAGGCTGTTAGCTCGATTAGGTGATAGGCTACATTTTATAGATCTGAAATTACCCAAGTCAGATTTTAGACAGAAATTAGGCAGAAGATAGTTACCTATAGACACTGTCATTAATCCAGGTCATGTTCTTCCAATTATCCTCTCCAGCCTTAGTAATGGACGGCAAGAAGTTATAAATTACAGTGTTCTGCTGAGCCATCCAGCATGATATCAAGAAGCTGGTGGCTGTTATCGATGTTTGGTCCACGCCGATGCTTAGGAACTGAAAGAAAATTGTAAATAAATTATTATATAAAAAAAACATTAGACAAACTGAGTTTTAAATAGTTTTATAATTTATAGGAACTTATATAGGAAAAGATCTGAATCTATTCACAAAATCATACTGTATTGTACAAACTTTAAATTATTTTAAAAATAATAGTTAAATTTTACTTTTTAGTATGAAAAAGTGGGTTCATTAAAACTTAACCGCAGACCTTATTCTGTTGATTTCCCTGGAATATCTTCCACATAGATAGTCATACCTTACTTTAACACCTTTTATTGGATCACATGGACACTCTTCTCATTCGAATGCAAAAAGATATTGCAAATCGGACTATAAATACCGGAGATATACGGTTACATACAAAAAAAATGCGGTCGAGTTGAGTTGATATTTTTGTCAGAAAAGGCAAAAAAATTGCAATTATACCTGTTTAAATAATTTAATGTATAAATCCGCTTACAATGCAAGTAGAAAAATCCGATACGCACTTACAATGCAAGTAGAAACATACCTTGTACGCGCTATTTACCACCGTTCCATGCAATACGTACCTTATACATATTATTGTTCTGTCCATTAGCACTGGAGCAGTTCTGTTCATCGCTGCCATCGTAGCAATCCCTCCGTCCGTTGCACAACATGGACGGCCACAGACACTTGGTACCGTCGTCGCAGCCGAAGTACTTGGACGAACAGTTGCCGGCCCGAGGTAGACCCTAAGTCGAAACACTTAGGTAATTAACTAGTTACTGATTTGATACCACACTCGGAATATTTATATGAAAATCGCCTAATTCAATTATCGCCCCTAACTTAGTAGTAGGAATTGAATTTTTAAAAAAAATATGAATATAAATATATCAAAAAAAGATGAAAGACAGATTTGATGGAAATTAAAAATGAATCAGATTTTTTAAGATTCAATATTCTGTGTTTGTTATTTTCATTTACGGGAACATAATGTCTATGTACTAAACTAATCTACGATACACTCACTTATCTGCACAATATCTTACAACTCTCCAATTATCTCACAAACATGCCCATTACAGTATTAAACCTGTGGGCCCCGCGTGTATAACATATGTATAATTTTGTAATTTCCTAAAACCAATAACTTACCTCAATACAATAAATCTCGTCACTCTTATCCGCACAGTCCACCACTTTGTCACACAGTTTGTCGATCCTCACACAGCCGTGGCCATCATTGCACGGAGTGCTGTCCGCGTCGCACGTGTGCGTGTCCGGTGCGTGCGTGTGCGTGTTCACACAGCCGCGCTCGTCGGCTCCGTCCGCGCAATCCTTGGCTGTGTCGCACACCCATGATAGGGGGATGCACACACCTATGAAACGCAAATGGTGGAAATAAAGAAAATATTCCACTCTACAAATTTCAATATATTTACTACTAGCTGAGCTTCGCAGTTTTACCCGCGTATTCCCTGTAAAATTTCCGGGATAAAAACTATCCTTTTTCTTCCATTCCACTTCCACTTTTTCGGGTTTTAAAAAATCTCTGTACAAAATTTTATCCAAATCGGTCCAGTTTCGGAGTTCAATTCAAAGAAATCCTTCCTCTTTATAGAATGAGGATAGAAGGATAGATATGCATAAACTCTTTATCTAAATCAACATTTTTTTTTAATTCTGCATTCATGTCAGAAAAAAAATCTATAAAGGCTTTAGAAATAAACTGATATTATTTGTTAAATGAATAAATGAAATAAAAACGAATGAGCTTTGATAATCCTAAAATAGTACACATCTATACTAATATTATAAAGCTGAAGAGTTTGTTTGTTTGTTTGTTTGTTTGAACGCGCTAATCTCAGAAACTACTGGTCCGATTTGAAAAATTCTTTTAGTGTTAGATAGCCCATTTATCGAGGAAGGCTATAGGCTATATATCATCCCGATATTCCCACGGGAGCGAAGCCCTGGGGCGCATCTAGTTTAATATGAAATGAATAAATGAAATGAAAACGAATGAGATTTGATAATCCTAAAATAGTACACATGTAAAATATTTATCAATTTCTAACCTAGTTACAAACTCACCCGGCGAGCACGTAAACTGACTCTTGCCGCACTTCTGTTTAGTGGCGTCATGTTCCGGGCTGACCGCGCTCGTATCGGGCACAACGAACGCGCACGCAGCTTCGTCCGAGTTATCCCCGCAATCGTTGATGCCATCACACCTCCACCAATACGGCAGACAGTTCCCGTTATCACACTTGAACATCCAGTCTAAGCACGAGCCGTTGGATGGGAAGTCCGGTTTGTCGGTGTTCGGACGGGGAAGCAATTTTGTATGACCGACAGATTTACAGTTCTTTTCGTCGAACGCTTCGTCGTCGCTGCAGTCGTTTTCGCCATCACAAACCTAGAAATGCATATATATTAATTTTCACATTAACTAAATTTGCACATCGTGCACGTCGTACAAAGTAATATAATAAATGTATGTGTTTAAAAATTCAGAACACATTGAATGCATTCCTAATTTACGAGGTATTCCATTCTGCTTAAAAAAAAGGGTAGAATATTTAATTTTAGGATTAGCTTTTATACCATGAAATGCCCCCGTACAGCGGTGCCAACACGCCCCGGTTGGTTATGCAGATGGCGTTATAACTTACGGCCGTTTTCAATTTTCTATCTATCCCTTGTTTTGCTTACTAAAGTCAGGTAAATCTATCTATTTGCACTTAGTTTGATTTCAATATGCTGTCGACGGATAGCCTTCGTTATGACTTTTGACAATCGCCAAAATGTATCATGAATGTCATTTCTGAGATTACAATCTATCCATAATCTTTGATACATTATTGAAAACGGCCGTTAGTCTATCGAAAAAGTAATGAGTAAACAACTCACCCAAGAGTTATATATACACTTTCCGGTGGGACACCTGAACATGTAAGGCGCGCAGGTGGACTGCTTACACTTGGCGTCCGTCTCGTCCTCCCCCGAGGGGCAGTCCAGCTCGCCGTCGCACACCCACGAGTTGGGGATGCACAGGGCGTTGGTGTCGTTGCCGCACGCGAACACGTTCACGCTGCAGGTCAGACTGTCCGGACGTTTTGGTATGCTTTGCTAGAACAAAAAATTATCATGTGTATATTTTTTCCTTTGAAATCGATAAAAAAATTTGCGAACACGTTAACACTGCAGGTCAGACTAAGGAAGAATGCCACGGCGTGCCCGTGAACCCCGCACAAGATTTGTGAAGGAACATCAGGGGTTTTAGTCAGTACAAGTCCGTCATAACCCAGTCGTTTCCCCAGACGACCGGGTATGCGAAGGCATTTCCCCTCGTAAAAAAAAGGTCAGACTAACCGGACGTTTCGGTACGCTTTGCTTGAACAAGTTACCTTTGAAATCGAAAAAATCGTTCATCGTGAAAATAAATAAAAGTTAGGGATACAGAGTATTTTGTAATTGTTAGTTGACAAGAGACACTTGTCGACAATGAAAATATCGTTACAATAAATATTTAAAATACACAAAGTAGTATTATAAAAATGATTGTCCCACATATATTCATAGTTTTATAATTATAATTTAAGGGCATAGTTATACGAACATAGATTAGATAGTAGATTCTTAGTAATTATATAGTTCTTTAAGGATTAAGGTATGTAAAAAGAAATGTTATAATACCGTGCAATTGCGCTCGTCTGATCCATCCTTACAGTCGTTGTCTCCATCACACAACCATCTCTTTTCTATGCACTGCCCATTTTGACATTGGAACTGAGTGTCCGTACAATTTTGTTTCACGCAATCTGTAAAAATATATTATTGTAGGAGCCTTTTTTTCCTTTAAGCGTTATCTACGGAAGACGACAATTGAAATAATTTCGAGTTATTATACTGTAGTAAGGAATAAAATTGGATGCCGAAGAATAACTTCTAACTAACGTGCTCACTAAAATTTGTCATTGCTATCATTCATATTGCATTAATTTAAAAAATATCGTTGAAAGTAAAACAAGCAGATCAATCAAACAATCAGATCTTAATATAAAATACATTCAGTACTTGAAGCCCTACTATAAAACGATTTCGGGTTTTTTTGGGTTCTATCTTTATTTACTAACTCCCCCCGCTAATAATTTTATACAAACATTTAAAATACAGAATTTTCATTCCCACAGTGTTATTCATGTATTTTTATTATAATCGGTTACCATGACAACGCACCCTTCTCATCACTCATATCCGGGCAGTCGATGTCGCCGTCGCACCTCCACTGCGGCATGTAGCAGCTGCCGTCCGAGCACGCCACCATGGGCGCGGCGCACACGCAGCCGCTCTCGTCGGAGCCGTCGCCGCAGTCGTCGTTGCCGTCGCAGTGCCATGTGCTTGTTATGCAACGACCGTTCTTACACGTGAATTGATCCTGCAAAGGTGTCACAACGTTTAGAATATACAAAAATATTTTTTACCAAAAATTTGTAACAGAGTTTTTCACACAAATACACAGACTTATATATATTTCCTTAAATTGCCCATGTCTCTGAAACTACTGGGCCGATTTTAATGAGACCTAATATATTGTTTAAATTAAATTTAAATTTAAAAGGATCCTCTTCGCTTTAAGTTTTAGAGAAATTCTTGCACAAACATACATACAATAATACTAAATATACCGACGAAATTAAACACACGTGCTTTAAGTCGATTAATTTTTTTTTGACTTCAGATTATTTAAAAAATGTAAGCAATAGAAATTCACTCACCGGTCCACAAGTGCCAGCCTTCATCGGACACGTCATATTTGGCGCGGGTTCCATTCCATTCGGGCACATACATTTTCCATTAATCTTCTTAAAACCATCTGGACACAAACAACTGAAAGTATGCCCCGGGCCGCCCAAGCAAAGTGTCTCGCAGCTTGTATTTTTATACGAACAAGCATTGCTTCCATGCTGCATAAAATGTGCGAAAACTTTCAAATCCATAAGACCACTGAAGGAGTTGTTAATTGTTATTACGTTCGCACCGGTGTCTTTGTCGGCAATAAATATTGACTTTGCCTTCCAATCATCCCAATACATTTTGTCCTTTAAAACGGCAACTGCAAACGGATGGAAAACTTTCTCATCGTGCCACAGAATCCTTTTAACGTACTGGCCATTCAAATCTGCACTCGCTATGTAGTCTTCCATTGCATCCACCCAGTATATCCTTTCAGCCATTTGATCGATGGTTATACCATTAGGCCATTGTACAATCGGGTGTGTAAACAGTTTCTTAACATTTGTTCCATCAAGATTGGATCTTGAAACAGATGGATTTTTCCTGTCCCAATCGGTCCAGAAAAGATATCCTGCTTTCGGGTGCACGGCGATACCTCTTGGCTTCGATAATACTTTCGAATCTAAAATTGTGGCCCTCATTCTGCCCATACTAGTCAGGTCAGTTCTGACGGCCTCTATTTTCTTTCTAGAACCGTCTACGAAGAATAAAACATTAGATATCCAATCCAACGCCATCCCTTCAATACTTGCTAAATCCGTGTCTACTATAACTTCCTGTGTGCCTCCATTATCGAAACATTGCCGACTAATTTTGTCAACCTCAATGTCAGCCCAATAAATGCAATTATTTTTCATATCAAACTCGATGGCAACAATATTTTTCTGGCCTTTGACGGGTATTATTGTAGAATTATCGGATAAATCTATGCGCGCGATCTTTTCCCTCAACGCTACCAAGATAAATTCTGTAGGTTCTTCAAGGGGACAAGGTATCTGATCGGGTTCGTAAGGTGAATAGAAAGGTGTTTTGCAGACATCACCGTCAATCTTCTTATAGCCTTTTGTACGTTTATAGAAATGTCCGGGCTGACAGTCCGGTGGAACGGCGTAAGGGTCGTAGTTACTAAATCGTGTTGATCTGTTCCGAACACAAACGTTATTAGATAGGACGAAACCAAAATCACATTCATAATCCCGCCGTCCGCATTCACAAATTTCCTTTCTAACCGGTCTGACATATCCGACTCCATTATAACAGTTAGAATGGGGCGTACGTCTGTGGAAAATGTCTCTCTTTCCAAGAACGCAAGATACTGTAGAATTTGGTAGCAACGGGGACCAGAATTTGTAATCCTCGTCCGTGCAATTCCGTGCAAAGGTATTGAACAAATCAATTGTGATAATTATCCACTGATGTTGCTCGTTCGCTGACCCGAACATCGTGAACGTTGTCGTGTTCTCTCCCGGCTCCGTCATGAGTCCATAAATGCGTAGGTCATCTGCATTGAACCTAAGACGCAGTTCATTAATTGACAATCTATTCAAATCAGACACAATAACAACAAAATGATAAAAAACTTATAAACATTCTCTATCTGATAAACCGATTTATGGTGACGTTCGTCCTATGATAAGAACAACGATTTGTTTATAAAATTATAAATGACAAAGAAGTTATATTATAAATGACTTACTGATAGGAATTCCATTCCAAGCCTTCGTTTGTTGAGTATAATATTCGTCTCGTTTCTCCTCTTGATTTGAAGTATTTGACTGCTACCAAAACACCTCCGTGATCGCCGTAGTTAAAGAAGTAATAATCCTTTAGAATTCTCTTCCATGTAAGACCAGCGTCTCGACTAATATAAACTCCAGGAATGCCCTTTAGTGATTTTCCCATTACTCCTGTTGCCATGATAATGCCAGGAGCTGATTTAGAACTCATTATGCTGGCGGATCTAAAACGGATATTTTAGTGCATTAGAGTTACACATTCTGATCAAACATATTATGCGGGTTACATATAACTTTACCACTGTGTACAATGCTTTCATTACAAATAGCTATAACCACAAAAAGAGACTTATTAATCAGCCACTTATTTCATGTGGTTGTTAGCAATGCGACAGCGGCAAATTTATGTGTTTACGTGAAAAGTTTTAATTACTGTAACATATTGCACACATTACCCACATTTCATTCCACACCCCTCATTTTAAACACCGGCCACTAATAAAAATGCTTCGTATCCATGTATGAAATATAAACAAATTTCATACTCAAGTGCCCACTCAAGCTCTTATCTTATAATTGGTACGTCTGGAAACATGATCGTGCCGTGTAGTTAGTGTTATCATTTCCATAGTGGTCGGTATGTATCGTAACGAAGCATCACACAAATCAATCTTTATAAATTAAAATAAATCGTAATTACCCACATCGTTATCAGTCTTAAAACGTGCAATGAGGTGAAATGCGTCGAATGAAAAAATGATTTACCAAACGAATAACAAAGCAACCCATTTGAAAATCTCGCAAACCCATAATAAAACAACGTGACAAACATAGACTCCCTATTACAAAATGCAAACATATAATAAGCATTCTCTATAACACTCTTTTTTTACCTCATATCATTATTTATGATATTTCCGGGTGGGCTGTAAAAAATTATTTACTTTTATATTTTTTTCAACAAACAATTATTAATTATTTTATATGCGCAATAAAATAATATGTTATAGAATACTTGCTCAAATATCATATATTTCTCATTTTATTGTATTTTTATATTTATAGACTCAAGATGTTTGTTATTCTACAATATATACTAAATAATGTATCAATAAAGGATTTGAAAATTAAAAATATTTACCATACAAATATGTTAATAAATTCAATTATCAAGTTCAGGTGTATTTCATACACATTTATCATAAGTGCGATAACCCTTCGTCATTTGTTGATGCTATCATAAATTAATTGTTAGATGGTTCGAAATTATCGAAGTGTATTCTCAATATTTTCTGTTCCTTCCTACTATAAAATAAAGGCAATTCAACGATGCATATACCATAACTTTTATACACAAATACTAAATACTATTATAACTATAAACTATAACTACTAGGCTAAAATTAAAGGTTATCTAAATCTCTCCATATACCTAACATTAAGTTTTATTACATAGATAAATTGAATAGGTCGCTAAGTCAACATAAACGCTATCACTTTTAAAACATGGTCATGGCCGAATATAAACAATCATTTATGATAAGTTACCAAATTCTTAGTGTTAATTACCATTAACTGTTTAGAAAAGAAAAAGAAAAGGGAACAGGTACGAAATATTATTAATAACCCAATAATTAGTTTATCAGTAGACTGTTATGAAAAGATACAGATAAATATAACCGATTAATTAGATTTCACACCGCAATAAAACGCACACATGGATCATACAAAATCACAAAGCAATATACATGTATTGCGTTACTAAAATCATATTAAGGATAATTCGAAATGTCCGTAACAAACACATCTGCAAGAGAGAGATGATATAGACTTTAAGACGATAGATTTAAAATGCAAAATTGAACGAAGTGGACTCACTCCATTACCCCATTAGTTAAAGGAACACGAGATGAGATCAAATAGAGTTTATTGAATTATGCTCACCTTGTAACTGGATACAGTTGACTGAATTTCTGGCATAAGTGAAGACTGCACGAGTTCTCGATGTGGCAATTGAAAGGTTTACCTAGAACAAGATTAGGTAGTCAGTATCATATTATGTTTAACTAGCGACCCGCCCCAGCTTCGCACGGGTACAATGCTGAAAAACGTTGTATATAAAAATTAGTACATTATTTTGATAAATCTCGTAGGGTTCAACCTGCGTTTCAATGTAAGCGAAAAAAATTGATAAGCGATATCACATTAGAAAACTCAAAAGGATCAGTATTTCTCCACTATTTAATGGATGTTATCATACGTATAAGGCATAGTTCCTCTTGAATCACTGTATCTATTAAAATAACGCATCAAAATCCGTTGCGTAGTTTTAAAGATTTAGGCGTACAAAGGCACATAGGGACAGAGAAAGAGTGTTTGTTTTATACTATGTGGTGATGATTTATTCTATAACTTGAGAAGGTAACAATTGCTTCACTAATCATTTATCTACGGATTGAATTTACTTGATGCGTAAGATATTTTCTTTACGTAAGAGAAAAAAAATTTACTTTCCCTCCAGGTGGCATAACAAAATTCCATCCTGTAGGTATGTAACGGAACATTAAGAATATAACGTAATTCTAATATAAAAAAATATATATGCGTGCATTCTAAGAAATCATTTACAGTTATTTTGTTGTCTGTCTAATTTCTAACAGGAAGATAAAACAATCTCTCGATTCTGACGTTCATTACGCAACCACGTTGCTATGTCAAAGAGTACAGTAAATGTTTTATGATGATAAAACATACATTTTTGATTTAATTTGCTATTACTCGGGATTACTGTTATAATTTATTAAACAACACAAGACAAATAAATAATTAATCTTCATCTGTCTCCGAGTGATCTCCGATCTAACCATCTCCAATGAAATATATATGTTAAGACATACATTAAACAAGGAATACTAATTACGCACTACAAAAAGAATGCATAATGTTTTTAACATTGTCATTTCTAGGTACATTGTCATGTCTACTGCATTTTCCTCAACATAGCAGTTTCCTTATACATATTGTGTTGCACTAAAATTTTTAAAACTACTAGTATCATTTTTGTACCCATAGCTTATGCATTTATAATTTTAAAAACAATTAGTTTCAGTGAAAGTGAAAAATTGGCACAACAGCAATTCTTATCACTTGTAACGCGTCACGCAACTGACGCCTGAACGGTTATTTTATTTCGGAAGTAAAGATATAAACGTACCTATACCGTGAGTTTCGTAAAAGTAAAATTGGTAAATCTAAGAATAATTTCTGCTTACAGCTAGTAATTATGTACATATATTTATAGGGTTTAATGAGAGCGAACAATGTAAAAAAGCCATAATTAAGTAAATAATGAATAAAATGGAGTCTGAGAAAATGTATATGTGAAGTAACATGTGAAAGTCAATTTAATATTCTGACCCAGAATGCAAATTCTCAGTTGCAATTTATACATTATTAAAATTAACTCTATGTATATATTTTTATGATAAATAGGAATAAATTGAATGGTAACCATCGAACGCCGACTTTAAACATTGGAAGTTAAATGACTTCAAAAATATTGTTACCATTTAAAAACGCACTAAATACACACACACATAAATCTCAATTTAAAAAAATATAAATTGTTTAAAAGATTTTATATGCTATCTAATTTGACCTTTAAAAGCCTATATAATATAGCAATAGAATCTCATGTGCACTTCCCATTTCTACTTTATTTGAAAAGGAAAACAAACTCCTAATGTAAATTGACAGCGTGTTATCTTTCACCAAGTAAAGCATGAACAATTTCAATCTTTAGGGCAAATATAAATTGTGATGTTTATACCTATAAAACATAACTACACTCAGTATCAATTCGCAATCGTATCTTACACCCAGAGGCTAGACCATTTTATTGACTCACGACTCAAATCCCAAAAGCTATAATAACAAGTCGTGATTTGTTAAGACTCAATAGCTCAATTGGTCAGTTGTATGATAATTGCACATTTCCATTACATCTCAAGAAATTTTTGAAACCCCCTTTTTATTTGTTAGAAATAATCCTGCTACATAAAGTCTAAATCTTCAGCAATAAAAACGTCGGAGCCGAGCATTGCATGATTGGGCCAAGCTCGCACCGGTGAAATTATCTCCCCCCATCAGAAGATCGGCGTAAAACAGTATTGCATTGTAGTTCGTACAGTGAGCGCGAGCCCGTAGACCTGTATTCCTAATTCCTATCCTAATCTTGTCCTCTCCCAACTTCCTATCATTAATCTTCTCCTTCAAACCGGCACGACATCTACGACACTTTGAGGTTGCAATATCATGGACTGCGGTCATAATCACTATTCATAAATGCGTATACAACAATGCACATATTCCATAACAATACATACCATTTTCATCTTCAACGGGCGGTGCAATTGGTGACCAGGTGACGCCATGGTCAAACGTGATCAACGATATCAAGTGTTCAGGCTCAATGCTCTCCACCAAGGACTTGGAGTTCACCTTCGACGCTATGTAGATGCCCTTTAATCCTTCTACACGATACAAATCTGTGAATGGATCCTCTGTGACGTCCCTAAAACAAGATAAATAATTACAAAAAGATACGTTTTTTATGCTGTATAAGTTATAGTTTGTAGTCGTAAGTTTTATTATTTGTAAAACATAATTTTTAATCGATTTAGAGGCGAAGTTACATTACAGAAATAAAGCTATGCATTTTTGAATAAAAATAGGTTGGTATTTTATTATTCTTGGAATATTTCCTCACAACATGATTATTATGAGTACAGTATAACCCGGATAGGTCATTTTAATCAAGAACTGCTATAATTACACAAAATAACACCTTTCAAAAATGACTAAATAAAAATCCAAGCAAGGTTAAATAAAATTCGGTGCATATTTAAAATTTTTACGAATATTTTCTGCAATATACTTCGTTTCTTCTATATTAATATTTGGTAACTTCAAAGATAAAGTAGATTTTACTTTATTCGCAATATCGTACTAACATACGTCCATAGTTATTATTAGATAATAGAAAATTATTATGTGATGAAATTTGTAATTTTCTACTGTCTGGGTTTTAATTTATCTACAATATGTATGTATTTACAAAAAAAAAGTATGTTTAAGTATCTCTAACAATTATCTAATTACCATAGTACACACTTTGCTTGGTTGGAGACTAGATGAATTTTTGCTAAATGTCCCTAAATATTTATTTATAATTTCCATTCATGTTTAAAAGCTTTATAACTTACTCTAGCCAACTATTCTTCCAATTTCCATCAGGGAAGTAGCACAAAATCTGCTTCAAGCTCAACACGAAGTTGTATTTGGTGAAGTTCCTGCTAATTTCCGAAACATACAAGTTAGCTACACTTTCCGTGTGCATGACAGAGACAAATATACGTTTATCGGTCACGTCTGCGATGTGGAACTTTTTGAGATCTAACTCGGTCTGGAAATCTGCCTTGAAGAATGGCCCACGTTGATACGAGATGTATAAATCCACATTGTTCTTCTGAAACAAAACTTTCCATAAGCAATTGTAAATCATAAACAAGGTAATTAAAATAATGCAAATAGGTATATGGAAACGTTTCCGCTTCTCTGACAAGAATATTTCGTTTCCATTATATTTGCGTTAACCAGTAATGAGAGTTGCATTTGCATAGCACTGCATTTATAACAATATCTCAAATTGGAAGTCTGTACCTTCAAAAGTTATTCCTATCAGCTTAATTATTTTTGTTTTATAATTATATACGTCAGCAGTAAAGTACTAAATTAAGATAAAAATATAAGCTAAAGATGGGAAGAAAACAAAGAACAATTTTAACACCTACGTAACAGTAGCCCCAACCTAATCATCTCATTGAAACTAGCATATACAAGCAAATATCATGGGCTGGATGCGTTCTCTACTACTGCATTTCTTGTAAGGATTCGTAATTTTTGCTACACTACATATTATGAATAAAAATTTTTGTTCACTACACCTAAGAAAAAGTAGGTACATGTCATTAGTGTTGAGTAAGTAGTCCGACGGGTCCATTCTCTTTATCTTTAAATATAGGATTCACATACCGTATCTACCGTTTGACCTTTAAAATATTATCCGATATTTAATATTTCACACGTATTTAAAGCAGAAATTTGCAATTTGCATGCAATAATATGTATTATTATGAAACACTGAGTGGAAAACATTGCAAATAGGCAGTTTTTAATATTCATTTACATATGAACGATCGCAAAAACTGAAATAGTATAGTAAGACCGAAACAAATTATATGAAATTTGAATAGTTGATGCGTGCAATGATGCAAGCGTGGGAGGTTGACGCTGGCTAAGAAGAGATTTTATGAATCCGTACAATTGAAATATTGAATATTATAGTAATAGAATAAAGCTGAAATGATGAAGGGCAGTGTATCGTTTGTTTGAATGCCTTTTCAGGTCAGGTCCGATTTGAAAAATTATTTTTGTGTTAGATTCCACATTAACCGAGCTATACACTATTTTGCTACGGGAGTGAAACCGCCCTGCACAGCCCATATACAATATAAGTAACTATGAATAATTGAATAGTTACAATTTTTTAATATTAAGGCGAACATATTCAACAGTTTTTCTATTACGAGAGGTTACAGTTATAAAATAATGCTATAAATACATAAACATGATACATCTTTCACATTTATACGCATACTTATGTATATCACCGGTCATAGACCTTATAAACGCTAATGCGATAGTTACATATACCTATTGATGCTATACCGTACTTTCGCATACGATTATCTTGCCAAACATACAATTTGTTTTTAACAAACACCATAACACTAAAGGCACGCATACTTTTTTCAACAAATTCAATTTTTTAACACCATTTAATTTATCATCTGACTCAAAAAATATTTGAATTTTCGACTTATTTTTATGTAAATTATCTTATACACAAATTAAAAGAAAAAGCACACAAATACCCAAATCCGAGTAAGTAAGAAATTCAAGATCTTTTGTGGTCAAATTCTGATGTATATAATGTAATTTTCCATATTTTTTCAACAATTTATGCATAAACAGGTACCTATAAAAAGTGATTATACATAGATAGTGTAAGGTCACTGATACAGATTAATAAAGGCCAAAAGCGGATACCTACTGTTTAGATCACAAGTCACAATTCACATGGCAATAACATAGCGCTCATGTGACTCACTATACCTATAAGCCGTTATTTGTGAATCATCAATACTTAACAATGAACATTATATTTTATGAAAAACCACTTGTTTCACCAATCTGAATAGCTTATCTTATTCGTTACAATCAACCGCGTATGTCCCATATGTACTGTTTAATGGATGCCATGGCAAATTTTATGCTATATTCGACATTTCTGATTAATAAGAATGTAAATTTATCTTCGACAGTTGCCAAAATATACGAAAATATACTTATATTAAACAAAAGAAAGAGTAAAAGCTTTTATTGCATACATTATATTCATACGATTATATTTTCAGATGATGCAAAATTGCAAAGTATATTAAACGCGATTCAAAACAATATTTCGCATAATTCGTTTATATTTAGTTTTAGCGACTTGCAGTTATGTTTATAAGGCTTCGTTAACAGAAAACCTTTACTACAATAACAAACATCTCAAGTTCGCTACGTATAATCGTCGTAGACCAAACAAAACTGATACCATTCATATTAGTTACTAGCAGTGCCTAACGGTTTGTGATATGCCATGAATGTCATGAACCTGCCGACCATTACCGAATAAAAGCTTTCATGCGGTGCTTTCAAAAAGTAGTACAAATAAATAAAACTAAAAAAAACCTTTCGACTTAATATGATTGGTTTAAATTTACACAAAAGATAAAGTCTTGGTATGGTAAACAAATATACCAAAAAGGTTTAAGCATCCTCCAGTATAAGTAGGACAACGTCAATTGTATTTCGATTGTTGATTTAAAACATATAATTATCTATTGAAAAACTGTTTACTTATTTTTTTTATTTTGCCATAAAAAATATTTTATTCAACTGATGAAAAGAACGAAAACATAATAAATAGGTAACTAATTATATAAAACTGGTATCGATGGTAGGTATAATAAATATGTTTTTTCTTCGTTATATTCACCATAATCCGTTTACCTCGAGGAAATCCATTAGCTAGAGCGATAATATAAGAACCATAAAAAACATAAGATCGCATGTTCATTACATGTGGTTTCTTGTGTGCAATATAATCAAAGAATATAAACAAAAACCTATGTCAATTGCCTTTCTAATAAAATTTGAGATACATAAACTTGAATTGGTTTATTCTGGCCTCTCAAATAAAAAAATAACAAATTAACTCAGTAAAATTAATCATCTCTCATAGAGAACAAAAATAATTTTAAAAACATTTTTAGAAATTCAAAACAATTCAAACAGAGCAAAAAATAATAATAACCAAATATGTACATGTATGAAAGCGTAGACATAAAATTAATGAATATTGTACTCGTATTCTAATAAATATACTCTATTCGTTTCAAATAGATTCATAATGCCATTATTATGTTAACTCATCGAAGAACAAATAAACGTCAGTTCTAAATAAACACAATTTCGAAATAGTCGACAACAACTCAGTTTATTTATTTTTTAACTAAAATAATATTTTGTTCAAAGGGCAATGGTATCACAAAATAAACAATAAAAAAACTCTAGAAATTAAATAACCATGATAACAATGCAAACAAATAATATAAATCTAAATTAATGATTGTATCACCACTATAATAACAATACTAACAAGAATACAGCCATTAGAATAGGTTCAGTATGAACGCATCCATTTCACGGTATGACACAGAGAGAATTGTCTAGACGTATCCAGCGAGCAAGCGACACAAATTTGTGCCCATATTATTCACTTGACTAACCACATCCTTGCCGAGTGGAGATTTTGTAACATCACTCCGTTTAATAGATTATACCACTGGGACAATCAGTAAATACTTTATCGTACATAAAGAATCTAGATATTATTCTTTATGTTTCAACATTATCGATG
This sequence comes from Phoebis sennae, assembly GCA_001586405.1. Taxonomy (NCBI): domain Eukaryota; kingdom Metazoa; phylum Arthropoda; class Insecta; order Lepidoptera; family Pieridae; genus Phoebis; species Phoebis sennae. The sequence goes on along the minus strand of LQNK01000583.1, from coordinate 109,872 downwards.
CACAATAAAATAACTTAAGTCTACGAAAGCTCTAATTGGGAGAACAAAACCTATTCACATTCATCTATTCTAAAATATAAGGTACAAAAATTTCAACATTTTTATTTTTTTCATTTTTACTCCAAAGAGTACCTCTTCAAAGCAGATAATGAATAAACGAGGACATTATATTTTTACAACCCGCATAAAGGTTATTTATAAATAACTAGCTTTCCGCCCGCGGCTTCGCACGCGTGGGCT
>LQNK01000583.1:69727-92856 GCA_001586405.1 Phoebis sennae | reverse complement strand
ATTATATTTTTTTTGAAATGGAAGTTTTGTATAAAATAAAAATTTTGTAACCTTAAGGTTTCCTTAATACAAGCTTGAAGGTACGGTGTGTTCTGTTTAAGCTTGGTTATATCATCGACTTTTAATTCCGGATATTTTGTCGCTACTTCTTGATAAAGCGTCGCTTGAGCTTTCCGATTTTTTGCGATAAAGTATAAAAGGTATGACATGGAGGATGCAATCTGTAATTAGGCTATTAAATACCTTTCATGCTCTTTATTATACCTATTACATAAGCTTCAAGCGTTAAATCTCAGTCCCAAGAAAAATGTCTTAATTGCCTTAAGTGTATTACCAAGGATGATAATCAATATGTAAATAATGTTTTTAAATTCATCGTTTTAATAGTTATATTTTTAATAACTTACCGTATTCACTCCAATAAGAAGCATATCCATCAAAATAGTCGCTATATCTTCTGTACTTAACTTACTGTCGCTTAATAATATTGCATTTATCAAACAATTGGTATCTACGATAAAGCAACATGAAAATAAGATGAATTATAATTAAAATTTAATGAAAGTAAGACTTAACACTCACTTATGGGTTCATTGTCTTCATTAGCAGAAAGTTGTCGTTCAGCTTCCAAGACATGTTTTCCAATTAAGCTGAAATAAAATGAACTGATATAAGTAACTACGTTACTCTACGAATCCTATTTTTTCTAGTCTGTAATCGTTTACAACTCTGACATGAAACCGACCATTCTTAATTTAAAGATCTTTTATGTAGCTAACTTTAAATTTAGATAACTGTATACTTTGTGAAAAATATATTGTCTTTGTATAGTATTTTTTATGGCAGAGCAAGCAAAGGAGCATGTTGTTCACCTGATGTTAAGGAATCACCACCGCCCATGAACACCTGGAACACCGGGAATGTCACAGGAGCTTGTCCGTCCTTTGATGGACGTATAGGCTCATCTCGACATTTGGTTTCTCAAGTTCGACATTTGGGAAACCAAATGTCGAATTTGTTCGGAAATACCGTAGATGGAAGGTCGTTCCACAGCTTCACCGTAGTAAGTACTTATATCCTATGTAGTAAGTATTTATATAGATGTTTTACATACTTATCCAAATTATCACAGTATTTCACCAGCGTATACCAAGACGGCGTAGTGAATAATTTCCACACGTGCAATCCCGACTCACACTTGTCGATAGCTTCGGTCGCTTTCTCCAAATTGTGATACATCCATGACATATCACACTGACTGTATACTAACTCTGTGTCTATCATTGAGAATTTCTTGGAAAATATCAAGAGACCTACAATGAAAAATAAATGAAACTAGAGCTAAATGCTGTGGGAAAATATTCTTGGTATACTAGCTCGTGTGTGTATCATTGAATTTCTTGGAAAATATCACGTAAAAAATAAAACTAGAAAATTGCTGAGGGATTATTTTCTTGGTAGAAACATTTACAGTATTATTGAAGATTCTATTAATAAACTATGCGGTAATTTTTCCTGGTAGGTAAGTTAAGTATAAGCGTACCTAAACAAAACTAATTTTAATATAAAGCGTAGAACTGGGTGTCTAGATAATAATGCATTAATGCAGATGCAATACGTCTATGCTACGCATTTTGCTTCTTAACGGGTAATGGAGAATGCTTATGGAAAGTTAAGTTGGAGGAAATTACCATTACCAGTAATCCAGATTCCTGTAAATCGACTGTTAATCTGTAAGGTTTCAACTAGTGACCGCACCGAAGTCTCGGCCAATAAATCTACACTAGTTTAAACTTTAGTTCTTTACGATTTATTAAGTACATAAATCATTGCTTACCCATACAATCAAAAGCCCATTTATGTATCTCTTTATAAAAATCCTTGGATATTTCATCTTGATAATTTCTCAAATTATACACCTTCAGGGTAAATTTATCACATATCTCATAAATTGCGTTGGCGTAATGAGTACTTGAGTTGTTGAGAGGAACATCTATAAGAGACCTTTGTCGGATCCACTCTTGACCGTGTCTGGTATACGAAAGAGTATTGAAAATTAATTCACATAATTTTACCGTAATTCTAATAAAGTTACATTTTATGTACTTGTAAGATTTGATAAAATATCTTAAAATAAATTACACATTCTTATTTGTATCTTTCTTATTATGTATGTACTAGCTATAGTGTATTATTGCTACTACTGTGGGATTATTATTTACAATAGCTTTTTAGCTTATCAATTAATCATTTTAGGAAAACTCACGCAGTATACAAGCCACTGTAAGCATGGTTCCTGTGCTCTATTCTATACTTTTCCAATGACTCCAAAGTGGACCTAACTGGATAATCTCCCTCCATGGCAAAAACTTTACGAATATGATCGGGGTGATTTAATAGCACAATGTCTCCACCGACGGGGCTTACAAAACGCACAACTGGACCATATTCATCGAAAAGAGAAGTAAGAGCACGTAAGGGCTTTTTGTTAGACATTAATGAACCTGTAAAACATAATTGGTTAGAAGGCCACAATCAAAAAAATCTGTTTAAAACAAAAACAAAACTAACTTATGTTTAGGCCAAATGTTAGAAGCCCAGCAGTAAACTGTGTTCCAATTTCAGACAAATAATACCGCACTGTTGATAAATATTTCAATGCTTTAGGGCCAGGTACTTCATCAAACGATAAAACTATTGGATCTTTATCCGAAATCACCATCGGCACTACTCTTGGCGCAGGAAATATGTCCTTTGTTGGTTTATTACTAGCCGTTAATCCAGTAGAAGCCATTTTTGTTTGTTCGTTTACGTGGCTGACATCCAAATCCTTAGCTGTTTGCATTTTATTCAATTGAGCATGAAGTTGTCGTTCAGAATAATAAAAATAAATTCTTAGAGACTGTTGGAACCGTTGAATTTTATTTAGAAACATTGTTATTTTAGCCCTTGTCTATTTATAGGAAAATTATGTTTTTTTCTATCTAGCTTTTCTTTAAAATTAATTTGACAGAAACAATTGAAGTAAACTGAGTTATATTTTATTTTTAAACTTCGCGCTCTTTGAGCATGAAGTTCCATCATATGTAAGGCATGCCGCATTATACTTCGCCTTTTCGAATTAATAAGTGGAAAGGGGCTTATTATTTGAGCCTCTGACATCCCTTTCCTCTTCGAAATGGCCCGAAAGATTGGGTTAGTTCGCAAAAGGTCTTAGTAAAAAAAAAAATTAATTAAATAATAAGTAATTTGAAAAATATTAAGTTTATCGGTAATTTATATTTAGAGTATGAGACTAGTTTCGGTATTAAATCATTTAAAAAATATTTGCAAAAAATAGGTACACTCAAAAATAATGCAACGATTTCAAAAAAATCTTTCACCGTTCACATGCGATATAATAGTGATATAAGGTATATTTAAAAATGTAATTGATTAACAAAAAATAATATGATATCGATATTAAATATATATCCTTGCATTATCCTCTCCCCCTTTTTCAGACTCTTTGATGTTGCACAGTTGCAGATGTTCATGGGCTTCGGTCAGTCACTTAAAATAAGGTGAAAGGACCCTTGCCTGCTATAACTTAAAAAAAATATGATTTATCAAAAAGTTGTGTAGGGTCCCCTCTACACATCAGCAAACGCATACGCGGACATCATCTCCATCTGCAGGTGTCGTCCGTGGATGTGGCGACGGGGTGATATGCTTATCCGTAGTAGATGTTATACGTCTGCCTATGAATCCGCCATCAATCCGGTTGTTGTCGGTTTTTTAGCACCGATCAAAGGATTTCATTTCCCAAACTGGCGCGACTGTCTACACATACGCAGACGCATCAGTGTTATTGAAGTAGCTAATTTATTCGTGGACACAATTTTACATTTTAACTATCGTTTTTATTGTTTAAGCCATTGATATAGAATCAACTATAAGTGTAATAGTTTACATTTGCATCCATAATAATAAACTAATTAACTTATGTCTAATTTCCCACAACAATTGAATGGTATAATAGATCAAACATTAATCGTTTAAAACCAAGTAAAAAAAAGAAAGCCTATTCATCTTGATAAAAATGCCAAATATGAGCACTAAAGAAACATTTAAATTTCTTGTTTTTAAGTATATTGCTAGTATCCAATACCTTTTTTAACTACTCTATTGAGATGTAGACTCAAAAAGTAATAAGTACTTATGTATTTGCCTACAGCGGCTACGGACTACAGTCTGAGTGTCTTTTAATAAATTTTCGCAATGCGCATGATGATAAAGACATATCTTAAGAGAACGAGAAACGACTCATGGATTGACAGATGTATGGGCCCTTCATGCGAATCCATCAGCGGATGCGCCTGGCAACGTCGGCCGATGGGTCTCTTGATGTGTAGAGGAGATTTAGCACATAATAATAACACAAGAAAAAAATCAAAGAGTAATAGGGTAATTTCAATGTACTATACTATTCACATAAATAAATATTATTATTATTATTGTTAATACACTGGCAGCTATCAAGCTGATACGTGTATATCACTATAGAATATCAGAGCACTTTTATAAGATGTTCATCGAGTCTATTTTTAAAACAGTTCACTGAGTGAGCACTTATCACTGACTGCGGCAGTTTGTTCCAAGCTTGCAAGACACGTAGGGGAAGGAAGTGCTTTCTTGGATTGCTTTTACTTGTTCTGGATGCCAGCTTTTGTGAGTGCCCTCTCTTTGTTATGCTATCACTCATGATATACATGCTCTTTAGGGTTGCTACAGAATAGTGGTTATTCAAGATTTTGTAGGTCTCTATCAAATCTCCTCGTTGTCTTCGTTGCTCTAGAGTTGATAGTCCCAGTTCTTTAAGACGAAGCTCATATGGTTTATTTTTTAAAGTTGAGACCATTTTGGTTGCTCTTCGTTGAACTCTTTCTAGTATGTCTATGTCTTTTTTGAAATAAGGACTCCAAATTTGATATGCATATTCCATTATAGGTCTTATATAAGTCTTGTACAATTTGATGAAGAGGATTTTGTTGATATTTGAAAAAGCTTTTCGAATTATATAAATAATTGAGTTCGTTTTCTTTACTATATCTAGTATATGTGTTTCCCATTTTAAGTTTGTAGTAATATAGACACCCAAATCCTTCTGACATTCTGTTGTTTTCAGTCGAGTCCCATTAATGTAGTAATCGTTTTTGGGGTTATTTTTGCCAATATGCAAAACCATACATTTTGTTTCGTTTAGAGTCATGAGCCAGTCTTGAGTCCATTGGTAGGTGGAATCTAAGTCTTGTTGGATTATGTTGTTACATATCAATGGATTTCCCAAAATTTTGGTATCGTCCGCAAAGAGAGACAGTTCTGATTGGACATGAAGTCTTAAATCTGTGAGGAAAATGCCGAAAAGGATTGGACCTAATACCGAACCCTGCGGTACACCGCTGTGCACAGAATGAGGCCTAGAATATGTTTCTCCCACTCTAACCTTAAATGTCCTATTGGTGAGAAAGTCTGTTATCCATAATAGAAGTTTGCCCCTGATTCCAAAGTGTTCCAACTTGGCAATAAGCCTCTGGATAGGCACTCTGTCAAAAGCCTTCTCATAATCTAAGTAAACAACATCGGTTGGCTGGTGTTCATCCCAGTTCTTTGTCCACATATCAACACAGCTTAAAGGATTTGTGACTGTTGATCGTCCTGAAGTAAATCCATGTTGCTCATTCAATATAACACATTCTTTTGACAAAAAATTTCTTATTTCTTGCGCAATGATCTTCTCCATTGTCTTGCATATTAGACTGGTAAGACTTATTGGCCGATAATTAGATGCGTGCTGTTTATTTCCTTTTTTGTAGATTGGAGTTACAAACGCGTCTTTCCAATCTTGTGGTAATTTACCTTGGTCCAGAGACAGAGTCATTATTGAGGCCAATTGTGTGCTCATGACCGTACTGCATCTCTTTAAAAGTCTCTTTAAAATATAGTTTAATTATTTTTGAATTTGATTCCAGATTCTGAATAGCATAACCAACATTGTATTCAATAGTATAAGATATACTGAACGCATATAATTATATATGCAATTTATTATTTTGTTTAATGGCAACTTTTTTGCAAGTTATGGCTACTTGGCTAGCGCTGTGTGCATCCGAATAGAAACGTCAACCAAGATCAAGGAGCGAAGGAACCATAGTAGATGGCGGGAGTGATCCAGTGTGATATAAGTGATAGAATAGTATTTAAAATTTTAGTGTAAAAATAGTTATAAAAATGACTAGGTAAATATATATTATATTTGAATAAGGTACAATTGTAGTGGTAACTCGTTTTAATATGATGGTACAAGTCGTGATACTACTGGGGTCGCCTATTGAATATTACGATTCCTTAAAATTAAAGTGTACATTTGTTATTGCAGAGCTAAAATAGAACTCGGCGATGTGACACCGCATAATATTAAGCAATTGAAGAAGTTGAATACGGTCGTATTTCCCGTTTCATACAATGACAAATTTTACAAGGATGTGTTAGAGGCTGGGGAACTCGCTAAACTTGCATACTATAATGATATCGTAGTGGGAGCGGTGTGTTGCAGGATAGACACATCAGAAAATTCAAGAAGGTTATACATTATGACTCTGGGTTGCTTATATCCCTACAGAAGGCTGGGTATTGGTACCTTGATGGTGGAGCATGTGCTCAAATATGTCGAACACGATGGAAACTTTGACAGTATTTTCTTGTAAGTACAAACAATAAGTGTTATCTCCTGGAAATAACATCCCTTATCTATCTTTATACTTTTGTTTTGATATTCAACTAGTGATGTAGGTTATGTGTCATTTTTCTTTTTATAGTTAGTAACCTTGTATATTATATGAGTCTACCTGTGTCTAAATCTTTACTGATATCTTTTACATGAGAGTAAAACTTATGTTCTTAACCAATCCACATGAGCATTTTATTACACACTTATAAACCTATTATAATGACCTTATATTTACTTGAAAGTATCAGTTAATTTATTTCTATTTTTACTTGTACTAAAATATATCCTATACATTTCCAGACATGTCCAAGTGAACAATGAGAGTGCAATAGATTTTTACAAAAAGTTTGGTTTTGAAATAGTTGAAACAAAGGAACATTACTACAAAAGAATAGAGCCAGCTGATGCGCACGTCTTGCAGAAGACGATCAGACGACCAAATACTGTGTCATTAGTCAATGGGAACGTACCACATGCAAAGACAAATGGACATGATTGAATTTCATGAAACTCAAAAATCTCAATGCAGTTTGTATGCAAGTGATACTTAAGATAAGATTTGTAATCAGGTCCCGATAACCTACAGATTTTGATAAAATGTATATTTGAACGGTGGTTGTGGTTTTATACATTTGAGGCCATAATGTTTGTTTGAGATTGACTTCTTCCTTAAAGTTTTACGTAAGGACTACAGTGCTCACTGATAAATGTTACTTGCACAGTTCATTGTTTTATGTTTAATCAAAGTGTAACAAACTCATTTATAAATATTCCAAACATTATCATCAAGCAGTACATAGCTCTGGTCATATATGTAATGAACTCATAGATTGCTAAATCACTTGTTGAATATTGACTGTTTTTGTATTTATGTATAAATAATATTAGGTTTTAAATTGAGTGGATTGTTTTCTTCACTATCTAACATAATATTGTTGTAAAGTATCTTCACAACATCTGAATCTATACTATTTTAGAAAATTTAGTTTTATATTCCTACTATTACTTTATTTCCTGAAATTTATACTTTGTCTAAAGTATTCTCGATTAAAATATTAAGTTTTATTTTACAAAATCATAATGAATGTTACTAAATGTTACCAAAAAGTCAATTTGTCCCTTTGCAAGAACTCCATAAATAATCTCGGAATTCCTTACTTCAAATGCAACTTCTAGCATTAGTACAATAAACATGATTAACAAGAGATGAATTGTTTTATTATTCCAATATTTATGATTTTATTATAAAAGTATCCATAATAACCAATTTAAGAAGTCGCAATGTTTAATATAGTAGGGCTGAAAGATGGCACAATGTTAACTAGAATTATACATGACTCGATGAACCAAAAAATAAAATTGCACAAATGTTGGTACATCAAATCAAGTTGAAATGCAGGGCAAAGCAAGGCAAGACATATTAGAGGTTATTGAGTAGTTATGATATTAAGGCCAGATTTATGCTTATTTTTATCAATGAAATTTGAAAACACATGATTTATACAAGCTTGATGCATTCTTGTTACAATTAATTTTGTCACATAAGATCAAATAAGTAGTTGGTACATTTTTCGAATAAGAGTATTTAAAATAAAACAAGAAATAAATTCATTTATTTATTTAATAAAATCAAGACACTGTCATCCGTGAATAAAAAATCATAATAAAATACAACAAAATATAGCTTCATCATTAATAAACACAACAGAAACAATTAAATTATACTTATTGCATAAATCTGTGATGCAATCATTGTTTTAAGATGGATATTTACCAGAATCAATTTAAGTCCATGTAATTATCTGCACATAAAGGGGATAGGTTTCTAATAAATATTAAAATTTCTATGGTCTTCATAACCATCAAGTTATGATCCGATACTTCGATATCATATTTCACGGGCTATAAAAAAGTCAATTTCTAGTTACGCTAATAACTATAGTTCCTGGTATGTACCCACCTTAAAGATAAATTATCGAAACCTATACAATTATTAGCATAATAAAGGCCAACAACATAATAAATAAGTAAGAAGTCACAATTTTACGCAATATATTTATTACACATAGGGATAATTTAATGGTCCTTACAGGTACATTATATTTTGTTTATAACAAGTAAAGCACAGGACATCAATACAGGAATATGTTGAGTGTTTACGAACATTGTCAAGAACCGACCAAGCTTATAACTTTCTTGTTTTAACTTCATCTTATCCATTACCCATCCTTGAGTATTAATTCATGTCATCTATACATTGTATAGTTAAGGGGCAAGAAAAATAATGACAACAGAAAATCACAACATTGATATGTAATCTTTTTCATTATAACGAGTCAATCAAAACAATGTGAAATAATAAAAATTTACGCGGGTAGTTTCTTGAACGTACGTTACGTAACGTACGAACCAAATCCTTTTTGTTGAGCAAAATTTTCTAGTATTGGTAAATAGAGATATAGGATTACAGCTACTTTCCAAAGTGAACCAGTTATTTGATAAGATGTATGGTAACCTGCCTAACCCTTATATTGACCTAGATCCGCATTCAAAAATACTACATGTCAATAATGTTTAAGAGTCCCAGATTCTATGGTATTCGTATTCGTATTCTAAAAAATTGTACGGAAGCACATACTATGCACTCTCTACATACACATGCAGAGATTTCAGTAATATTTGCATTATATCTCATTGCAGTATTTGTGAACACAGATTTTATTTTCTCACTTTTGATTAATATCCTACTATATTGTAGTCCATCACTCCCTAAAAATACACTAAACAAGCACTTCTCTCTTTAGAATACTGTCTGCTTTTACAAAGCATTATTTCTATCACAGACATTTCTAAATATATTGCATTACTCTCCTATTCTATGCAGTTATATTTAATGCATTTCTACTTTTTTGGAATAGTCGTTATGGTACTGTGAGTCAAGTAGAGATTCAATAGTAATAGATAATAGAATTGTGCTTATTTTTGCCAAATGATATCTATGGTATCTACCGTTAATAATAGAATTTTTAAGCCGTATTTTTCTGAAAATAGACTATCTATTAGACGTTTATTTATTCAACATATTGCACATCGATTTAGCACGAAAATATAATTTTATAATTCTTAAAACTTTACAAGAATAAAATTTTATGGGAAACAACAATTAATAACACTAAATATCAATATAAGAAATGTTCACTATGAACACAATTTTTACATTTAAAGCATATGTACTGTGATACACCAAATACTGTATTTTGGCTTCGTTATTAGTCTACGCTAAGTGTAATGCATTTTGAAAGATACAGGAACTTCTAATAAACTATTCATTCAAAGAACTTAACTGCTATATAATTAAATAAATGGGTAATATAATAAAAAATATACTTGCATTTTAAGCAATTCACAGAACTAGGCTCTAAATTAATAACTTACTATTACACAAACAGGTACTTGTTAACAATTATAACTTATTTATTTAATATTTTTTACATTATAGATTTTTTTGTCAAAATGATTGCAAATATCAGTCTAAGCGCCTTCACTGATTTTAAATTTGTGATTTTTTTTCTAGCACAACAGTGGTATAATATAATTTTAATAGCAAGCTAACTCAGCTCAAGACCAAATGTTTTTCCTGTGTTGAATTTGTAATCTGTATAAATATAATCGGCTTTTATTAAAAATATAAATTTAACATTGTCTATGCATCTTTACCATAAATATGTATAAAGAACCATAATTTCCAAAGTTTGTATATTTAAGTTCTGGTGTATATATATTTTTATTATGTAAAATAAAAACGAACTATTTTTAAAAATTTGAGACGCAATATAAGGACGGAGTTAAATTCAAAGCTAATCTGAAAAATACTTAACATTAAACGGAATGATAAAAATGTGATGAAAGCAATGTATATTATGATAAATGTAATTTAAATGACCTTTATCTTTCAAAATGCTAAACTATAACTACAGTGTGACACAAAATAACATTAATAAATGCTATTGCACAGCAACAAGGTGGAGTCACAACTATGGATAGTTCTCACCAGACCAATTGTTAATTATAATTAATAACTAGATGTTTATTTCTTAACAAAATATTAAAAAAATATATTTTCTAAAAAGTAGTCACAATTACGGCAAATGATTCTAAACCCGAATCAAATAAGTCAAATAAGTAAAATATAATTTCATTTATAAGTCTTAAAAAGGTTAATAATTAGAATAATAAGTTAATTTATTGACAAAAAAAATGACTTGACAACAATTTTCACTAAACAGTTGATTTGGTAAGAATGAGTCCAACTAAGCCCCTATTGGACCTATTTACACGAGAATAATGATTTGCATTCAAGTACTTACACCCTGGTCCTTTCCTATTTATATAATTTAGTACACACATATGTAAACCTTTTTAATTTAATTTAGCTATGGTCAAGAGGCCATTCAAGAAAATTTATGGATTGCTTCTATTATAATATGATTTTTCGTTTATATTGAGTAAAGAATATCACTTTTATTATGTGTGCCTTTAATGAATTTTCTAATATTAACTTTTAACATTGGCGCAATAATGTACGAAGAATCTTTCCTTTGGGATTGCTAGATCGCGTATTTTGCTCCCATATCTTTATTATATCTCATCTTCCCTGAGAACAGCCTAATAATTTTTCTATTATATTTATAGGTCGTTAATTCATAAATGGTTATTTTCGGAGCCTGATGCGTTCTCCAAGTCAAATAACTGTTTGATCCTTTCTATGCATTTAAGTGACGCTTCATTCGCTTCTTTGTCCATCTGTAATATTAAATATTGTTTCATTTTAGAAATACATAAAAATACTGTTTTGGCACCAGAAAGACTCTTAATGTGATCACACTTTGATAACCTAAATCCATTAAAAATATTTTTAGAATGTCCATTTTAACATGAAATATAATCATCATGTCAGTCATCTAAAATCCTAGAGTGTGGAATAATAATTATTTTGGTGTTTGATGTTAACACAGTCAATTTGCAAATCCATTTATAATTAAATCCCACATACATATATGTAACTCTTGTATGTCTAAAACATTTATAGACACGCGGCAGTGTGTCAGCCAAGTTCCGAGAAAGGCAGATAGTCTTACACATTACATATTTTTTAAGAGTTGTTGGTTTCTTTTATAATTATAATTCTATCCAAAATATAATGTGTTGTGAGACAATATTCAAAATAATACATACAAGTGATAGATTCAGGAAACCATGTGGAAGGCCCTCCAACACGTCGATTCCCACCTCATTGCCCAATCGCTTCAGTTTCTTGGCGAACATCACGCAGTCGTCTAAGCACGGATCCATGTGTACTGTCTGTTGAAATTTTTAAGGTTAAAAAAAAGATAGCTAGGGGTATACCACGGTGCGCTTTCAGAAGAAACTCTCTTCCACTAACATGACATCTTCAGCAATAAAAGAGTGGGAGTCAAGCATTGCACGTTTGGGCCAAAGTCGCAACGATCAAGAAACGAGGTATATGGCACGAAATATAGGGATATATTTCAAGAATCGAACGCTCGAAAATTGATATGTTTCGAGCGTTCTCCTAAAAAGGTCGGCTCACATCAAGGAAACCCCCCCAGTCGTTGGTGCTTATGAGCGTCTTTAATCACTTAACTCGTTTGTCCCTCTATTATAAAAAAATAATACAGTAACAATCATTTTCAATAATTTTGCCTATAATATTTATTAAAAAATAAAATTCCCTGCACACATAGATTTATTAAAAAATATTTTTCTTTATAATTTCATTTAAACCTACAAACAGATGTACATAAAATTAAATAAAAATTCAGAAATAAATCTAGTCATAGGGTATAGATAAAGATATTGTCATCTAAGACGACGCGCCCCACCAATTTTTGAATTTGTCATATGTTACCATAATACTTTGTACTAATAAATTTTTTTGAAATTTAAGTGTGTATTTAAAAAACTTCACATAAGCGGAAGCTTGCATACATATACTGGCAACGATCGAGAAAAATAGTGGGGCGCGTCTTCGTGGATGAATTTATATATACTAATCGTGAAAAAATGAAAGCTTTGAAATAAATAAATAAATAAACAATAAATAAATATTCCTGGACATTTAACACAACGCCATCTAGTCCCAAACTAAGCAAAGCTTGTACTATGGAAACTAGATAACTGATAGACATACTAAACATACTTTTTTTTGTAAATACATACATACTATAGATAAATTAACACCCAGACAGTAGAAAATTATAATGTTCATCACATGATAATTTTCTGCTCGTGGGGATCGAACCCACACCATCCGGCGCAATAGATTTCTGAACCACTGCGCCAATCGGGTCGTCAAAAATAAACTCACTCACCAATATTCTAAGAGGCGGGAACCGTTTGAGCATAGCGTCGTCCGCCCAGTACGGCGACAGCAGCGGATCCCTCGGCACTGAGAACATGAACTCGTCGGACGGGCTGCGAGCGATCAGAGAGTCTAGGTTCGAACGCTCGGCCATCCTGAAATTAAGTTTTAATGCAATTATTTAGAAACGTAAAAATTCACTTTTTGGACTTATCTTGCTTTTTAAAAAAATATTCAACGACATTTAACACTACGCCATCTAGTCCCAAACTAAGCAAAGTGTGTACTATGGGAACTAGATCACTGATAGATCTTAAACATACTTTTTTTTGTAAATACATACTTATTATAGATAGATGAACGCCCAACCAGTAGAAAATTACAATGTTCATCACATCATAATTTTTTACTCGAGGGGATCGAACCAACACCCTCCGACGCAAAACCCCATTCATGTATGATGCATCTAATAATTACTATTTCATTGAAATAATAGATTGCCTATATGTAAATGATGCAGCTTAAACGCTATCACAACATGTAGATTTTTTTCCAGATCCGTCCAGTAATTTTAACGCGATTGAGACACACAAACAAATAATGTTGTTTGTAGTAAATAAATACATTTTTCTTTAATATAATTTTTTTAAATATTTTTATTCCAATGTTCTATTGCTTCGGTGTCATTTATAAGATTTTTAATTATATTTTTTAAACTTTTTTATTATATAGATTTATGTACATAGAAAGGCTAAGAAACAACATTGTATTTTTATACTATATAACAATAACACGTTAACTAATTAAATGTTCAATTATTATGATTCATAAATGGTCATAACTTACTCTTCTTGCGTGGGTCCGGTGATGGAATTGGAGTCCGTTATGTAAGCGAGGCGGGACGACATCGCACCCATTATACCAGTCGCTGCTTCGCTTATACTACAAAATGTTTATTGCATTTACAAAAACTATTTAATAAATTAATTATGACAGAAAATAATGTAAGGATTTAGGGGAGACCTTTGCCCAGCTGTGGGACAATGTGGGCTAAGTAAAGAATATAATTTTTTACATAACATGATACTAATAATAAAATAAAACATATGTACATATTCCCTTAAAATTTTGTTAGAGGGGTTTAGGTTAAATAAAAAGATAACCAGTCTAATTATTAACATAAAAAACTACCTATGTACCCTACGACTGCATCTAAGAGTTTATGAAGAGGGCTTAATGAAAACATTACTAAGAAGCGTAATTAAAACTTATGTATGAAAATCTAGACGAAATTATGTATGAAAAAATCCCGTCTTTTTTAATTTACAAGCGTGACAACAAATAATTATAAAGAATCGAACATCATCTAACATATCATAATTCGTCCAGCTATTTTGGCTGTAGGGCGTGTCAAAGAAATGGACATATATTCGAAAAACATTACCATTCTTCTTTGTTAGTCGGGTAAATCCTTTATGCTTATAAAGGTTTAATATCTGAAAGGCGTTTGATAGTCTGATGGGTTTACATTACGTACCGTGATTTTATTTTATTTTTGTCTTTTCCTTCACCGTCATTTATTAACGGAGGTTCTCCGACTAGAGTTGTAGATGCTTCAGACGCTTCCCTATTATAAGAAAAAAATGTTTAAGAGAAGACAATTAATTATTTACAGGATCTTTAAAAAAATACTTTGTCTTGGCACATGGTTTTAAAACATTTTAACATTATTCATTACAAAAAATTGGTTAATAACAAAGTTAATTCTTGTACAATTCTAAGTATTCATTATTAAAAATTAAATCATTAACACGTTAAGTCAATTAATAATAAAAATGTTGTTATTTACAATGCAACTAATGTACTTCAATAGCGATACATATTTACACAAACAAAAAACTGTTAGTGAAGTAAAACTTTCAAATAAAAATTACATACAAGTACAACCATTTTTAAAATTCGAACAAAATCTAAACGTTTTTATTGAAAACTAAACTAAACCCACACATACTTACACAACTAAGAGCGACAATCACTATATTTACAGCCGACAGAAGCCTAACAATGTTGCTTAGCAACCAAATAGCTCGGTCGCGTTGCCTAGCGACCGTACGGGTTGCGTGACAACGGGCAAGCGCGTGCGCGTTGCTTAGCAACGGGTAAACTCAAGCGTATAAATAACTATAAAATGAGCTATCAGTTGTGCATGCCACACTTTATTTTCCATCCTTAGATAGTTGATGATGAACTTGATATATAAAATAATTTATAGATAAAGACAATTTAAATTTAACGAGCCAAATATGACAAATAGTCAAAATCATGCTAATGCAATGCTATTTATACGCCTGCTCAGTTTGTATAAAAGAGCATGAAACTGCGTTTATTATGCAGTTTTTGCTTTTCATAATCTATATTTTTTTCATTAGTTTGGGTTTACATCTGAAATCATCTTTACCTGTAACATCGCATTGAACCGCGTTCTATAGTTATTTACACATTAAAGGCAAGCTCGCGAACTCCACGTTGCCTAGCAACGGGCGCGCACCGTGCGTTGCCTAGCAACGGATACCTGAGTGACGCTCGGTCGTTGGGCTTGACGATGGGGAAGCGCCGGCCCTCGCTATCTGTGTCGCTGTCGAACACGTACCGGTCAAGAAAGTCTGATACGTACTGTTGGGACTTGTCCTCTTGTGGGCTCACACCTGGGAAAAAGAAAAAAAAATGTTATTGTTAAAAATTGTGTATTATTAAATTGCTATTTATTTAAAAGAGGTATGTGTATACTTAAAAACCTTGAATTTTATGCTTGAATATTACAGTGTCGGTGATGGTGGAGTCTAATGTAGCTTCTATGTGTAAGGCAATAAGGTCACTATTTGTGCGACATACCGGTAGCGGTGTGCTCGCTCTGCAGCGAGGCGGCGCTGATGGTGGTGTCGGAGGACTGGCGCCGTTCACTGCCGGACTTGTGTGCCTGAAGCTCTGCTAGATCTGATGGTGACACTTCCTCGAATGATGACGGCCCTTCGCTTATACCCTCTGTTATAAAAGAAAGCGGAAAATATTACACAACTTATAATATGAAGTCCAATCTCCCCTATTGGTGCATGGGGCGGTTGTTAAATCCGTTTGATGATGAAGGTGATCAACCATCTTTGCCCTGCCAGATCGAGACTTTTTTTTCACGTATCCAGCGGGTTCAATTCCAGGACCTCTCGGTTGTAACGCCCAACGCGCTAAACATTGAACTAACGGGGCGGTCATTATACAACTTATAAACAAATGAAAAATTAAAATACGCACTGAAACTCATTATTGTTATTACAGTGATATTTCAACCGGATATACTTATTACATTTTGTTTTTAGTATATTAGCAATAGTTCGGATCGATAAATGTTAAATAATAAGATAAAAAGGAAATAAGTAGCTTACTTGAGTTGTTGAATGTACCTTGTGACGTGCTAACTTTCAAGAAGCCATTGCCGTCTAGAGGTGTAGTGACGTTTGACGATGTTAGTTCTTTGGTTGTTCGCTTGTCTTCTTTGCCTTTTGAATTCGTACTCGCATAAGCTATAAATACAATGTAATACATAATTAAATAAGGTATATTTCTTTTTATTTTCCGTCACAACCTTATTGCTTAATAATTTTTTAAAATTAAATTGTAGTTAGTGAGGGTACTAGAAATAGTAAAAATATACATTAGAAAATCTATTAGGTACTTTTAATTAATATATAAGGTATGCCAATAAAAGTATCAAGTAAAAAGGCAAATACGATAGCATAGACATACTATATCGGCGGTTAACATAATCATATTATTATTGCTGTGTTCCTTAAATTCCTTGTACAAGTCAAGCAAAACATAAAACAATACTACATTGAGTAACTCACCTTTCAAACACCTCATCATAAATCCGAAAGGTAGCAAAGGATCCATAAGACACAGCAATCTTGACGGGCTCGGTATGAAGCTCACAAGAAGAGGAGCGTATGCCATAAATATGCCTTCGGGTAAACGGATATTATTTTTAAGTATTTTTAACGTACAACCCGCTATTAAGTTGGCTCCGGCTGAATCGCCAGCAAATACTATTCTTTTACCTGTGAAATAATAATTATAATTTAGTTAGTTATTGTTTTAATTTTGTATAAATTAAAGTAGGATAAAATAAGTCTTTATTGTTTTAAAAGTATACAATATTAGAAAACAACTTAAAAATTTTAAACATACAAGAAGCAGTCTTTTTCTGGTAAGCAATTTATAATTTAGAGGTATTAAATCAAAAATAGTTATTGGTTTCAATGTCAATGTTAAAAATTTATTTTACAAATTGGCCTCTTTCGAGGCGCTTTTAGAAAGTTTGCTCTTAAAGTAAGATCGATTATGTTCTATAGACTCTTTCATTGAATAAGAAGTGTGTAACATATTAAGTAATTCAACCAGTTAGACTTACCGGTAGTCCCAATTTCCTTTAAGTTATTCAACAACCAACAATACGCAAAGAACACTTCCTCCAAAGCCCTCGGGAAGGGTGCTTGTGGTGCCAAACTATAGTCCACGGACAGTATGGGCACGTTAAGTTTCGCTGCCCAGTCTCGGAGATATCCTTCGTGAGACTTCGAACTTTGAGCGACAAAGCCGCCGCCATGACAGTGGAACATAACGCCATGTGATGGCGGGAGTATGGAACTTTCTCCCGTCTGGTAAAAGATACAATGTATCAAGGATGAGACGGTGCACTATATTCGTGATTGACTGTGAGATAGTTAAAGTTTTTTTTTTTTTATTCAGAACGGCTGTTCAGTTTCGAAACCGCCATGATATTACGCCTTGTGGTGGGAGGCAGGTATCACACGTGGCTAATATTTTTTTTATTTAATAATAATTGGTATTCTTACCAATGAGTAATTTGTAAGTCTAAAATTGTATTTTACAAATGGACACTTATATGAAAGGTACTTTTGATGATTAAAAACATATGTGATCAATGTCCTGACTGAAACATCCGACCTGTACGAGCTCTGCTGTACGTTTATGTTATATTATTACTTATATTCATTTTTAGTACTAATTAAACTTTTGATCCGTGCAGTCGTATTTTATTGCTAACATTGGTCCTTCGAGCTGGATATTAACGAGCGACCTATGGAAATTAAAAACCGCAAATAAAAAACTTACCATTCCATTCCTTTTATTAACACTAATAAGTCGCACATTAAGGTCATGTAGTCCTATATGCGAACTTGGCGGTAGAATAGTTTTTTCCTTTCCTTCGAGCGTTGTCACAGCTATCGGTAACGGCTCTATTGTTATTAACTTGTTCACGGCTACGGTCGTGGACATTAAACTTGGCACACGTCGCATTATTTCTAGAACAAAAACACATACATCATTTATTTTTTGAAATTATAAAATTATAAGATTTTATTTTGATTATTCAGTAGCTGCAATTTGTATTTAGTTATATCTTCTAAGAAACTTTAATTTTACACGATATTTTTTTTCATATTTTTTTGCTCTATATATCTATAATTTAAAACTAAAATTGACACTTTTCAATTTATGGCAGAAAATGACTTAATCGCGCGAGCACCAGCTAGTGAGATATTTAACTATTTTGAGTATATGTACTAAAAATAAGCAATATAAAGCAATGTATAAAATTCAATTCCGTTCAATTAAAATTGAATAACCGTGCGAAGTTTCTCACTGATGAAAAGCTTTATGGATTGAAGCATATTATGTTTGATACATGATGTAAACTATACATTTTATGTTTCAAGTACAGAATTATTTTACGACTATTTTCTATAAAACACTATAATAGTTCGATATCGCATTCAATAACACGACGTCACTAATATGCGTTTATTTTCTTTGTTTACAACGAGCACAGCGTACAGTATCAATTTTATGACATATTAAAACGTAATTTGTTAACAGTGGAGCGTAATTGGACAGCTATACTTACACGTGTCTCATTAATTAGAAATTAATGTTTACTTGATATTATATAGTATTTTAAAATCTACTTTTACTAGTCTAATTTACATAATTTCTCGGCAATCAGAATTAATGATTACTGTAATATACTAAATTTGCATAGCCTTAACTAGAAATATCACAAATTATTTCGGAATTCTAGCAGGTCATCGAACCGAAAATTTAAATAAATTCATTGCCATTGAAATAGGATAAAAATAGCTTTGTTTATTCGTTGTTTCAACGTTTATTAGAAAGAAAGTTATTTTCTGAATTGTTAGGATTTGATTTAAAATGATGGCAAGGAAGACTTCATCTTACTCTCTTAAATTAAAAATCGATCAGAGATACGGTATGAAATATAATTAATATCCGCGACGACGCGCCCCACCAATTTTTAAATTTGGAATAATATTTTACTATGATCATAATACTTCGTCCTGATTAGTCTATTTATTTCAGTGTGCGTATACACACATGGGTAATGAGTGGGAACCTATAGAATTTCACACAAGCGGAATCTTGCATATATATAATATAATGTCAATAATTGAGAAAAATAGAGGGGCGCGTCTTCGTGGATTTTATCTATATACCTACTCATAAAATGTGGCTTTTCATTAAGTTATAAATATTACTTACCACTTTCAGTCAAAAACCAGAAGGCCTTACAGAACTCCACACTAGCCGACTGCGAAATGTTCACAATTCTCCGAGCTCTCAACTCAGGGTCTATCAAATATTGGCCCCCGGTCCAAACCGAACTGATCAGGTTTCCCTGGCTATAGTATGCTTCAGAAAAACCCGCCATACATATGGATATACCCTTTAGAATACCGCGTATCGATGGGGCGAACTGGAATGTACATAATTATTAGCAATTATTAACAAGCAAAAAACGCATTCTACCTCTCCAATCGTTTTCAATCTAATTCTTTATTTGGTTATGTTGTATTATCTATTAGTATTTCTTGTGTATTTCCTTCTCTGTAATCGTATATTGTGTACCTATTTTCTGTGAATAAATGTTTTATCTATATACAGTCAAACCTGGATAAGTGAGAACTGGATAAGTGAGAAAACTCTATAAGTGAGAGTAATAGCCAGGTCCCGTCATTTTTAGCCCCTAAAACCTCTATTAGCGAGAGACAGAAACCTCGATAAGAGAGAGTCGTTTTTCCCACATGGACCTCTATAAGTGAGACTCCTCCTCATCTTTACCTCTATAAGCGACAGTCAAGTTTGTTTATTACTAGCTTTCCGCCTGCGGCTTCGCTCGCGTGGACTACCAATTTCTATTTTATAGAGGCGCGAAAAAAAAGGTTTTAAAAATTTACAGTAGCAGGACCGCTGAAATATTTCATGCCTTTAGTTGTTTTTCTTACTGTCGCGCGGTATGACATACTCGTATTTACGACTTTAGAAGCGTTATTCTCGAAAGATATTTATTTTAGCAAAACACCTATTTAGAAACCTCTATTTTATTTTGGAAGGCCTATCCAATGACATGTCATAACATGTCGTGACTTGTTGTGACTTGTTATCGCTGCGAACCTCTATTAGTGAGAAACGCTACCTATGAACCTGCAATAGCGACAAACTCGGGTTAGTGAGAAACCTCTATAAGCGAGAAAAAGATTGTGGTCCCTTGAACTCTCTCTTATCCAGGTTTGACTGTATATAGATAAATCGATTATAAATGCAAAGTCGAGCATAATAAATCAAAGAGTATAAGGCGATTATAATTAAGTTTTAAAAGAAGGAAGGTTTTTTGCGTTTGTAAATTAACAGCTACTAATTTGCTGAATGTTATATTATCGTTCACATACCTGAAAAGATATTGTATTATATTTATTTGTATAAAATAATTTAGTTGAGAAGCACCAGTAGATTTCAAAGTAGTTTCTATTAAAATAATAATTACTTCTAGTAACTAATTATATTTGGTCATAATCATAATTAATAAGTTAAAAAAGTAACATAATAATTTATAATTCAGGTGATTTAATTTCAATCAGTTACACATAATTTTTGTATGTGCGTCGTAAAAACCATTAAGTAATATTGTGTTTGAGCTGCGGATATGCATTTAATTAAATAAATGTATACACTTAACGAATAAATAAAACACTGATCTTTTAAGAAGGTTAATGAATTGAAATTTTTATTCCAATTAAATTACTGTACATTACTATACTGTATATAACAAGCAACACATTAAATGGTATTTATAAAATTCATTCAAAATTCCGACTGTACCTGAAATCCTAGGCACCTTCCATAGAAGCAATATTGGTTAATTGTATCTGCTCTCGAGAACAATTCTTCGGGGGAATGTGTCTCATTTGGAAATAAATCGCCCGGATCCGCCCACGATATTAACGTGTGGAGGTGATGCAGGCATGTGCCGAGGGATGCTAGAAGCTGACTGCATGATTCCACCTCTCTGTAACAGATATTATTATTTAAGTACGTAAAATTAATAAAGGCTAATAATTAATAGGCTTTTATTTATTCTATTTGAAAAAGAAAACTCGTTTCTAAAACGAATTATAGTACTTTAATGGTTATTAAAAAGAATATTCTTAATGCCACAGAGATATACCAATAAGATACTAAAAAGTTAATCCTACGTAACTAAGCGTGTAAAAAAAGAGGTTTAGCAAAAAAAAACGTTCATTACGAATATTCACTTTATAATGAATTTATTTGTATAAGTTTTTGTTCCACGTCCGAGTTTTGGTGCCTTAAAGTCCAAAGGTTTCATGGCCATCGCTAAAGATTGATGCCTTGTGGTCACACTTGGTATGATGAATCAGGTGGTTAAATAATCTTTCTACTTTCTTTCTTTCATAATGGTCTCTCCATAGTAGAGATGCCCCATTCGTGTTAAAGTTCACAATAGTGCATTTGCGTTGTTTCAATGTTATTTTATTACATACGATATTATATTTATTAAGTGCGATATTACCCGTGACGGGAGTTCCATACGTCATAAAAGTTATTTATTATTTACTAGCTTTCCGCCCGCGGCTTCGCACGCGTGGGTCACTAATATCTGTATTTTTAGAGGCGCACAACAAAAGTTTAAAAAAATTACGGTCGCAAGGCCGCTGATATATACGAATTTCTATAGTTTTTTTTTTAATTTTCTATGAAAATAGGTTTGACCAAAATCTCACACTGCGCGCGCGCCTTTTGAATAAAGAAAATTACAGAAAATTGTAGACCACGCCAGTGAAGCCGCGGGCGGAAAGTTTGTTATTTTTTGAAGATTTTTAATAATTTATTGAGTATTTGTAACGTCTTAATCTATACGTTAAGAGTATAAAAATGCATGTCCGCAACTCAACCAAAATCTCACATTGCCACGTGGTATGACATTTTCACGACTTTAGAAGCGTATATCTCAAAAAATATTTATTTTAGCAAAAAACACATTTAGAAACCTTCATTTCATTTTTAAAGACCTATCCAATGATACCTTATTTAATTATGTACTCGTATATTTATTTTTTTAACCCCCGTTTACATGTATGGGAAGCCACCCCTAAAAATATTTTTTTCCAAATAAAATGTAGCCTATAAGTTGCACCTAATTATGGTCTATCAACATGTGAAATTTAACCAAAATCTGCCTAGTGGTTATTGCGTGATTGACGAACATACAAACAGATAAACAGACAAACAGACAAACAGACAAACAGACAAACAGATAAACAGACAAACAGAAAAAAAAAATTCTAAACATGGATTTGGTGTCTATAGAACATACATATTGCATACCAATTACTCTTTTTAAAAAATATTCAATGTACAGAAATGGTTTGGTCACTGCTTTATTATATGTATAGATTAAGTCACTCCGTATTTAAGGCGGGGTGAGTCAGAAAAGCAGTATCTTTACCTACGTTTTTTTCGTTCACAATGCACAGTTAAATTCTGAAAAAAATATATGTGATTCTTCAACATATAACCTAGTCATGA
>LQNK01000583.1:50691-67156 GCA_001586405.1 Phoebis sennae | reverse complement strand
AAATTGATGCCACTTTCATAATTAGCACCGCCAAGAACCTAAAAATTGATATCCATATTACATTAGATTATAAAAATGTCGGCGGCCATTAATTATTAGAAAATTGATATCGTTTTCTTATTAAGCCCAAATAACTTAGAAAACGACACCTTTATTACTATAGAATAAAAAAATGCCAGCCGCCGTCTTTTATTTTAAAATTGATAACATTTTCATAGTGAACACCCGAAATAACCTAGGAAACGATACCCATATAACTTAAGAATATAAAAACGTCGGCGGCCATATAACTCAGTAGTTATATGTTCCATTACATAATAAATACTCATAAGAACCTAAAAAACGATGCCTATGTTATTATAGACTTTAAAAACATGAGCCGCCATCTTTTTCTTTTTTCGTATTCATTATCCAAAAATGTAATGGTACTCATATTACTATTGAATATAAATATGTTGCATGCCAGTCGCCATCTTTAGTTTAATAATAGAATTGGAAATAACTTTTATAGTAAGCGTCCTCACCAATCGGCACGAATATTACTTCATAATAAAATTTTCTAATTAGGTATATAGAAGATAAATATTTTTTTTAGAAAAACAGCAAATAAAACATTATTCATTAGCTGAAAGTTAAGAAATTTTTTAATGAATATAAAATATTATTAGCCTCTTAGCCTTTTTTATCACTAGTGTGAAATAAATATCTTGGAAACAAAAATTACTTAACGGAATAGTGTTAGGCTAGCCTAAGTTCGTTGCTCCCTGTATGATTCGAGTCGTTTGCAAGCGCGTAGTTGAACACGTAACGCGGCACGCGGTTTGAGGAAGCGAGGTGCTTCAAAAGCTTAGTGCTCCCACATAACCCCTCCTTAAATTTCTCGTTAAAAACATTTTCCGCGCACTAGATGTAACAGATACATACAATATAACCAAGAATGGGATTTAAAAATAATTTAAAGTAATTAAAGTAATCTGAAAATCATGACCCATCTACGGGTCATCAAGCTACTCCATAATAATCCCAGTGTGACATTGACCTACATAATAATAGTTTTAATTACAATAGTAGTTTAAGCCTTGACCCTTGACTCTATTGTTTGTCTCGTCGTGAATGTTTTGCGCCCATTTACGTTTAAGTTATTTCCGGAAACTGTAGTATTGTAGTTTTTTGATGAAAAGATATAAATACGTGACAATTTCGTGGTTTATGCTCTCGGGAATATGTTCGTGCATTTTGTAAATTGAATATGTCACGATTCCTTACAATATTTCTTGAATGCATTAGAAAATAAACAACGTTAGCAAATAGCTTTGGAAAGTTATCATATTTCATAATAGACGAAAAATATCCCAAATCCATGAAAAAAGTCACATTTTATAGCTAAAAAGAAACAATACACAATTGAGTTCAATTTAACAATAACGCAGCATCAATAGAAATCCAACGAAGGCCGACAACCGCGTAATCCCGTTAGGCGGAGCACATTCGCTCCGAATTACCATAAATGTTATTGCGTTTGCCTATCGCCCTTTTTATGCCAAATACAGAAATGAATGCATAAAAGTCGTTATCACCCGGATTCATAGCATTATAAAAATATTATACTTCCGAATCTAGCTCATAGGTCAAGAGTTTTTATTCTTTTATCAACAAATCGCCTGACATTACTAAAGCTAATATTTTATTTAATTATAAATGTTTTGCTTTAACTTTGCAAAAACGTTTTGTAGTATTCATGCTAATGACACAGTAATTTTGCTTTATTTGATTGCAATATGTTTCTTTAAAAAAGGAAATGGACTAAGACTCTAAGGAACACATCAGAATCCTATCAATTAATTTTATTAATGTCCTTAACTTCTTTTTTTTTAAAGTAGTGAGCACATTAGCCATTATAACCAAGACCTCATTGGTCCAATCCCTCATCGAGACATTAAAAACAAATTTCTTGTAGTGACAACAAAAAAAACAACACATACTTACTTCACAAAATATCCTTTTCTAAAAAGTAGAGCATCTCTTCCAGTGCACACTTGCCTGCTTAGCTTGAGACCGTGCAAGACACACGAATCTACCACTGACACAAAACTGCGGTAACCATTTCCAGGAGATTTCTCATCAAAATCATATGATGGGGCCACCTAAAAAGTGGGGATAATGAAAAATTTATAATATATAAATAGCGAAAATCCAAACTTTATTTTATTAAAATGAGAGAAATGAGAAAGCAAATTGATTGTGAGTATTCAAAGTTAAATCAATAAAAAGGGCATATAGTTCTTGAAAGTTTCTTACATAATACTTTAAACTACTAAAACAATAATGCAATAATTTTATAGCAATCATTCATAAAATGATTTTTAATTACATAATATTATATCATACAATATTTTTCTGGCCCCCTATTCACAAATGGGATTCCGATCGGAAAGTCTCGAAAATCGGAATGAATTCATACAAATTTTGACAGAAACATCCGATTTTCGGAACTTTCCAATCGGAATCACATTTGTGAATAGGGGGCCTGATTTTGTTGAAATTAAAAAAAAAACACAAAATATTCAAAAAGTTACATTGACCTTGTTTATACATCCTTTCTGACCTTCTTTTAACAAGGCTAACCTTCTATTAACTTTTACAAGTTACACATGTAGGTTGCTAAGATCCTTATTAAAAGATAATCTCAAACTAAATTTTTGTTGATTTTTAGTTAAAAATAAGTGGTCAAAAATTTCACAATACATCCTACTAATATTATAAATGGGAAACTTTGGATATTGCTGTTTGGATGTTTGTCTCTCAATCACATTATAACTATTTTCATTTGAAGATTTTGCTAAAATTTCATGTACAGATAGATGGATTAGGTGATGGGATACCTGTTATTGATATGTACCCGAATTTAACACAATTTATTAATATATTCCATAGCAAGACAAGTATCTTACTTCATAGAAACTCATTGAAAGCATTAAAGATATGCAGTTATTTGTGTATAAGGTGCGTATAATGACTATAATCGAGATGACCCATGACCACTACTGATTCATCTCAACATGTGTACAAATTACTCACAGCTGGTATGGTTCATTGAACAGATGTAAATACCTTTGTTCCAATATACAATTATTAATTAATTTAATAAAAATGAATATTTTTTTTTAATTAAATGAAGTCAAACCTAATGAATAGAGTATGGAAATACAAAAAAAAACAACTTTGCTATTTATCCTGGTCAATTTCCTTGTTCAATATATGTTTTTCATGCATGTTTTACAAGTAAATAACATATAGAATTGGATCTAAGTAAAAAAAATATTTTGATATCAAATTAAACAGGTTTTTTTTGTGTGGAAGTAATGGTCATTTAATTATACAAAATTAATAAAACTTACCTTTCTTACTCGGTCCACGAGAGGCCACACAGTGTCTATATGATCTATTAGAGTCATGAAACCCTGATACAAACGCTGTCCATTCTCGCTCTCATCAGGCTGAAAATATAGGGCATTGTTTTGACAAGAATCCTTTAACGCCTCATACATCGCGTAAGTCGGCGGAGTCCCTTCTATTTCTTCGCAACATATCGAGGCTTTTGCTGGTGTATCCGGGAACGACATGCTTTTTAAACCTCGCACCGCAAACCGAAATCCTCGATTTATAAGTCTAAGATTCATCTAAAAATATAAGTTACGTGAATTTAAGGAAAATAAACGCGCACCAAAAATATAATTAATAAAAACATTTTTATTTACAGAATATAATAGGCTTGCTCATCTTTAAGGATTTATTAATTATCAGGAAAGAAACAGGTCAAAGTTCTATAACGAAATTTTATTCTTATTTCTCGATTATTATTATGCAGTTTACATTATACGTATTGTTCGCATGAGAGCAAAAACATAAAAACAGAAAACGGAATCGAATCAGAAAAGTCAATGTCAATTTTCAATTGACATTTGACAAATCAACATTTGACAAGTTGACAATTGAATTCATAGGTAATGTTTTCACTGTAGCAGTCTACCTCTATACTTTAAGACATACATTTTTGCATATTTTAAGGAAAGAAATAATAATTAAGACGTTATCATTCTATATGCTTATGAGAACGATAAAAGTAAGATATGAAAAATGAAATGAAATGAATATTTTTTAGAACTTTTACTTGATACTAAACCAACATTAGTTAGTAGACTTTTATTAAACACAAGTAAAATTTTAATTGTATGCTATTGACCAATTTTTCATGTGTAACTTAACATGTGCGCTACATACCTTTGAAAAAAGTTAATTTATAATATAACCCTGCGTAGAGAGAAAATAAACTTGGTTATTTAATTATATAACTAAAAAACTTTTACTAAGGAAAACTCAATATGTCAATTGATTGTGATAAGCTTGGCTCACGCGATATCTGCGATTGCGACTAATAATTAATTTGAAATACATAATTATTATACATGAAAGTCTTTAAGCACACTTGAAAATGGATACAAAAACTAAATCAATTCCATTCATTCATTTATTTAACATCCATGATCGCATAAGTATTCGGAGTACTGATTAGTGATTACTGACAAGTGACAGCTGGTTTATATGACGTTTGTCTAACTAAAATACGGTACACAAACCAAAACTTAACCAAAACTGCAAAATGAAAACACAATTGCTCTTAAAAAATTAAATTAAAATATAGTAATTTTATCAATATGTCATCTGGAGATAAAACTGAAGAGCTTTGTGTAACGTCTACCGATGTAGAAAATATAGAATGTAACTCCGACAACATATTCACTTACCCGGCGTTATTCACCCACAAAACTCTGGTAGAATTAGGTAGTGCATCGTGGTCACGATCACCCAAAGTGGAACAAGATGTACAACCTTATTTAAGAGGATGTAAATGGTCACCAGATGGCACATGTTGTTTGGGTGTTGTAAATAATGACGGGGTTCATGTTATGGAACTACCTCGTGATCTTTACGCCGGTGATGTGAGTGCTGATAGAACGATAGACGTTTTAGAACCTGTAATTCACGTAAAGGAAGCTGGCTTGGTGTATGACTTTTGCTGGTATCCTGGTATGAATAGTGCTGTCCCTGAAAGTTGCTGGTAAGAATATCTTGCTTAAATTAAATCACATAAAATACTTAACCATGGCACTAGATACTTGGTTCAGATGTTTCTTTTCTTTAATTCCAAAGTGTAATGTGTTTTAAAGAATTTGATTGAAATTAAGACATCTTAAAGCATATAATTTTTTATAAAGGAAAAGAATTTTGGAGTAGTGAGTAGCATTCTGTGTGTATTTGGCATAATGATAGATTTTTTAATTAAATTCATCGTAATTTCTTTTACAGTTGGATTACTACTAAACAAAATGCCCCTGTACAAATGTGGGATGCCTTTGATGGATCACTGCGGTGTTCATACAGAGGTTTCAATGCTGTGGATGAGATGGAACCTGCTATATCATGTACATTCTCTTCTGATGGGTCTAGGATTATAGCGGGATACAAGAAAGTGTTAAGGACATTTGATGTAGACAGGTATTTTTAAAAATCATATTTTAAATTACTTGCATTTCTTAATTTACTTTATAGACATTTCTTATTTGAAAATATGCCCACTTTATGGATAAGTGTTCAGTAACAAAATTTATTCACATTTTAAAATTTTGTTCCCCAGTGTTTGTATGTAAGCTTGATTTTTAAAACTACCCAATGGATTTTGATATAAATTTTAGGCCTGGAAGAGATTTTAGTGAACACAAAATTAATTCCCCTGCTTCATGTTTCGCTACAGACAGCAATTTATTAGCAGTGGGTTCGTGGAATACAAGCATTTCTCTTTATAATATGTCTGAAATGGGGACATATAAAAGTATCGGGAAAATGCATAGTCATTCAGGTATTTGATAGATATATTTAAAAAACATTGTCTGTTAACTATCATAACATTACTATTAAAATGTTAATTAAATGTTGATAGATAGAAGTAATGCTAACATTCTTTACTGAAAACCTATCACTGATGGTAATCATTGAATGTATCAAATTACTACAATCAGATCTACAAAATGTAGCAGAGAGAAAAAGACTGTAAATGTGTCATTGTAATAATTTTCTAGGTGGTGTAACCCACATGAAATTCACATCGGACGGATTGAGACTAGTATCAGGGGCGCGAAAAGATCACAGATTGCTAATATGGGATATAAGATATTACCGAAGACCACTCAACATACTAAGTAGAGCAGTGGACACAAACCAGAGAGTGTACTTTGATATTTCACCATGTGGAAAGTATTTAGTTACTGGTGGAAGTGATGGGATGGTCAAAGTATGGGATATGAATCAAGTTAATTGGAGGGACGAATTAGATGCTATGGATGATAAGGACAATGTTAGTTTTAAAGTAAGTATAAATAATGTTTGAATTAGAGGTATTTTTTTGGTATAAAATATGTATAATACATATTTTATTTTTATGGATATAAAAAGTAGATAGTAATTATTGTAAGATAACTTGAGTATCAGGTTTTCTAAATTAAACAATTATATGAATTGAATAGTGATAAGTGTGTTCACCACAGTAAAAAAAATGCAGACAACAATGTTTTTAGTTTATAATCAACTACCTGGGCTCCGCGCGATCACGCGCGTATATTTCCCGTTCTTATAGACATTTTGGGATAAAAGCTCCGAGATAAAATCAAGTATCAAATATTATCAAAATCGGATCAGTAGTTTCGGAGCCTATCCAATTCAAATAAACATACTAAAAATCATGTCTTTCCTCTGTATAATATTAGTTTAGATATACATATTTATGGCGACGCGATTTATAAATTGCGCCATTTCTCATTATTAAACAACTTCCCAATAATAATACCACATATTTTTAATAATTTTAAGTCTTAGATTTTCACTTATAAGTGTTAAAAGTTTTACTTGTTACATTTACAATGTTTTAATATTTCCAGTTTCCCCTACATAATGACTGCTGCAACAGTATTTCAATACACCCCTGCAGACCGATATTAGCTACAGGGTCAGGACAATATCATTTCAACGATCCCCTCACTGCAGTTGATAAAGAAGTTATTGAAGATGATATAAAATGTGACGATTTTGTTGGTGTTAAATATTCAAAAGATGCAGAAAACAGCTTAGTGTTTTGGTGGATTGGTGATGTTCCTAATTTATGAGTCATTGGAATTTTGTATGTTTGTAATGAAATTTGTAAATATGTATTTTTTTTTTAATCTATGAAATAAACTTTCTATTTCATCTATAAATTAGATATTTTTTCTATTTAGATTATATTTTTTATTTTATTTCTCCCAGCAAGATTACAGATATAAAAAATTTAAGTTACCGCAGCATATAAAATTTGAGAGATTTAAAACTCATAATTTGAGATTTTTTTTAAATTTTAATAAATTTCGCCATTGTAGCGTCACGTTGTAATATAAGTATATCACTAAACGTAGACCGTTTTATAACTATATTCCTAGTGAGGTAGTAATGAATCGCTTTCGTATAACTATGTTACGGTATATAATTATATCCCTAGGGATATAACTATATAACGGCTTTAACTATCGTACTGCGACATATACATTACTATGTAAAGACGTAGTTTAAAAACAATACTTCCACGAGCCCCGAGCTGACGTAAAACAAATAAAAAGTTGCATAGGTTCATTTATTTGTTAAAAAAAGAATTTTCCTTCACGCGACGATGAACAAATCTGGTGGAACATCTCTAGCTTATTTCCGCATTATCCATTCGTCCATATCGTTGAGCATGCTGCACAAAAAGCTTGTTTGGGAAGATTAATTGAAAATGGTTTTTGCAGAATTTTATGAGCTATAGGATAAATAGTACCTACAGATTTTTTATCGTAAAGAGTTATTGACAATCTATAAGTTTAGAATAAATTCCGAACACGATTTTTTAAAGTTAATAACATTAATCTGAAAACAATCGTCCCCATCATTTCTATCCTATCATCGATGTACCCATAATCTTCGAACTACAGAATGAATTTGAAAAAGACTGATTATAATAGGTAGGTTCATGAGGAAGACTACAGCTTAGCAAATTTCAATAATGTAGGACAAAGCTTATTTAAAATCTAATGTAAATACTACCATAGTTATAATACATATTTACCAGGCTGTACCTAAGACGGGGAAGAACTAAGGCAAAATTTATGTTTGCGCTTCAATCGGCGACCTTAATACTAATCTAATTAAATATTCACGTAGTTTTAACACAAACCGCTTATCGCCTTGACAAAGTTCGGTTCCGCAAAGGATTCCAGAAAGGCAGACTTTAAAGTCGTTAGAATAATATTTCCTCCTATAATTGCTTTTTCGCGGTTTGCGCAATTATTAATTTAAATAACCCGTAATTTATGTACTTGCTACTAAAACTTTGGGGCCGTTAAAACCAAACTGTTAAAGTTTCTTTAAAAATAGGTCGGTACTGTTTGTTTCATTCATTAGGTATTTAATACTCGAAAGTTGCTCTATTTATCGTTTTACATTAATATCATTTCTTTCTGACTTTGTTTTACCTAGAATTAACCATTAAAGTTAAAATAAAAATGGTGATATCGAGAACTCAATATTAATAAATACATCATTGTAATTGCAAGATCTTTTTCTATTAGTTTCGGGTTACCCTTAAATGGCGCGATCAAGTATATAAATTAGTTTTATGTTTTTTGTGAGTATATTTATCCGTTATTCTAGGCACTTAGAAATGATCCCTCATTTTATTATAATTTTCTTTATAATTGTTATTAACAAAATGAGTCTTGGTTACTTTAATAAATAAATTATTATCATTATAATCATAACTGAAATACCTATACATCAAACAAGTTACATTTTACTATTCTAGAAAAAAATATATTGTGATTTACTGCCTTCAAGTCAGTGTGAAAAGAATACTACCTATACAACATGCCAACACTAACATTATGTAGAAATACCGTATATTGAAATACCGTATCCAACAGTTTCCAAATATATCAAACATAATGCGAACTTTTGTTCGGGATTTATTGTAGTCGTAATTTTAGTCACTCGCGACTCACGTGTTTCTATTTCAATATGAAAATCAATTTCCTCGGTTTTTGGAGCAGTAAACGCCGAATCACACATTTAAATTTATTTGTAGTGGAATTGGCTCATTTTTTATTTGCTAAAATGTTGGCGCATGATATTTCTCAATTTTAGACATACATTTTAAAACCATATAAACGTTCGTGTAACGTAGAAAACAATATAGAGTTCCCAGATTCTATAAGATACAGTACGATTTATTATAATTAAACTTACAAAAGGATTGGATGTAGGAAAAGCGTTGACTTCAGAATTTGTAAGTTAATCTACTAAAACACCTGACTCCCTTGCGTCCTTTTACTATGTCAGGAACGATTTAATACATTGAGGCCATGATGAGAAAATTGTTCGAGTTCCTAGAAGCAATTGTGTAAACGATACCTCGAGAAGTCTAATGTGGAAGTCGTTAAACATGAAATCTTTGAAAGACAATTACGCTACACATTGTATAAATGTACCTACTGATTTGTACGCTGTTATTTGTAAGGAAACTTCCCTTGAGGAACAATTAAATGGGAAGAATAATATATACTGGTAATATTATAAAGCAGGAAGCAGTTTAGAGCAGTTCGTTTAAAAGCGCTAATCTTGAAATTATCAAATTAATTTCAAAAATTATTTCTAATTGCTATGTAGGTTCATAAGGCCTCCCATATGTCTTTTGTATTTTCCCACGCATATAAAACCACAGAGCACAGCCAGTAGAGGATATAATTAAAATCATGCTCAGTAAAGCTCATTTCAACACAACATTATTTGCGCTGAAATGAAATTATGATTCGCATGATTTGCTGAGCAAATACAGCCAATTAGCCTGGAATTTCTGGAATTTCCTAATAATAGTACCTAGTCAATATAGCTGTGATTATAAGATAAACAACTGCGAAAATGCTATTGTGCGCATTACTAACCAGTGTTCCAGAAAAAATGAATATTTCAACGATTAGATCCCAATAATACTCGTATTTTTAAATATGTTGGTTCTTGAAGGTTTTACCTACACATTGAATAAAGACGCAGATTACATAAAGTTCTTAGCTATATTTAATTAACTCTTAATATTAAACACAACTTTTAATCTATTTTTTGCATACAAGCTAAATTAACTGTATGCTTATCCTTAGAAATATATCTTCTGTTGAAGAAGTCAGCAAAGAGAATGATAAATAGAATTAGGTTAAAAACTCCAATCCAATATGTACGGGTTTCCATTGGACATTTAGTTGTGTATGTTTGAATTATAATATGTATCATTATCAGGAAGAACTGTATCTGAAAAAAAATAAGTCAAAGTATTAATATTTTGAGAGCTCTGAAGTTGAATGAGCTAACTGCTAACAGATCCTCAATTTGTAAGTCCTTCAAGTTTATTTGGGCAATTCGAACCAATCAGCATTTTTTTGCAAATCTATTAATAGTACGTTGCCGCTCTACTTCTAGATTTGACGAAGTTTAATCCTCAAAACATACCATTTGTAACAGGGTCAAATATTTCTTCCAACAAAGATATCTCGTATATCGTGGTCCCATAGCCGATATTCCATAATATACATACATTAGCATATGTATGGTACAATTGCATAGAGCCATGAATGCCCAGTGGTCAGACGGATCATACTTCAGACTGCACCAAGTCATGAATAACATAAAAATGTGGTGGTAGACGTGCAAAAACGTTATTTGGGAGTACTTTTTACGAAGAACGAATATGATTGTGTCCACCAAATCTATAGTTTTTGTTACCATGTACTGCCAATATAGGAGAGCTATTATCTGAAAAAAATATTGATATCTCAATGAAGTAATTAAATTATTGTATCCCAACAAAAACACATGTGAAATGAAAGCTGAGTTCAAAAACAAAAGTATTGAGATCCATATGGGTCCCTAGTACTGTTTTCACTCGAGAAGGAAATGAAGCTCAAGATCTGACTGGCAAGTTTTTTACGTTCCCACAGGTTATATTGAAAAGTTTTATGGTGTAAAAAATAGCCAAATTATTATTAATTTTTATCTTTACGTGAATCAGTCATAAAAATACGGTTTTTAGATAAATTGAGGAATTTTAAACAAAATAACAAAGTTTTGATATGATAATTTCAATCGATTATTATTCAAAAAACGTGTATAGGGTTGTTAATAACGTATTGACTTGTACTTACAAATATTGTCCTATCGTCGTGTTCGCATCTCCTGGGAAAGAGACCTTTTTCCCTTATATAAAACAGGAACTGAAAATGATAGGAAAATCAATAAAAACAATATGAAAACAAGCTGTTTGTATTGAACTCTCTATAAAAAGGGAATAACCTAAATAAATACAAACCTTTAGTGCTAAAACACCTGAATTTATAGCTTTTACAATATTGTAAAAAACAAGGAATGAATTTAGCTGAAATGCGGTTTTCTTTTTCATAAAGTAGGGTCCAATTTTATATATAAAGGCCAAATAGCTTGAAATTATTACAGCTACGTGTATTGGATTCATTAACGGCCATTTTTCAACAAAAGGGACTGAAATATGAAATGTCTATATTAAAATTTATTGTAAAATGATTTTGAAACTATTTCTTAATAGAGATGGAATTCTGAATATGTTTTAAGGCATTATCTTAATTGAAATATCATATGTGAATGTTAACAAAAGCATTAAAATATAAAAAGATACAAATGACAAATGAACATTGAAAACATTTGATGTTCATTAACTGTGGCGTAATGTAATGTGATAAAAGCTTAATGAGTAGGAGGCACTATTGTATTGTCGCACTTTACACCGCTTAGTTGGTTCTGAATAATCTGCGAAACCAATTAAATTACAATAGCACGAATAATAGCAACATTTTCTTTGTTAACGCTCAGTAAACTCTACGTGTTATAAGTCATGAATTTATTAAGCCACCCGCGGCGATCAAGTGAAAAGTTGATTTAATTTCGGCTACGCGTTGTTTATAATTTAAACTTACTTATATATATTTTAGATATTAATTTTCAGGATATTAAAATGTATTTGAAAAGGTGAGTTAGTCGCAAATACTCTTAATATTTATGATTGTTTTGATTATACAAAAAATATCCTAGGCTTCATGTAAATCTTTATTGCCTTTTGATATTATTATAATCGGCTACGGGAAACGAATACTTATATGAAAGGAACAGAAAAATTGTATTACCTATTTATCGAATAAACCAAACGTGTACTTAAGTCTCGTGTGGAATGAAAGAAATTTCTATCTACTAAATTTGCAAATCTACATCGAGAAAAAGATTTATATAAACGGCCATTCAGTGAATAAGCTGGCCTTCAAATGAAAGGGTATGTATTCAACCCTTTTGGAATGACAATGCCACGGGGCACAACCACGTGCCGATTCACACATAAAATAAAGCCTTCAAAGTTTTAATTTCATCTGTATTTGCAAAGAGAATATTGTCCCAAATTCTTCATATGGATGCCAATAAAGTTATGTTACTTTTTCTACGTCTCCATTAAATTAATGTAAAATGTTAAATTAAATAAAAGGCTAGGATTTATCACATCCTTTCGCGTGCCACGTAGGGTCTTCAATTTCGCTAATGTAAAATGTTGAAATCGGTTTCCCGTTCATATACCTATGTAAAATCGACAGAGGATCTGAGAGTCTAAATTAATTTCCATTTCAGTAAGGGCCGTTCAATCTAAATTAAACAAAATCTTCGTACAAAACATGTGTAGGTATAATTAATAGAAATTACATATATATGAATCTGTAAGTACCTATAATATGATGATTATTAACTAATAATATGATTACTACTATAGGCAAATCTGTATGAACTTACTTTGGCCATTGGGTAGTTCTAGCATGTTTATTTCTGAAGACTTAATATTATTAACTCAGTTAATGATCTTCCTATTTATTGTTATTAAAATTATGACTTACAAAACGACATTAGATGGGATTATAATATTTGCAATTTGCATTTTGCTATTGTTAATTGCTATGCAAATATGACGTCTTGATTCTTTATAGACCTTTATTATCTGTGGCATGAAGCCATGAATGTAGTGTATTTTTATAGTAAGAAACTAAGAAGGTTTCAATTCAAAAATGTTTTA
This sequence comes from Phoebis sennae, assembly GCA_001586405.1. Lineage (NCBI taxonomy): Eukaryota > Metazoa > Arthropoda > Insecta > Lepidoptera > Pieridae > Phoebis > Phoebis sennae. The sequence continues at coordinate 53,910 of LQNK01000583.1, read as the reverse complement.
ATCTTATTTTTATTCTTTTCAAAATGTATTAAGAATTAATAAATATTGAATTGTAGAATGTAGGTTGTTTTGCCTTTACCTTCTTCGTTACCATTGTTTAGGTTTTGTAAAGATTATGTTTTTGGAAAAGTTTGTATTGATAAAGATGTTGTAATGCAATGTTTGGTTAGTTTGAAATGGAATGATTTTATTTCTTTAATTTATTTAGCTCGTTATTATTGTTCTGAGTTTAAGTTTTAAATTTGGGAGAGAAATGCATTTTATTTTTTTAATTTTAAATTTAGCATATTAATATGACGTTTTTTAGAATACATTTGCATATTATAACCATTACCATTATGCTTACTGATTTGAGCTGTAAAATATAAATTCATATGTGCAAAAAGCACCTAAACAAAGTATTCTGAAAAAACTTTTGGGATTTTTTTCGTCTATATTAAATGCGATATAATTCCATATGTCTCTAATTTATTTATTTTCAATTTAATTGGTTAGTTTTCAGATGGGAAGCAATCGTATCTGTTTGGGACCTAATGCCCGAGGGTGAGTTGAAATGGAATTTTCTATGAGTTTTGGGTTTAAACTTCACATGAAACGGAATAACAAATCAGTTGTTCGTGACATTATACATTATTGGCGTTTATTTGTGAAGAATGTTTAGAAATTCTTTGTTGTTCCAAGGTGAGGTTAATACTTTTAGAGATTGTTCGAGTAATCACTCTTAAATGAATCATGCTTATTGCGAATAACCTTAAAACATTACGAGAAATGTAATCTAATGCTAATCTTTCGTATTAGTCCCAGTTCTTAAAATTGGCAGCAATTTGAACTAATGATTATACCTGAATGTTTTATTTATCTGTGCGGGGGCTGTTACGTTTGGGCGAAACTGGATCTATCCACCCACGGATCCAAAGATGACGTGCGGTTTAATAACGAATGCTAGTCAAATATTAAACTACGTCTAACTGTAGTTTCACTAGTTATACTATGTATCCATGTTATACTTAATCCTATGTATCAATGTCATATTAACATCCTTAAAATAAGCTTGCTCTTCTAATTGATACACTTGCTTTGTTTAGCATGTTTTAACACATTTCTAAATAAGTGTGTTCAAAATATTGAACTCACTTGTTATGTAGCCCCAGTCCAGTCGAGACCAGTTCCAGAAGACATTTAAGCAAGTTCTTCGCCAGTGTTCCAGTACGGGTAAAAGAAATATATTAATTTTAGTTTTTTTCCATAATTAAGAAGAAGAAGAAGATAAGAACCGGCATAAGAAGAGAAGAACCGGCTAGAAACTCGAGTAGTTGCTCTTTTCAAAAAGCTTTGATACAATGTCTAATTGTTTACAATCATGATTTAATGAAATGAAATGAAATGAAATGAAATGAAATGAAATGAAATGAAATGAAATGAAATGAAATGAAATATTTTATTTGCGAATATAGGTGTCAATGGTGGAAATACAGAAATGGATTAAACGGAAAATTATGTCAAAAAGGGACATAGATAGAAAATTCAGTTCAGAATTTGTTACTTAACTTATAAGTTCAGGTCCATCGATCTTATGATTGAAGAAAAGAGAGAGAAATAGGAAATATAGGTCAATATGGGTCAGACAATACTCAAAAACATGAGTATACTCATATTAGGGACATGATTTATTTTTCCAATTCTGGAAATAGAATGTTGTTTGAACATTTCAATATACGAAGCTAGCTAGCTGGAAAAATATAAGTTATAAAGTATTTTTGATTTTCATCTTTCAATAATAAATCTTATGAGATGCATTTGATCTTGATACGATAAGATTGATTTTCCGACATGCAGCCAAGAGATTAATGTGCTTCAAACATCGTGTTCCGCGGAATTGCAAAAATTTATTTGAAATGAATGATATGACTATGATGCATTTCTTCTAATTTTAATCTCAGGACAATTTTAGTATTGGATCAATGCGAAATTCAATTGCTTTGTTCTATTACGTTTATTATAGAAGAACTTTATATCGTAACAGTAACAGTTCTTTATAATATAACGATTTATGAATAAACTAGCTTTCTGCCCGCGGCTTCGCCCGCGTGGACTACAAAATTCTGTACTTTGTGGATTTTCGAAGTAGAAGTGGTAGGAAAATTTTTACGATTTATAAACCTTTATTTTATTTAAAAAGAACTGTCCAATGAGTATATTTTTAAGTCCGAAGTATATCCTAAATGAAATATAACAAAAGTGTCACTGTTCATGCTTGTATAATCCTAATAATTCTCTTATTTTTTTTTTTGCAAAATATTTACATTTTCGGTATTTGTCGTATACTTCTAGAATGAAAGATACTTGTATGTTTGCACGCATTTAACGCATTCTTGCTTAACTGTAACTTCTGCATGTTGGTTAGTCTTTGTTGTGATTGGCCGCCATGATCATAATCTACTTTGGACATTAAAAGAAGGCTTTATTTATCATTAAAAAGTACTGTGCAAACAATAACTAAAAAGGTTCAACTGAATGTGCCTACGCGCATTGATGATGTGTTTTGGTGGATAACTTTGAACCCTGATATCTTTTTTATTTTTTAACCGATTTGAATGAAACAATCACTAAAACCTCCGGGGGACTTGCCGTAATAAATAATCGAAAACCGCATTTAAATCGGTTAAGCCGTTTCGGAGTTGACTGCGTACAAACGCCCGACAAACAGACAAACATTCTAAAAATCATTGTTTTGAATTTAGAATCACAAATGAAACACGAAACACAAATTTTTTCTTGAAAATATTAAATGTACAGACACGGCTAGTCTACGATTTTATTATATGTATAGATGTATAGATATCAACGTGGAAGCCCTTGGTATTCTGATATTTTCATTGTTCTTAGTAGGCTTAAATATTAATAAAAATGTAGATATTCAAATCAATGTTTCTAATTCGTAAGCTATGTCTCGACAAAAAATATATTCAATATAAATTATTCATAACTTACTAAACTAAACAAACCGTAATTTTTTGAGTTTTATCGTTGTTTTTATACGGAATCCTTCCCGCGCCTTGTTCTCGTATTTGTCCGACGTTTTTACTTAAAACATAATGGCGATCTAAGCTTCGCAAATCGGTCCCGGACAAATCGAACTTTAATGTAAATTTGATGAAGGCCGTAAAATTTTAACATTTTAAGTACAATGTTTTATTTCTCAAAATATACAGATTAGAA
>LQNK01000583.1:26428-41759 GCA_001586405.1 Phoebis sennae | reverse complement strand
ATAAGGTCGATGCAATATCTACAATATCTTCATATTCTGAGATCGCGACCTTATACTGCAGTATATTTAAATGTATATATCTATCGAGCGAGAATTTTTATTTTTAATAGTGGATTTCAATTGTGGATGCCTCATTGCTGTTTATATTTTATAGTATAGGTATTTATAATCAGAAAATAAATAAGTATTTTAAATTTACCTAATATGGTGTTACGACTTTTAAATTACTCTATCATGGAATCTTTATTTTCATATAAAATAAATGTAATTATTTTTTAATGATTATGGCCAAAATTCCTCCAAATTGCCAATATTTTACGCACAATAAGGGTCATCTTACGCCGAAAAATGTAGACGGCTGCCATTAATTTTGTGCCAAATAAGATAATGGGGCTCGGGTGAAATGCTGTTAATAACTCAAAAGTATTTCCACAGTATTTCACCACGATTATTACCATAGATAAGGGCTCAAGGATAATAAAATATAGCTATCTGAAACACAGGTAATCGAAAAAATAAAATCAACATTAATAGATCGACAATTTATTGCTTTTATAAAGAACTAAGAACTTTAATATTATATTGCGAAACATTTTAATGAATTTGAAGCAACTAATGAAAGATCGTCTATACCGTAAAATAACAAATCATAACATAGAAGGATGCTCTAGTTTTTATGCGTGTACTTTGGTACAAATATATATGAAATTACTTTTAAAATATTCCAATATTCTCCGGAATCTATTTTAATAAACTATCTAGTTACTAGATGACGGCAAGATAGACTGTACCTGTTCAAAAGAACTTTATTATCTAACTATGTTTCTCGTCAAAGGTACTTATTTTCTCCACACACTTGAGCACGACATCCGTCATCTAAGAAAAACTGTGCCTTTGATCTTGACAAATGTCTTGAGCTTGGCGCCGATTTTTTGCGACCCTATTAGGTTTTAGTGGGTCAGGTTTTATTTCGATTTAGGACTTTTTGTCCTTGTACTTATAGATATTGAGTGTCATTTTGAAGGTATAAAAGAGAGGCACTCGAAAAGGTAAATTCGAGATATGTACTTACATAATATTGATTATTATGGATTGTCGGTAAATGCTATTAAAAGAGTATAAAATGACTAATTTATTTGAGCGTGAGACGGACTGTTTGTGAGATTTAATTGTACTGTACAAATAACTTTTACCGCAATAAATGGAAGAAATTCTTCTTTCAATAAATTTAACAAAGAAATAAGTTATATATTTTATGTTTTCAAATCTCAAAGTTAGGTCAGAGGTAGATTATATATACTCGAATGATTTTAATTCAATTACTTAAAAATATGATAGGACGTTGAGGATTTCCATGCTTTCATTCTAGGTTAATCACAAGAACTTTTATTCATGAAATTTTTATAAAGGCTTATGAATAGTGATTATATTTTAATTAACTATCGGTAACGAATATTAATTTTATGAGGAAAAATCGGCAATTCAAAATGGCACGATAATTTTTACGATAATGTTGAATTATACTTAAATAAATGCAAAATAACTTACTAACATTATTTTACAAGCTCTATGTCCATTTTTTATTATTATTTTTGGTGTTCATTAATTGATTTCTTAGTATAGATATAAGTTTAACATTTCTGTACCAATACGGGTTTTGTTATGTTTGCGAAAAGATTGATCTTTTTGCGACCAAGATTATGATGGTCTTTCTATAAATAAATCCATCATGGTGTCCCACCAGCAAATACAGAACGCTAACCATTTATATCTAAATCGAATCGAGGCTTGTTTTTGTTTACTTAATCTGGTTATTTCTCCATCGCTGGCTCCAATTCATCATTGTGGCGTTAATATTTGCTGGGGCCGAAGAAACATACCCACCTGACGGGAATTTATTCATGCTCCCGTAAAATATTACATCGAACAATCTTTTATTGCCCCCGTATCCGCTCGTTATTCACAATAATCAGTGCGTATGACTAATTTTAATGCTTCCAGGACAATAACAAGTTGAAATGTTCTCACAAAATTTGTTTGTATCCAGCGCGTTAAGGTGTGTTTTCCTTTGAGATTGAATTGTACGGGATGTCCTTCTGAACGTTTTAAGTATGTCGAACAATGGACATGCAGTATTATACGAAGCTTGTGGTTCTTTGTGACCGTACTTTTATAAAGTTTTAAAACCTCACGCTCGTGTCGCAAAGTGTGTACATATGAAGAATTTTATACATTTAATAAAGCTTTTATTAAAGTCACATGCTTGTTTGTATTATCAAGGAAGGTTTAAAGTAAACTGACCCTTAATTGTCTACTAGCTATGCCCCGCGGCTTTATCCGTATATCCGTTCCCGTTCCCGCGGGATTCTGAGACAGACACGATGCTTAGCCGGGCTTCAAACATCATTATAAAAAATTTCATCCAAAATGGTTCAGTGGCTCAGGTCTGAAGAAGAGACAGATAGATAGAGCTACTTTTGTATTCATAATATCAGTAAGGATTTTATCGCATTTATAATAGTAAGTAAGGCTTAGTGACACTAATTTTAAAATAAAAGGTTTATTTATCCCACGGGAACCATTACATTTTTCGGCATAGATCATGCAATAAATTCAATTGTGTTCATATTCATTCAGTAGTTTAAGAGGAGAAACCGTACAAAGATAGCAGACAGACAGGCCGTCAGACAGACACAAAAACATATATCTTAAATATCATCATTCTTTAATCATTATTTATGGATCATAATTATACTTAAAAGTAAACTATTTTGCTTTATATTTTATTATTACTTTTTGAAATAAATCATGAAAGTAAGGACCTCTTATTCACATTGTCCATTAATGGTAAAAAGTTTTAATTTAAGGACCTAACAATCTCAATTTTTTCTCCAATAAATATTCATTTGAAAAGAACAAGAGCAATTTCATAATGAATAATGTGCATTACTTAAGTCTACTTTCAGTTGAGTTTCTCGACTCAGTTTTATTACATAACATTCAAGTTTACTAAAGGGATATTACACTTATAAAACACATTAAACTATGTACGCTAGTTTGAAAACTATGTTTAACCTAAAATCCTCATTCAAACCTAGATAATGTCTACATCAGTTTTAGAATAAGAGACTTGGGTTCTGAGAATTTACATTATTGCTTGCAACATAAATAAAATGTACTTAAACAGAATATGTAACACTAATATTTATAAACCTGTTCTTTATAATAACTTTTACGTTTGAGAATAATATAGAAATATGATTTGTTTCACAAACTACGAAACAAAATATAACTATTTACCTCATTCAAGGAGGTCCATCTCAAGGTACAATTAGTCAATCAAAGGCTTTCAGAAGTTTGTTAGACCGAAGTTGGTCCCCTAACTGAAGAAAACAAGAGTTGTGTAGGTTTTTGGTACAGACTACATATAGAGTTAACGATTCTTTATACTTACTTGCTCAAGTTTGATTTTATAGAACAAAAGTATAACGATATTTGACGAATGAATTGGCGCAGCCGATATATCAGTGTGGGTTTCTATTCCTTTAGGTAGATAATTATGATGTGATGAACATTATAATGTTAAACAGTCTTGGTTGTGATTTATAAATAAAGTGTATCTATTTACAAAAAGATTAAATATGTTTATCAGTTGTCTAGATTCCAATACAAGCATTTTGTTTTTTTTTATAAGAGACGACTTTTAAGCGGACATTTTGGCTGGTTATTATTTTAAATTGTTCTTGTTCAGTTCCGGTTTAAATAGAGTATTAAAATGTGAATACTGAAAAATAACTCGGGTGATTAGGTAAAAAATTATAACAGATCTCAAGGACACGTCAACAAATGTGGTCAAATGCTCATATAATAAGTTATTGAGGTAAAAGTAGAGGATAAGTCCTCTACTTTTATTTGTCAGGCCTCTAGCCTTTCGATTGTTCATTGCTGGGCGGCGATCACTTACTATCAGATTTATGCTTACTACCATTAAATAAAAAAACTATTGATTGGGAAGTTTTTCGTAATGCCATTACTTAGCAAGATAGATAAACTACATCGTCACGTTCCTATCAATGAAGCCCAGCATGGAGCGAGTTGCCAAACGGCTACAAAAGAATAGCAACATAATTCAGCTTAGCTTGCACAATACGTCAATCAATCATTGTCATCTTTACATGAAAGCGAGCTTCGAAAACAAGAAAATATGCTTTTTTTAGATGGAAGATGTTCGAATTATTGATCTCTCGATAAGTAAGTACGTTAGTAAAAAAATCCCAAAATAAAAATCAGATTTTGATGATTGACTATTAACTTGCCCAATTAAAAAGTTATAAAATAATAAGGCCCAATAATGTCTATATTTATTATAGAAACATATAAGCTATAATAATAAACAATAAAAGAACAAAAATATTTCCAGTTACGTGTTCAATTTGTATTCAATAATGTACATTTGTGGAAATATGGTAAAGAATTGTTTGTTCATTTTATTTCTTTTGCCCGAATTTTTGTCAAATTGTTTCTTGTATTGGATAAAATACTTAGTGTAAGGCGATCGACGCGTTGATTTCGCACACTGCCTGAAATTTAAATAAACAAAGCAATTTATGATATCACACTTTTTTAGGCTTAAGTACCTAATGGTAAGGTTAAAAAAGGCCTCCACTGTGTGTCTGTCTGTCACAATATCTCATAAATCGTTAAAGATAAAAAGCTGAAATTTTCACAAACTATGTATTTCCGTTGCCGCTACTGAAAAAGACTGAAAAAACTTTCGATGAACGAAACTCAATATATTTTTTTTATTTTTAGCTTCAAGCGTCTACGTTTTAAATTTTCACAGAATATTTAGTTCTATATCTTTTAAAGTAAATAACGTAAATATTAATGGGTCCCTTACTATAATAAACGTGATTTTCTTATACGGAACTCTCCGTGCGCGAGGCAACTCGCACTCACTCTTAAACATGCAGTTTCGCACGTTAGAAATATGATACAATAATAATGTAATAATGTATAATAAAAAAATCCGCTTAAAATCCTTTAAAAAGTATTTTTATTCAATATGAAAGAACTTCATTCGTATTCCTATCGCTCTACTCGTTTCATTCAATTGCGGTGGAATAACATCAAAGTGTGCATGGATTCATGAACTGGCTCGATTATTGCAGCATAATGAGTCTTTCAAAACTTCTTTCAATAAAAATTACTCGCTTGAACAACACTCGAACTTTTAGAAATTCCTGATTTTTCAAAAGTTCATTTTCTCTAACTGTTATTATCTGGAAAATGTAACATAATGTTTCGTTTATCATAATGGGCGATTCACAGGAACATCTGCTACGTAGGCGGTTTGCAAATTGCAATCATCAGCAAGCTAAGAACGTAGAAGTAGTTAGTTTTTTCTTATTTCTTATTAATATTACTTAGTTCTAAGAAAATCGTAAAAAATGTATATATAATCTATTTATTTTCTTTTCATTAAATAATTTACAACGAAATCGTTAGCAACCACAATCTACACTAATACTATAAAGAGGAAAACTTTGTTTGTTTGATTGTTTAGTTGTATTGATTAGGCTCAAAAACTATTGGACCTCAACAACATCGTAGCAATGAATGCAGTGAAGTGAAGGAGGTTTATGAAAATTGTTTTCCTTAAATAATTTCTTCTCAGCTTCAAAATTCAAAATAAATCATTTTATGAGTTTTATATTTTTACAAATCTTAAATAAGGTAATGTAACCTTAACAAGGACCTTAACAAGGTTGAGGTCACGAGCTAGTTACAAATTACAATGTTATACATAGTTCGTACTCCGTGGACGGTAATGGCGACACTTTGTCTTGAAACAATAGAACGCAGACATTTACAATAAGGACACAAAAATATTAGAGCTGTTTACGAATCAGGCCAGATAGTAAAACGGATGTCCGTCTGCCTTATCGCTCGACTTCGGATTGTCACGGACAATATCAATTTTGTTTGATAACATTTTCCTTGTAATACTGGAACCAATAACGCTCGACTGACGGATCACTTCCTTGTTGTACAGTTTACGGTCATTTAGTTTGATCAGGATATGCGGACACGCTATACAGTATTTAAATTTTGAGGGTATATCATTAGGGCGGAGGTGGTGGATTTTTTTACAAATAGATGAATGTCTGCAAATAGCATTGATATACCTACATTTATTTTTTCAGTGAGAGTGTTGTTTTAATTCAAATTAAAGTTTTCATTCAAGTTCGTATCTAGGAAATTACCAACATAATTAGGATAATAATTATGTTGCGAATGTTGTTCTTGCGAATTTTTTTATATCAATTAGAATCTCTTTGGAAGGTGGGTCCCAAAATAAAGGCTGTCAAGGGGAAAAATATTGAGTTATTAAAATACCAACAAATGGTAAATTATTAAAAAAATATTGAGTTATTAAAATACCAACAAATGGTAAATTATTAAAAAAATATTGAGTTATTAAAATACCAACAGATGGTAAATTATTAAAAAAATATTGAGTTATTAAAATACCAACTCTTTGTTATGGGGACCAAACTATTCGTAGTGCATTAACCAGTTCAGCTAAATTTCAGATATCATTAATTGTCTTACTTTCCCATATTTTTATACCTTATATACACAAATAAACCAACTATTTCTTTAATATACCGAAGTATAACAAAAGTTAGTTTGATTTGTGATTTGCCCTAGTATCAGTCGAGGCCATCCAAGCTACGATATTGATAGCACAAATCATATAAGTTTCTGTGATTTGATTATTGTTTGAAACAAATGCCGTGATACAGCGGCAACTTGATCGTTAATTAGTAATTATGAATAGCTTTGTGTTGAACAATAGTAACCGAAACGCTTTGTAGTTTGTATTCGTGAAACGGGAACGTCGGAATATAATATTCAATATACTAAATCTCGAATTGGTCAAATTGAAAAAAAAAGGATATAGCTATATTTTGAAAAGCGAATTTATGATAGTTTTATAAAAGAAACCTCTCAAGTTCTCAACCCCTTTATCTAATACCAGTTTTGCTCGCGTGGACTACAAAATTTTGTACTCTGTGGTATGACATGTTATACGACTTTAGAAGCATAAAATATATCGTCAACCATTGCTTTTCCAAAAATTCTCTAAAGAAACCTATATTTATTTTTTGAATCTAATATTGGTCCATGATATTTTATTTTATAATATAATATTTTTTCTAAATTGGCCCAGTGGTTTAAATGTGATTAATGCACATATAATCAGATAAACAGACCAACAGAAAAAATCTAACCATAGTTTTTAGGTATATAAAACATCCACATTGCATACCAATTACTCTTTTTTTCATATTCAATAACTGGTCTGATAACGGTTTTATTCTATGTATAATCAAAGAATGTAACAAAATAAATAAATAAATAATTATCTCAAAATAAAACTTTAAGATCTGGTTTTTATTGGTCTACAAAGTGTACAGTTTTAATTGTGAACGCTTAGTCTGCACCTTCTGTATAAACAAAAAGCGTTCGTCTGGCTGCTAAATTATGAAAACTAGCTGACGCGAAGGTTCATTGTTTAATAGAATGGCAATTCCCATATGTTCGTGAGAAATTGGCATTTGCCTTAAGAGCGTTTTTTCATTCACCGTCACGGTTATGAAATATCGCAGTAATATTAGAGCACAAGTTTTGGGAACGACCGCCCTGTATTACCACATCTTTGGAGAGTATTATGAACGATACCTATTGTGGATGGAACTTGAATCGTAAGGCATAAATAAGAATAATATGACAGACCTACTTCATGATTTCTCTAATGTGGCGGTTATCCAAAAAGGTAGATCGTGAAAATAGAAGTAGAATTTTTAATATCTTTGTAACTTCCTCTTATCAGCATATAATTATATAAAGTCCTGGCTGCTAGATTCCTACTTAGAACTAAAATATTAGCATATATGATTAAGGCTTTAAATGAACAATTATTTTCTAAAATATTTCAGCACTTAGAGAATTAGATTAGTTCAAATATTCGTTTTAAAATTTACAAGCTAGAATTCCGATAACATTTAGTAAGCGTTTTAGTTAGAAACTAAAATAACAAAATTTCTGCGTTAACGGATTTGGAAAATCAACTCCTAAAGGAATTTTGTTAGAATTAGCCGATTTTGCTGCTTAGGCAATATGTTGTTTATCATAAACTAGCTACTGCCCGCGGCTTCGCTGGTGTAAAATTCGATATGTATTGATCAATTAAAAGTATTCTATGACTAGATAATATCCTAACTATCCTACCTACGAAATTTCATCAAAATCCGTTCAGTAGTTGCGTGATTGAAACACAAACATCAAAACATCACACAGTTAGTAAACCGTATTTATATATACAAATATTAAAACGTATTTATTAAATAAAATGCAATGTATATCTTCTTCGTCTCTAAGGAAAAAAATATAATCGAATATTATTCACAAATTAAATGACGTACAGTGTAGGATTCCCATCTCAATCATTTTTAACCGACTTTCAAAAAAGAGGAGGTTTTTAATTCAACCGTATTTTTTATGTATGTTACTGCATATCTCCGGCATTTATTGACTGATTTGGAAAATTATTTTTGCATTCGAAAGAGTAGAGTGTCCCTGTGGTCCCATGGAAATTTGGTTCATGTTTGATTAAGGTGAAAGATATTCCAGGGAACTCCTCGAAAATTAACACATTATGTTTCTATACGAGTATCTTTCTAGTTACCTTTTTTGGATAAAAATGACTTTAAATCAATAATTCTATCATCTATATAAATACTAGCTTTGCTCCGCGGTTTCGTCCGCGTATATAGCCCGATCCCGTGGGATTTCCAGGATTAAGTATCCTATGTCATTCTCCTGGTCCTAAGCCTTCTGCCTACGAATTTTCAGCTAAATCGGTTCAGCCGTTCTTGAGTTATTAGTGGAGTAACTAACACGACTTTCTTTTATATATATAAGATCTTTCATAAAAAATGTCGTGTTGGTGTGGGTGCTTAACTTAACTGAAAATTAAACGAAATAAATAAAATTAGTACTTATTCTAAAAAATCAAAACCAGAAGGTGCTTGACTGGCCGCACAAGATAACTGGATATAATTAAAGGATTCATTACGGAAAACGAGCGAATAGGATATGAATGGGTAAGCAATAAGAGATTTCCTATTACATTGAAGAGGTATCTCTTTAGTACTCGCTGTTATATAACCTGTTCTATCAATATGTACTTGAATTAATGTGAATTTCATGGGATAGTGTCGGCAATCAGGCATATTAATTTTAAGGGCTCGATTCTCAGAAAAACAGTAACTTTGGACACGTTTCCTTCGTATACTATGAGTAGTGAAATTCTGAAAAAAAATGTAATTCTTCAGCATATAGCCGATGTCAATCCGCTACGTGTAATATTTTATTCAGAATTTAACTTTGCATAGTGTGCGAAAAAAACTATGCAAAGTTATTAGTTTTCTGACTATCCGACTCTTGTACCGCAATTAAAAGAAATCTATTATGAAAATGAAGCCACATTTACCCGTAGTTAATTTAGTAGTTAATATATTAAATCCTTACGAGACCGAGGTAATAACACGACTACTGTGTGAATAGCTTTTGTTTAAAATTAATTACGTTCTGGTGCTAATTTGATTGTTTGATGTGTTACAACGAGCATGAGATCTTATAACATCAAGGTTTATTACTATAGTCTTAAACCGTTTTCTATAACTGACGTAAAATCAACGTAATTGAATGCAAATTAAAGCAACAAATGAAATTAATTATTCCGATTCAGCAGATACACTGAAAATTTTTAATAAATTTAATTTATTCTGAATAGCTGAAATGGACCTTTATTAAAATTGACATTTGTAAAGTGCTCTATTACATCCATTTGCCTTTTATCGATTTATACAGACAGGCGCTAGACGATGTTATACTTATTTGAATAAAAATACTTTAAAAAGGTTTTTCAACGCGATATACAATATTATAGCGATTACTAATTCCAAAAAGAAAACGTCATATCATAATTTCCTATGGAAAAACGATATTAATTAATAAATTAATATTATTATTAAGATTGATTGTATAAGAAATAAGAATACACTTCATTGTAAAATCGAATGGAATTGATCAGTTTTGTCGATTCATTTAAAATGATTATTGTGAATGTTTATGGGCGAAGAATGTTGCATGGCAATCAATCCCGTCATATAACTTTTCAAATGGGAAAGACTGTAAGACATTTCATAAAACAACGCGATCCCTAACTGAACACAGTCGATAAAGTATATTTTTAAATATTATTTTATAAACTAACAGTTGAACATAGGTACGTACATCGTACACCTAGGTACACCGTATTGCATAATAACGGTCGTGGGGATCGAACCCGCACCCACACGAAGACACATTTTCATGTCTCTTCATGAATCTTTTCATATGAAAGAAACTACATGAAATGTAATTTACTTACGTCATAAAAATAAGAAAATAAAACACGTTAAGAATAGAACATTTCAATTTATTTAATTACATCTTTGGTAAGTACAATGGCTTGGGTGTTGTGGCCCCGGGAGAATTGGTTCTTTGGTTCAAGATTTTTGGTGTTTTTAGTTCCCTTATAAACAATACTAACATATAATTGTACATTGTTGATAAGTGTTTATACATGAATTATTTCACACGATTGTTTGTTAAATATATATCAATACGAATGCGCGGACTGCGGTCTCATTATAATTGCATAAATAAGTACAAATTTATCCGTCATATCTATTTCATGTTGCAACAATATTGTTGCAATATATAGGATGCTGTGAACTTGGTTTGTGAAAGACGTTTCTTGTTTCTTTTGCGATAATTGCAATAACACATTCGGAATTAACGTCAAAAACAAAATTATACTTTGCTATTTCTTTTCTAAATATTTTCATCCGAAGTGTTTCAAACATTTTGGCTTCGAAATCACAATAGTTATATAAGTAGATCTTTATTGTCCTAACTCAAACATTGGATTGTACAAGTTCCGAAGCCTAATTGTGTTATCGTAGAGAATGAGTAAGTTTAATTTATTTGCTAATCAAGTAACATTGCCAATTAATTGCCACTATGTGTATTTCCTGGGATTACATTGTAATGTTTGAATAATAACTTGGTACATTTGAATAGGTATATGAAATAGCTATTGTCGGAAACGCATTAGACAAATAATATATTTCTTCACAATAAATATCATACATAAAAATATAAAATTTGTCTTTAACGGCATGTATAAACACTTTTAATAATATATTATAATAATGCTGTTAATTTTAATCGGAATAACATTTATATAAGGTACTTTTATAAGATATGTAAGTAAACATGAAACATATATTTGAACATTAATTGAATAATCATCTTCACTAAACAATATAACTTTTTTAAGAGTATTTTTAAATTTACATTTCATAAAAATCTTGAAAACCTAAGATATATTCTCTTAAATATAAAACATTAATAACTACTTATTCTTACACGTTTTAAGCTATCAGACCCATACAATTGTAACAAAATCTTATTTGTTATTTTTTATTTAAATTAAGTTGAATAATATAATACTAGAAATCATCAATAATATTATAGACTACAAACATTTGGATTTGGTTTGAATATAGAAACAATACATGCTACATACATCGTACTTTTATTTACACTTATCTATACATATAATAAAGCAGTAACCAAACCATTTCTGTACATTGAATATTTTTTAAAAAGAGTAATTGATATGCAATATGTATGTTCTATAGACACCAAATCTATGTTTAGAATTTTTTTTTTCTGTTTGTCTGTTTGTCTGTTTGTCTGTTTATCTGTTTGTCTGTTTGTCTGTTTGTCTGTTTATCTGTTTGTATGTTCGTCAATCACGCAATAACTATTAGGCAGATTTTTATAAAATTTCACATGTTGATAGACCATGATTAGGTGCAACTTATAGGCTACATTTTATTTGGAAAAAAATATTTTTAGGGGTGGCTTCCCATACATGTAAACGGGGGTTAAAAAAATAAATATACGAGTACGTCATTAAATAAGGTATCATTGGATAGGTCTTTAAAAATGAAATGGAGGTTTCTAAATGCGTTTTTTGCTAAAATAAATATTTTTTGAGATATACGCTTCTAAAGTCGTAAAAATGTCATACCACGTGACAATGTCAGATTTTGGTTGAGTTGCGGACATGCATTTTTATACTCTTAACGTATAGATTAAGACGTAACAAACACTCAATAAATTATTAAAAATCTTCAAAAATAACAACTTTACTCGCGTGGTCTACAATTTTCTGTACTTTGAAAAGGCGCGCGCGCAGTGTGAGATTTTGGTCAAACCTATTTTCATAGAAAATTATAAAAAAACTATAGAAATTCGCATGTATCAGCGGCCTTGCGACCGTAATTTTTTTAAACTNNNTAAGTTGAATAATATAATACTAGAAATCATCAATAATATTATAGACTACAAACATTTGGATTTGGTTTGAATATAGAAACAATACATGCTACATACATCGTACTTTTATTTACACTTATTTATATATAATTCATCCTTGACTCAAAAAAAAATTTGATATTTTTATCAATAAAAGTTTAAATTAACTCCAATTAGGACACGACATGATTTCCTTTGCTATCGGTATATATGACGTTTACACAGAAAAAGTATTGCGTCACGGAAACGGTTAACTGCTCTACTGACTTCTTTAACACATAATATTTATTTGATTTACAGCTATTGAAATTTACAAGTAACAAAATCTTTGGACATATTTTTTTTATGAGGCGAAGATTTATATCATAGTTCAATATAAACAGTACCTTTATGCCACGTTCAAGTTATACGAATCAACGAGTATCTTTCTAGTTACCTTTTTGGATCAAAATGACTTTAAATCAATACATCTATTAACTATACATATGCATACATTATTGCCAATTTAATATTTTCATACAGCTTTAAATATCTATTCGTATACAGTATTATTTTTCTTCATTTATTTGCATTTTATATGGTTGATAAATTATGATTACATAGTATACACGGAATGTCAAATTTTGTAACTCCTTGGGCCCATTTAAACATTCAATCTACTTAAATCTATACGTCCATCACGTAATTATGTAATATACACAATTACTTTGTAATCTTATTATTTGCAATAATACATCTAACACGTTAAATAACACTAAGCATTAAGTTATTCGATATATACAAACTTGGTGTTTCTCTAACATGCAATACAGAAAATTTTAAACTACTTGATTAATGAGTATTGAGTAAAGCGCTATATTACAATTTACCGATTAGAGATCCAAACTTTAACTTCAAAAATATCATGACTTTCGTCTACATCTAAAAAGATTTTTATAAGCTTTCCTGTATTCGTTAGACATAACTACGTAGATCACTGGATTCATACAGGAAGATAAATACAATAGGATGTAGGACGCTAAAGTCGACGCCGGTATAGGATTTATGTCTCGTACCATCTTCGTTATTGTTATTGGTAGATGGCATACACAGAATGTCACCATAATGGCCATGATCATAGTCCCGAGCCTTCTATCTTTACGTGTCGGGAGAGACAATTTTAGCATCGCCATAGATTTTCGTAATGCCGTTCTCCGAAGTCTATTATCGTTTCTTTTAGTTTCGTCTCTACTCTGTATTTGAAATGTTGTTGCTTTTTGCGTGCTAATATTTTTAGTTGGATCGGAATTGTAGCTTTCTGTGTGATCACTACTACTGATTTCAGGAACTGACATTCTGACAGATTCTGATGAGTCAATTGAAGATAAGTCAACACACGACGGTTGTTCTCCCTTATAAGGTATCGCTTTGGATTTTCTAGACGTCTTACGCACTATAAAGAATATTCGAGTGTAACATATTATTATTGCGACACAAGGAAGTATAAAGGCAGTTAAAAATAGTGATTTCTTTGGTGATCGGCCGTTTTTGTCCGGGATTATAGAACACGATCCTATTTTTACGTCCAGACCAAAACTGCCCCATTTATCAAAATACGTCGCTATTAAAATGCTGAAAGCTGTCAACCATATCACCACCAGCATGAGACCAATGTGTCGAGTTTTATACATCCTGTAAAGAAATTATAGCTATAATAAATTATTTGTCATAGCTTCAAAATGCAAATTAGTAATGTATCCCCTGATTAGGCAATGCATCGATAAATTAAATCCACTGATGAATGCAATATTCATGTTCAAGTTGAAAACGTATTTCGCTGATCACATTTTAGTATGCTTCAATTAAATTTAATGATATTGTGACAATGTTATCGCTAATTTGATATAAATTATTTCAGGTTACGGTCTAATGATTCAAATATATAAATGTCAATATGTACATACATATTTGTGCGATAGATATAATATCATTCAGACGTGTATTAATAAACAATGAAAAAAGTTTTAAAGGTAGTCATAATCAGTATATTTTTTAGAATTTATAAAATTTTAGTTTATAAGTCTAATAAGAAATGTATGTACTACCAACTAAAGAATGACTTATGTAAGAATAACTTACTTCGGGTAAAGTCTTGGATGTGCGATCATCACATATCTGTTGATTGTAATAGCCAGGACAGTGAACAGTGAGGCGGCGACCAGCCCGTATCTCATGATGGGGAACAATGAGCAGAGTATGATGCCGTGGTTCCATGTGCGGTTGAGGAAGGTGGACGCAGCCAGGGGCAGGTTGAAGCAGCAGAACAGGAGATCGGAGCACGATAGGTTCATGATGAATATTGCAGTTGCGTTGCGTACCTGAAGACGAAATACGTTTATTGATACACATTTATTAAAATTAGTACTTTTTATCACAACAGGTAAGTATAAAATATTTATGACGGGTTTATGTTTAATCTATACTAATATTATAAAGAGAAAAGATTTGTTTTTTGTTTCTTTGTATTGTATAGGCTTCGAAACTACTGGACCGATTTAGATGAAATTTTTTACATAGATTCTTTAAAACTCATAAGATAGTTTTATCCGGAACGGGGTAATGCGCTAGTGAAACCGCGGAGCTCAGGTAGTATTCTGATAGTTGCGCTCTTAAGAGATACAATAATAGTTTTGATATAAAGATCGAAGTATGATTAAGATTATTTAATAGAGAAAATGTGGATATTAATGCAAACAAAAGAATTTTATTTAATTTGGTTTTATTTTAATTCGCTTAAGAGCCCGCCATAGGCTAAATGGCTTCGCGAGATCACTAATATTATTAGTAA
>LQNK01000582.1:97709-118880 GCA_001586405.1 Phoebis sennae | reverse complement strand
CCCTTACTGTATCACATGGATTTTTCAGTATAAAATTTTGTAGCGATTTTGAATTATTCATAAAATATAGGTTTAGGTTAACTAATTTTCGGTCAAGTATCCCTGTGATATTTCGTGATTTTACATAAACCTCTTCGAACCACACGTGATTAATGGACGGTCCCTGACCAGATGATTTCCTTATTCCACCAAACTTACCCATTAACAACGGCGCATACGGCTTTAAGTCCTCACTCAAAGAAGAACTCTCACGAAGACTCACTTCAAGAACTCAGCATCACTAGGCACTGAGGGGCTATTTATAATTCACATGATTTTTTTTACCAAGAGGGAGGGGGGCCTCTTGGTGATACATTGCGAGGTTACTACCCCCCACTCCCTTATTATATCACATCTTTCAGTATAAAATTTTGTAGCGATTTTGAATTATTCGTAAACTTACCCATTAACAAGGGCGCATACGGCTTCAAGTCCTCCCTCGCAGTGTGCAGGTAGTTGACCACAATATGCAGACACTTTACTCCAGAACTCATCACTAGGTTTAGATATAACCAGATTATTCTGTAAATCAACTTACCCATTAACAGCGGCGCATACGGCTTCAAGTCCTCCCTCGCAGTGTGCAGGTAGTTGACCACAATATGCAGACACTTTACTCCAGAACTCATCACTAGGTTTAGATATAACCAGATTATTTTGTAAATCAATTTACCCATTAACAGCGGCGCATACGGCTTCAAGTCCTCCCTCGCAGTGTGCAGGTAGTTGACCACGGTGTGCAGACACTTGACCACAGCACTCGGCATCTCGTCCGCCAGCTGCCGCAGCAGCGCGCACAGGAACTCGTCCAGGTACAGGCGGCCCTCGTCCAGCAGGTGCGTCTGGATGAAGTCGTTGGACTTGCGCACGTTGAACGTCTTGAACAGCTGACGGAGCGTGGATTTTGATGCCTGGAATCAAAATTGTTATTTCAAATGTATCTAGAAGTTTATCCTAGAGCGAAAAACAATCCGATATCGTTTTCTTATAGGTATTTTATCAAAAGTACTACACTTATTTAAAAAAAGGTAAACCATAAAATTGTTATTTATCAAGTGTATCTAGGTTATCTAAAAGCTAAAAAAATCCGATATCGTTTTCTTATAGGTGTTTTATCTAGAGTACTACACTTATTTAAAAAAGGTAAATCAGTTTTTTTTTTTCTGATTAATTATCACCCTCGATCTTAACTTCCTCCGTGATGATACCAAACAGGCGAATCGAGTCAAAGAAAAGAAAGAAAAATATATTTATTCACTACAGAAACAATAGACAAATAGAGTTCTAGTACAATTACCCGCAGTCTGTATCTATGTCGCTGTGTCATTGTCGCTTATTCTCAGTACAGCAGTGTTGCTATCACACAGTTGAAATGAAATGTATCTGTATTTTCTCCCACATATTAATTCTAGGTACAAAGTAAATACAATAAGGTTCCTAAAATAGCATAAGACAAGAGTCCAAACTGAGTGAACCCCGTGCTATAGGAGCTTTGCCTCTCGGAATTTCTTTGCAACTCACAAATAAATTATGCATATTATATAAGTATTTAGAAACAAAACATGGTTAAAATAAAACCTTGATTGATAGTTGAATTTAGAACGAACCCTCTCCATGATGAACCAAAAGTATATATTTCGACTTAATCCTCTCCATGATGAACCAAAAGTATATATTTCCCCCATAATTAATTACAGTACATAGTGTCACTTACCCTCACTACAGCGGGGTTACTGTCGCACAGATGAAGCAAGAAGCAGGGCAGAGAGCTGACTGCCTGTTCCACCAGACCCTCAGACTTGACCCTCTCCGCGATGATCCCAAACAGACGAATGGAATTCTCCCTCAATTGGCTACAGTCGGTGTTCATGAAGGGTCGTATTTTCTGCGATATGGCGAGTAACTCCCGGTCGAACTCCTTGTCTAGCTTGTCCGTTTCAGTGAGCAGGCGACTGAGGCCTTGGATGGCCGCGAGTGGAATGTTCTCGACGGGGGAACTGTGAGTGGAATTTATATGATTCAATTCATTATTTGGCTAATGATTAGAATCCTATCTCCGATTATAATCAAATCAATGTAAAACTATACAAAACGTACCCCCATCCAATATAGCCATTTAAATTTTCCCAAAACATACTGGCCAGACAATGTGAAAAATAATGAAGTCTCGATAATAATTAATCACTTCGTCCAATATGGCTCGTCATTAGTAATGATGACCAGGCATTATAAATAATGCCCTTATTAATCAACTAGCCACTCCCGTGGTTTCACCCACATAACTTCTTAATTCCATACATAGGCAAAAAAAGTCTATACATATTTTTGGATTCTATATTTCTGGATGTAGTTATACCCCCACTATTTTTTTAAATATCTTTAATGAACAAAATTGTCATTTCTAAATTTTCATTATAGATCAGTCCATAAGAATTATACTCACATACACACAATGCCCATATTATAATTAAAAGCAATATTGTTTATTTTTATCAATTGTACCTAATATAAGCTGAGGCACTGTTCCCTGAGACACAGGTTACCTAGTTCAGGGGACAGGGCACTATTGTGTAAGTTAACCTGTTTTTTTGAAAATAAACTTTATTTTTTTTAGGGTACGATAAGGCTGACATAACGGTTATCTATTATACTCTTACACCCGTATCTAATACGTACCTCGAGCATTCCTCGACTTCACTCAACCTCTGTCAACCAAAATTTACATTCTGAGTCGGAGAAACCTCTACTAACTCACGTTAAGAAAATTTCAGAGAAGAAAATTTAACACCTCCATCCGTTACTTCGATCTATTTATTAAAATATTATATTTTTATGTTACTTCAATCATGAATTTTTCATTGAAACTTGTGATACGCCATATTTGACGTAACATTTTTCATTGAAACTTGTGATACGCCATATTTGACGTAACCTGAGTCGGAGTTGTGTGGAAGGCAACTTCTTAGAATACGGGTGTCAGAGTACGATATGGCTGACATAACGGTTACCTAATACCCCCTAAAAACCCTAGAGAAAATCTGTATGACTGGCAACAAACTCCGCTATTTGGACCACAGGTCAGTTATGGTGTCACTGAAAATCAGTAGTTGGGGACACTAATCTCCAACATATGCTGATGTGATAACCATTTTGGCATCACGCCACATATTAAAATCTATTTTCTATTTTTGATGATGTATATTTATTTTTGTGATGCCAAATAAAGATTTGTCATTTGTCATTTGTCATTTGTCATTTGTCATTTGTCATTTGTCATTTGTCATTTGTCATTTGTCATTTGTCATTTGTCATTTGTCATTTGTCAGAGTGGGCCCACTCACGGCAGTTTCTGCGCGTCCACGCCCTGACTCAGCGCGGCGAGTGCGGCGGGCAGCGCGGCCGCGCCCCGCAGCTGGCTGACGTTGGCCGCGCCGCGCAGGCTGGCGCAGCGCACGCGCGGAGACTCGTCCTTCCAGCCCGTGTTCAGCGTCTCCAGGACTGTGTCTATTAGCACGGGGTTGTCGTTACACCTGACGAAGGAGAGATGAAACTTGCAATGCGTTAAACATAAACATAATTTATTTCTCAATAATTGTTCACACAGCATAATACAATAAACGTTTAATTTACTCTAAGTCTTATGAAACGGTGTATTCTGAGTTCTGACGTTTTAATTTACTCTAAGTTTCATAGAACGGTGTATTTTGACGCTGTTGTTGGTAAAAAAGTGTTGGAATAGAAATTGAATTGAGAAATTTTAATGAAAAAATTCCACGAAAAAGGCGACTCGTCCTTCCAGCCCATGTTGAGCGTTTCCAGGACTGTGTCTATTAGCATGGGGTTGTCGTTACACCTGACAAGGGATGGACGAAACTTGCAATGCGCTAAACATTTAATTTACTCTAAGTCTTATGAAACGGTGTATTCTAACGCTGCTAAGCGTAAAAATCGTATTGGAACAGAAATTTGATTGAAAAATTTAAATACAAAACTTCGGCGACAAAAATTGGGTTTCGAAAGATTTACGTAGTAACAAAAATTTCTTTAAACCGGCACCTACGCCCTTAAACACATAAATCAAGTTAAAATTAAATAAATATTAATATTTAATAATACCGTATTAAAAAGAAAATATATATATATGTATTCATTTCCATCCCAAACACATTAAACAATATAGCATTACTTTCATAAAAATGCTTTTTAAATTAAGGATTTTAATCGCGGTTTATTTTCAGTTGAACTGATTACAGCGCACGTGGTCACGGGTGACTGAAATGACAGTTGCCTTCATAAGTGTATCAAAAATGTGACTATCTCCAATCCACTTTTCACTCTCTCAATGTTTAAAAAATGTGAATATCTTCCTAAATTTTCTAGGCATCTAGAAAACTGACTCAGACCCTAGCAAAATTGACTCACATTTACTCTTGTCTCTATGCTTGACAAAGGTTTTTAAATTTTTAATTACACCCATGCGTTAGTGACTCACCGATAGTTCAGCAGATCTGCCAACAGAGCCAACACCGCACACCTCTGCGGTGGTAGCGGCGACCGCGCATACCCGGACAGCTTCGACACCAGCCTCGCGAGCTGTGCAGGACACGACCGACTGAGGGAGCTGCCCAGGATCGGAGCCAGTTCCAGGATAGTGCTGGAACTGTCACCGTGCTCTATGGTTAGGCAGAGAGAACACGCCTCTTTGACCTGGAAATATATTATTAATTCATTTGAGTTTAAGTGTAATATACATTTATAATAGCTGAGCTCCCGTACCCGTGTGGCGACGGGTTTGAATACGTGTGTCGTAATTCTGCTATATAACATCTTCAGCTATAAAAGAGTGGGAGCCGAGCATTGTACGATTGGGCCAAGTTCGCACCGGTTTAAGTACCACTCTCCAGCAGAAGCCCGGCGTGAAGTAGTTTTGCACTGTGTTTCGTACGGTCATTGATGACATCCAATTATTAAGTACAATTTTTTATGAAAGTCAAGCTTATGCAAGCGTACTCGAAATATTAACTACAAACTCACTTTATAGCAATCAGCCCTCTCCAGGAACATATTAAATGTATTCACTGTTATTCTGGCCGGGGACAACTTGATGGCCTCTCTGTTGGGGATGAACCCGAACCTCTCCTGTCCCTGAAAGTAAGGTAAAATTAGATTCATAAATTCATAAGTACCTCAAGTAGCGTCAAACATAATGGCACACAAATAACACAAACTTTATCAAAATAAATAAATATTCCTGGATATTTAACTCATGGACATACTTAAATATACTTTTTTTGTAAATACATACATACCATAGATAAATTGACACCCAGACAGTAGAAAATTACAATGTTCATCACATAATAATTTTCTACTCGTGCAGATCGAACCCACACGCTCCAGCGCTATAGACAATTGCTGTATGACTGCCTCGTTGGTCTAGTGGTTGCTTCTTTGACTACAGACCGAGGGGTCCCGGGTTCGATTCCCGGGTGGGGCCAAAAAAAATGTTATTAGGATTTTTCTGACAAAGAAATCATAGTAACAGCCCTGAGTCTGGAAGTTGGCGGTGTGGGAACACCCCCGTGCCTCGGAGAGCACGTGTGTTGTCGGTCCTGCGCCTGATCTCTCTCCGCGAGTGTCAGTCTGCCGTCCCATCGGGTTATGAGAGTAAAAGGAAAAGAGAGTGCACGAGAAACTTTTGTTCTAATTTTAGGTTATTTTAATTATATTACCTTATTCGTAGGCACCACATAGGCCGGTGGCTCAGCCTCCACATAGCACGCGAGCGTGGTGTACAGCACAGCGAACAGGTCTGAGAATTTGCTGATGCATATCGGTCGCATTGATTCCTCTTGTAACATCTCTCCTAGCGCACTTATGAGCTGAAATATTATTTTACTTTGAAATCGATGGAGATTGGAAAACAAAATATTGTTTAGTAATTTTAAATTCGTATTAATAATGTCACCGAAATAATTCTTAAAATCGCTGGAGGATGGAAAAATGAATAAGAAACTTTTAAATTCGTATTAATAATGTTGCTGAAATGATACTTGAAACTTTAACATGTTAAATTCTAATTAAATATTTAGGCTAGGATATAACACAGAATATTGAAAATAAGCTAGACACTAGACACAATCTGTATATTTTTGAAAACTATTATATTATGTTTCATAAGTATGGAGTAAGCCTTTTTCACAATCTCCAAACAAAACATATTTCCATAAAAAGAATAAAAAGATAGGTTTGACACTTCAAATAGTGTTTTAAATCCACAAAAAACTTATTTTGAAATCCTTAGCCGATTGATAACTCACCGTCATCGGCTGTAAAGCGGCTATATGATGCTCGGTTATGTGGTAAGGGTCTTCATACAGCTCTATGGAAGTCATGAGTCGAAGGAAGTTGTCCATGATTGCTGTAGAGAGACCCTCGTCTCTCGCTAGATGGCGCCAGCAACTTACTACGCAACTGAAAGTTATTATTTTTATGAATTATAAAATGGAAAACGAAAAATCTAATTGTGAATTGTACAATTAATTTTAGCAAAATTGTAAAAATAGAGATTGTATTTTTAAAAAGAGTAAGTATCGGGTTACTTGCCGGTATCTTCTCGATAGAATCGACTTTCCGAACCGGTGGTAATAAGTTTACATGAATAAAAACAAGTCATGAAAATATAATAATAAAGAAATTGTAGTAAGGAACCTTAGACTTGATTCAACTTCGTCTATAGATTTTATTACTTTCAAGAGATAAGCAAGCAGGACCATCGAGACTTGGCTGTTTTTTTACTGATTTTTTTGGTGGCTTTTCAATTTATCAAAAGGATATAACTGTCTGGCTGATACTTACGGTCTTAAAGGTATTCTTTGTCCCAAGAGTACAGCCGTAACTGCGTTCGAATGGTGTCTTGTCAGAGACATCAGAGGCCGCATCAATCTCGCCCTGGACTCATCATTAACCGCTTCCATCGTTATCAACATCACCTCCACTATCCTCTCAATGCTTTGGTACAAATCTTGGCCTTTCTTCACGAAGAAAGCGTCTAGTATGGAACTTATACCAACGCTGCGTAGTTCATGATCATCGTAACTTTCTAGCAAACTTTCTATGAACTGCATAGTGTGCAAATGGGGGATTTTGGGAGAAATTGTATCGCATAATTTCATACAATAATCGCTTATCATGTATAGATCATTTGTCAGAATATTGTTCTGTAAATGCGTAAGGTTGGCCATACATTCATCATCTGGTTCTATTGTGTGGCCTTCGTATAGGTCTTGTATCTGAATTATGAGCTTAATGCAGTCTACTGTTGTCAATCTAACGGGGAAATTAGTATCCGCTACACCGGGGATAATGAGACCCAACAAATAACCCATTTGACCAAATTTACTGGGAGTTTCATAGTTTAATTTTACGTTTTTGATGTAGGCGTCAAAAACAACTTGAAGAATGAGTGCAGCTGCTGTTCTTATCTCATCGTTTTCGTGACGAATCCATTCCATTAGAAGACCGATAATATCGTCTATCGTGCTCAGACATGTGGACTGAATGATCAACTCTTTTATTAATTCATGCAGGAGAGTTAAAGAATCATTCAATGTTTTCGCTAGCAAATCATTTTTATCGCCGTTGCCTTCGATTTCATACTTTCGTTTGAACGAAGATAATTCGCCAAATATACTGTTAAACAGAACACGGAGAATGGTATTTCTTTCTTCCGGCAAAATTCCCTTTTGCAATTTTGTAAGTGCCTTGGATGCTTTTACGATGATGGGATATAGTTCAACATTCCGCTTTTCCAAGTTGCAATTATAAATTTGTTCAAGAACAGCGTTTAGTAATTGCCAACGATTTCTTAAAGCAACATTGTGATGAGCAGCCGGATGTAGTGCTTTGCTGATTTCATACAGCGTTGTTACACTAGCATTACACAAATCGAAACCAGGACCCGATTTGAGGATTTCTAATAAAATTGCCGTCACATTTTCACCTAATCTAGCTAGGACATGAACATCTAAACATTCGCAGGCAACTTTTCCATAACAAGTTATAAGGGCATACTTGACTATCGCAAGTTCAGCGTCATTTTTGGAAGCCCGGGATGAAAGGAAATTCAGCAATTTATTACTTCGTTTGGCTTCGTTTTCCTTATATAATGCATCTAATTCATTAAGTATGGATTCTCCGTGTTGCCTCGACGCAATACCTATTGCTTTGCTTACGTAATCGACGCTTTCAATTGGAATGGCTTTCAGAGCGAGGAGGATAATTTTAAGTACAGTTTCAACTGCAGCAACATTGGACATGTGACATGATAAAATAGCTAAGTATTGTAAAGCCACACCTTTGATCATAGGCGACTGTTTTTTGGATAGTATCTGTTGGGAAATCAACGAAGATATTCGTTCGACCCATTTGTTACTATTTACTTGTTCGACAGCGGACACAAGGAGGTCCAATAACATTCCATGCCATTGTTCCTTCGATTCATTTTTATCAACATATTTAAGCAACCGATCCAACTCAATAGTCCAAGAATTCTTTAAATTTTTGTGAACATCTCCAGAAAATTCTTCGAGGAACATCAACAAATTCTTATTTCTGTCCCTTTCGTCTGGATCAACAACGTGCATCAGACATCGAACAAAAACGAGATCAGGGGCACATTTTGAGTCTAAACTTTCAGTAGGTTCGTCCGTGGTTACCTCCGAATTGTTCTGTAATAAGGACGTGAGGCAATGACTAACTGTAGACATAGAGGGAGTGAAATCTTCTACTGTCAAGGCAGTAAGTAATAAATGCAACAATTGTGTCCGAACACTCGTAACCGTATTGCACATTAGCACGAGTGAATTTCTGCAAGTATCGCGTAAATCTTGTACTTCTGCTCTCGACACAGTTGCTGGACCTTCGTACCCACAATGTTTTACTATAAACTCAACCATGGCGAAATCATCTGTTGCCATTATACAATTTCTATAAACCAAAGCGACTATTGCTTTGACGAGTATCTTTTTCATTTTAACGCCCTGCTCCATGACGATCATCACCTTTAAAATAGTTATGAACTTGGTGGAGAAACTTTCGATAAAAACTTGTGACGATGTGGTCAAATGGGTCAAAATTATTACTGCCCTTAATCGCTCCCTTTCTTGATTATTTTTGCACATATGTAAAAGCATTTCTATAGTTTGATCTGGATATTGAGTAGCCATGTGATCGAAACATCGCAATACTTCAAAGTGATTCTTAACAGTATGCGGTTGATCGTAATCAGGTTCTAAAAGAACTAAGTTGCACAAGACGTGATTTATTGAATTGATAACGTTGTCATTAAGCGACAATTTTGGGTTTAGCGGTGATGGAGCGAGCAAGTATGAGATACATTGGCTGATACTAAAAAAGTTAATCGTTGGTTTTCGATACAAAGAGAGCAATGAAATGACAAATTTATTGACTGTTTCGTTGAATTGCCTCTCTGATATCAGTCTTGTTATGGGACCTAAGGCTTCTAGGACAGATTCCGATACTTTCGGCTCATAAGACGGCAACCATTGATTGTATAAGACGTCGAATACAATCGAGAATTCCGTGACAAAATTATCCTTTATTGATGTTATGTTATCGCTCTCGACGTTGTCGCCTATTTGTTCAGCCACCGCAACGGCGAAATGTCCGAACGCTGTAAGTAAAAGTAATACATTAGCATTTTAATTCGCAATTAAAAAGCACGCATTTTACACGATCTACTTTTTAAGTAAAAGTGACCCGTTTAGATTTTTATGATGTTCGGACTTCAATGGTTTTCTTAATAGAATTAATAGCAATAAGACAGCCTTCCCAATCGGTGGTAAATAAAAAAAATAAATATGTAAATGTATATGACGTTCTAATAGCGCTTCGTAAGAGGCCAATTTGAAAAATAAACGTTTTGACTTTGACTTCAACGTGAAAAATAGTGTCATAAATATTAATTAATAATGCGTGTACGCATAACTGTCGTGGAAAGAAAGTTGGAACAAAAACGCAATGGATCTACATATCATTACACACATGATTTATTAACGCTCATTAAGCCTGCCTTCTAGTAATGGCTGTATATAACATAGCCCCGTGAATAAATAAAAAATATTGACATATTAATAGATGAGCAAACGATCCTGGTTGATAAACATAAAATAAAACGTATTATTTTTATTGAAATAATTCAGAGAAACAACTATTTATTATAGAAAAAAATCTACGTCCTATTACACAATCTAAGGGAATAAAATCAGTCAACAGGAAACTTCAAACGTTTAATATCTATCGAAACATTGTGAGGCCATTGCTAGTAGCGAAGCAAAGGCAAAGTATCAAAAGAAGTTGGAAGTTTTCTTCTTATAAAGGGTACGGTAGTCCGAAAAAAATATATACAGGGTGTATAATTTCAACAGGTTCGATTGCTGTAGACGCAATCATGCAGTTTTTACTACATAGTCAAAATCGTCAGACACTCCTTTACGCATTTTTCAATATCCCCATAGTTTAGGACTTGGCGAATTTATAGCGATTAAATAGAAATTATGATCTGCTCACCATAAGCGAACGCCTGCTTGACCCCATCCTGCCTAACGAGAGGCAAGAGCGGCAGCATCTTGCCCAGGATCTCCTTGACGTGCGGCACCATGTGGCGCGTGTTGAGCACCGCGAGCGTGCCGAGCGTGTGCGCGATCGTGTAGTGCGGCACCGATGCGGGCGACAGCTGGTTTATGAGGCTGCGAAGTACCTACAAAATTTTTGGATTGAACATTTGTTTGGAGAAGTTGTGAATAGATGAATTTGGAAAGACTTTTCTCCTAATTAATATTTGCTTTTTTATCGTTTTTATGTGTAACTAGTATGTTATGGAAGCATTCCCGTTGAGTCCAGCTGACGCTGCCGTTCTCACGGGAATGGAATGCCAAGTCAACATAGTGCATAGTTAGCATATAAGTATTTTTAGTATTATATTAATTTTTTACTATGATTCTACCGGTAGACTTGCATCGAGCAACTAGTATGTAAATATTGTTTTTTGCGGGTGGTGGTACATTTTTTGGAAATAAATATTTTCTTTCTTACTTTGCTTATTATAATAACACTAGCTGCGCCCCAGGGCTTCGTCCCCGTGGGAATATCGGGATGATATATAGCCTATAGCCTTCCTCGATAAAAGGGCTATCTAACATTAAACAATTTTTTCGACCAGTAGTTTCTGAGATTAGCGCGTTCAAACAAACAAACAAACTCTTCAGCTTTAAAATATTATTATAGATATAGATTATGCTACGAGAGGAAAGCCACGCAGAACAGCTAGTAGTTGATACTTTAATGTGAAAATACATATTATTAAATCTATGTTTATCAATTAATATTTTTTCATAAATAATTAAATTTAATCATATCATATTTTAGTGGCAATTAGTTAAGCAATATAAACCTCGATAAAATGAAATAAAGACAAAATTAAAAAAATAATGAATATCAAGTAAGCAAAATAAATGTTTGCATGTTAAATAACTGAAGAAACAAATGGGTTCACACAATGTAAAATTTATAATAGAATTTATATGGTCTGTTTAATCTGTATAACCTTAATAGGGCTATTGATTCAATCACTTGTATGGATTATGCATAGGGCTTCTTTGAATGAACTAAATAAACGAAGTGTCACATGGGCCACGGCTGCTTTACTGATTATTTTTATAAATACATTAATGCCTGGTGATTTTCCTTATGGAACAATGAAATGTTCATAACATAATAAAAATAATAAACTCTTTGCCAACTTCCTAACTCTAAACACTTTTATTTTATTTTTGTCGAAATCTATACAAAGGCAGTTGCACCGCCAATTTCATTAAATTAAAACTAAATAAAGGCACCGACTTTGTATACATTATATGCAGTAACATAAAAAAATAGGTCGAATAGATAATTTCCTCCTTTTTTTGAAAGTTGGTTAAAAATACATCAAAACCTCTACTAACTATAAATAATAATATGAATACATGAATGGACAAGTTTTATATATTGTATATTAATGTTAATCTTCACACATGCTCACTAAACATATTATACAATTTATGTATAAAAGTAACTGATCTACACAGTTTCACTCCCGTAGCATAATGTTAAATATATAGCCTATCAAATATAGCCGATGTTAATCGTAGATAATGTAGCTTTTGAATGGTGAATTTTTAGAATTGGATTTGTGGATAATGTAGCTTTCGAACGGTGAAAGAATTTTTAAAATCAGTCCAGTACTTTTCAGTTCATTCATTCTGACCACACAAATAAAGTTTTCCTCTTTATAATATTAGTGTACATAAAATTATAATATGGCTAAGCCTCGGACAAAAGCTACTATTCAACGACACCTCAATCATAGTGATATATATAAATAAGTATTGATATAATCAATATCAAACAATACAACAGACTGTATTGAAAACCAATATGAATGGATTAATTAAACATGATAAGGAGAACTGGTTTAAAACTTTTAAAGCAACAATGTTGATAAAAATTATTAATAACTAGTTTTTTGTATGTAATTAGAATAAAAATGTTTTATAAGACCAGTATTTTATTTCTGAAGGTCAATCAAGTAGAGAATGGCTTTAATGGGCCAAATCTTTTTAAAAAGATAAAATATTTTATTTTCCAATTATCAAATGCACTGCTAGAAAAACTATGAAACAATGCTTATTTTTTGTTTATTTTCCAGAAATAAGTGTGGAAAATAAACGAAAAATAAAACAAAGTTTCTAATAAATTAGGATGATGTCTGAAACTGCGTGTTACAGTCCATTTCTTATTATTATTTCTTTTTATTCATCTACGAGTATATCTAAGCCTATTTTTAATTACAACATTGAAACTTATATAATTTTTTTTCTTGAATGTCATGAAAGTTTTTGTCAATACTGTCAATGCCATCCCCATGAGTAAAACAAAATACATAATCCCCATGTAATATTAAGTAATATTATGTTTATAACTTTTTTGGGAGGCACAAAAGTTTATGCCCTCCTAGGATCATCATAGGAGAATCTCTTCTTGAATAGATAATTTATCTATCTATATAAAATATTATGAATATTACTTACAAGATCCAGAAACTCATGGCCTACAGCAACCAGAACAGCCGATGCACCCATCTGAACCATTGGTTCGTAAGATGAGTTTTCCGTCATGGCTCTTAACATTGCATTCACTAGTTCCCCTGCTATGAGAGGCGTCAGTTTCTTCACCTGGCTGACACATGTTCGCTCCAATACCCTATAATAAATAGTAGATTATACTGATACTAGGTATTAACTACTTACGGTTCAATGTAGTTCACTCCTATGGGATAATGTTATATAGCCTATAATAAAACTTTGGCTACGCAGTGAACATGCAGCTTTCAAATGGTGAAAGAAAAGAAAAGCCTTCTTAAAAGATTAGTTATAGTTTCACAATTATTACCAATTTGAAAATTCCATAAAGTAGTTGTTAATTTTTAAGTAGACCCCCAGAAACCAATCAAACACTAATATAATTATTAAGAAAATTCATATAGAAAAAAACATTTATAATATAAATAATTGCTTCCAAATATTTAAATTAAGGTTATTGAACAAATTAAATAGAACTTCCAGCCAGTTTTTCCTCTATTTCGTGTCAAGGAAAATGTAATTCTAGTAAGTGGTTTTTTAAATTTCTTTTTAAAAATAATATAACGAGGGGAATTATAAGTGTAAAAAAATAATTATGAGTGTACAGAGCTCTACTACATACTATATTCTTATAAGAGTCCAAACTTTTTTTTTATTTGATTATTTGATTGCTTATTAAATTGTAATTAAATAGATGATATTAATACTAAAACCATTAATATATACAAAATACTCACTTTATAATATTCGCGGTTTGTATAACGTTGATCCGAACAGTGTTCTTATAAAATTCACAAATTATTTCGATTACTTCGTTGGGGTATCGATTTGCTATTTTCGTAAGGGATTTTATTATATTGTTGTTTACCGAGTCATCGCTATCACAAAGCGCATTTATTAATACATTCACCGTATCTGTAAATAATAAATCAAGACTTTATTACTCTTCTTTAATCAAATATTGTATTTGTAAGTAGGCACAATAAAGTTGAAACTACCTTTTAAGCACTCTGCATCTGTTAACGACATTGTGAACAAATCATGGAGGTGAAGAGAAAATATACAAAATTTTAAAACAGGACTTCAATAATAGCAACGCGCAGAAAGTAAAAACACAATTCACAAATCACAACTTCAGTCGTCATACTTCAAGTACAACTGAATTGTCAAAAAACATCTGGCGTTTGACAGTTGACACTGACAATCTATGATTTTGACAACTATGGTAAATGTAACAAGAACAAAAAAAGCCAACTACTCAATTTAATAATAATATAAAATTGAAAATCCATTTAAAATCTTAAAATTTTTGTAACAATATATATTATCTAAAATTCAATAAAAACTACTGCAAAGTAAGGCATTCATCAACAAGTAAAATATCTTTGGTTCAAACGAGAAAATTGTCTACAAGCCTTGTCGTAGAGTAGCTTGCCAAATAATAGCTAAAAATGTATTAAATATAATTAATAGCATACATAAGCATAACTGTATAATTTAAATTTTCTTTCAGACAGTTATAAAATGTAAAATGAAATTATTAAAAAAACCGCGAGTTTTTGAATTTATAATTAGATATCTAAAACTGTAATAAAATAAAATAATAACTGCTTAATTTTAATAGGAGTTAAACTGTTTAAAATAAATTTAGCATGCTCCAGTGTTGGAATGGTTTCATTTTTACATATTAAATGAATTATTGAACAAAATATAGTTGCATACTGTAATGTAACATAACAATTTATACTATTCTTTTAGTCTTATGTGATATGATTAACTCATGATTCATAAATCATACTCAATAAGCTATTATTTATAATTTTGATTAAAAAAGTACTTTGCTTATTAATTATAAGGTTTAAGTATTATTAAGAATAAGAAACAAAGACCACGTTTAACCAAAGATTCCAGTTTGTACTTTTAATATTTATTTTTTGTAATTATACTTAGCGAATATTAAATTAAATTGCGCTGACAAGGGTAATGATGAAAAAATACCTTCGGATAAATAATTAAATAAAATACTTTTGGTGTTGCTTTCATGAGATTTTATCGTTTTACTATGGTAAATTAAATTTAGTCTATGCTTTTGATTAGCAAAAGTTGGGCGACGGCTAGTCGGCTACGTTCATCGTCGCTTTCGATAAATTATTTCGCTATATTATATTAGAATATATGTGGGATATACACATTTTCATAAAAGTAATTTTATAAACGACATATCCCCTCTCATTATTAAATCAACACTGCGAATTCGAATCATAATAAAAATCACAGAATACTACTTTCACCGGATACATCGATAATTTGATTATACGAAACAGAGGTTGCGAATTACTTATTTAGCGAACAGTGAAATAATCTTACGATGTATCCGTGCGTATGGTCAGTTACTGATATAGTTGTGTTATGAGCTGTGTGGTTCGGTTAAGTGACAAAGCAAACGCGTCGGCTCCCACAGGCCACTCGACACTATTATCCCATCGTGATTGCGTTGCGCCGGGAACTGGGCACTCGGGTTAGTCGCCGCGGGGACTCCAAAGCGGTAAATACGGAGTCGCAAATCCTGCTCCGAATCATTTATCGTCAGGATCTCGGTGAGTACTGTGCTAGCTATACGGGACTCGCAGTTCCCTCTGACAGGAGTCGGGCGGTACTCGCGCACTGACATTGAAGAGCGCAAGATCAGCTGCCGTTTGATCTTAAAATAGATGTAGAATACTGAGTCCCTCCTGGCAGCGGACATAATCAGCTGATCCGCACAATGTTTTAATTATATCCAATTGGATACTGGATAATTAATTCAAAAGCGTGGCTGATCAAACGCGATTTATATCATTCATTGTACGCGCTGATAGCTTATCGGCGTGATAGTGCCATTTATAAAACAATTTGCAGTCCTGACATAGTTTTCAGTGATAACAGATAGTAAATTGGTTTCAGATTTGAAGATGGTGCAGCAAGATTTAACTTAGGTGATCGGGAAGGGTACACATGGTTGTGGTAGGGAATGGCTCTCGGGAGCTCATCGGTGTGAGTTCCTAGTGAGATAGGATAACTGGATGTGAGTGTAGTGTTGTGAAGTGTCTAGTCATTAGTGAGTGAGGCCCTAGAGCCGGGATGCCATCTGTCATGTTGTCCGCAGTGCTTGAAGAGGAGGCTGACTTGTATGAAGCATTCCCTCCTCACGTTGATCCCTCCGGAATTACTATTTTAACTGATAGCCCACCAGGTATGTAATCAATACATTCATTATCAAAAAATTCTTATATTTAATGGTATTATACAAGTAATTTTAGATAAAATTATCTAATCCATAATCAACTCGTATCATAAAATAATAATTCCACTTATTGTCAAAAGGAATCTTAAGATTAAATTTCTTAAAGAATTATCTCGGGTGAATTATTAACATAACAAATATTTATTATTTGAAGACACTATAATTATAGTTTATCTCATTGTAAATATTTACTGAGAGCTGTGGATTCTCTCCTGTTTACAATGTAAACATGTATGTATATAACATTTGTGCGCTGATTATTCTTGTAGGGATATATTTTAAATACCTTTAATACCTTTTGTTTAAAGAAAACCAATAACATATATTGTCTTTTAACACATATCTTATACATATGCAAATTATATGGTGAGAATTAAATAATGTTTTTGCTAATTTAAATTCATATTGTACTGTATTTTGATTTCAATATATTATGCCACAATGAGTTTATTTTAAAACTATTTTACAGAGTTAACTTGTATTAAAGGATAGTGCCAAACCTTTGATGACACACCCACTTTTTGTTTATATGTTTTGAATAAAATAATAATAATAAATTCATATACCAGTTGTAATCCATGTATTATATGAGATTGGTTTTATGACACAGTGATATGTTATTGGCCATGTGGCATGTGTTCTGTTTGATTCATTTCTACAGCACAATGAATTATGCAGATTTATTTATAGTTAGTATTTTATAATTTAACCTTATGTGTTGAATGATAAAGGATAGGTTTATTATTCTCTTTTATGCCTAAAATAGAGTATTTATGAATGTCTAAATGATTGATATAATATATTTCTCATAATTGTTCAAAAGTTGTGTGAAAAATATTACTCTCCCCATACATATAAATTAAGGAATTAAAAAAAAAGTGTTTAATAAAAGCACACTTTATTTGCATATTTTGTGTTGAAATATGCTATGTATTTTTATATTGTAGGTGTTCATGTTAATAATTAACAGTATTCTACCACTTAACACTAATTTCCCATGAAGCTTTGGTAAACTTACTAGTCACTGGTGTTTGACCCAATTTGAGACTTCCATGACTTTCACTTTTATAATGGAAACTTGTTGCAATTTTAGTTAAGATCTTTATAACTAAATTGAACAGGTATTTTCCAATCCCCCCCCCCCCCNCCCCCCCCCCTCTATAATATGTGTGATAAAGTATCACTTTTGAATAACCATTTGTGTGTTTTTGTGTTTTTTCTCAGAATATCCCATCTTATACATGACCTCATAATTCCTCCCTTCTTTTTATCACCATTAATACTTCTAGAATGTACCTTACTAACACCTCCCTAAGCTAGGGTCTCACGGCCTTTCTCACAGGCCAAGTCTACACTCGTATGTGATGCGGCCTGTGCTGCTAGGAATGCTTCGTACGGGCCGCAATAGGCATACTCAGGCGGCCTATCTGGCGTGGCTTGTAGCTTAACGGACGGTGTAACCCCAGTTTTAAAAAGCTTCGCTAGCATTACTTTGCTCTTACGAGTATTTCTGGCCGGCGCTAAACACTGCGTAAAAGTCCCCACATACCTTGTTCCATATTACCTTCAGGCAATATTTTCTTCAATGTATCTTAAACTGATCTTTAAGTTATTTTATAACCAAGTTTATTACTGAATAGGCTCTTGAATAAGGTAATTTCTTATCTCAAGAATTAACATAGGTAAATTGAGTTTTCCAAGTAGGCCAGCGAGATAGCAGTGACACCAACTTCCTTTGCGAATATCTTGGGTTGTATATTGTTAAATTAACCCGTAATCAGAAGCGGATGTAGGGTAACATCGATATGCATCTAAGATAACGTACTTTATGGGAAATTTTTGATGAACGAGACGTGTAAATAAAATTTGTCGGTGTAATTAAACTTTTATACAATTTTTATAGGAGATCTTCAGGCAGCGTAGGTCTCGTTTATATGTATGTGATAAACGCATAAAATATTAAACCAATTTATGTACAATTTTCATCAATAGATAGTGCTATTTTTAAGGGAGATTTACGTGTATAGTTCATTAACTTTTTTATGTTAAATAAAGAAATCAAATCGTGTTAATCTACGGACGGAAAGGATTATAATTATATCATGGTAGGCGACGCACAGACAGACATTTATTAAGACACTCCAAGGTAGAAATACTTGTATAATAATAATTCTCATAGTTAAAACATAAAAATACCTGATAATGAAAGCTGATGGCTACATTGTCGCACCGTACTTTGCGAAATGTTTACCTAAAACCGCATCCAATTAAGCGTGTTTGTAATCGTTTAAACTATAACCATAGACAATATTTCCACGAAACGTGTGTCAATGTGGTATTGTTGTGAAACAAAGATACGTAATTCGCGGTGAATTGTATAAACTTCGCACACCATAACCTATCCAAGCTCGATTCATGATTCTATAGCGTTTGTGTATCTTTGTATTGAGAAAATTTGGTTGAAACTGACTTCGGCAAAGAAATTTTTAATTTACGTAGTTAGGTAGATTACGCAGTCATTCGAAATCCTAGCCGTTTCAGGGATTGAGAGTATCCAAAAGGGGGTTTTGGGCTACTATATTCCACCTGTCCAATCCCGAGAAAGCTACACCCATTGTGGCAATGAGGTGTATGCATGAGAGGAGTCACTAACGGCCATTTTCAATAACGTGTCAATGATTATGGATGGATCGTTATGTCAGATTATATGACAATAGATAGACAAAAGTCATAGCAAATGTATCCGTAGTTAGGATATTGAAATCAAAGTAAGTGTAAAAAGATAGATTTGTCTGACTTTAGTAAGCAAAACTAGGGATAGATAGAATATTGAAAACGGCCGTAAGAGTGACATCACGTTTGAGGACACCGGTGCGTTCCAACGGTGATCCCGGAGTCCTTTTTTGTGCGAACGTGGGCCACCGAGTGGTAAAAATCCCACATTATTGCGTCTTCTTCCCCTAGAGTCGATGTAGTATCTTCCTGAAGATTTCCTCCTCGTTAAAAAAGGGTTACGCAGGTCTTTGTCCTAATACAATCTATGGCCCATCATTGTTCCAACTTCTTTTCCACATTTTTATTCATTCGTTTATAGGCAAAGAGATTTATACCATTTAGTAGGTGATATACCAATGTATTATCTGGTTAATGAACTGTCTAAAATAATTCTTCCCATACAAATTAATAACAATTTATCGAAAACGGATATATACAGGATGTGGGAACGATAGCACACATATTATTATATATTATTGATATAAATACATATTATTGAGTGTGCTCGTAACTTTATTTGGAACTTACTGTGCTCCGCGGTTTCACCCGTTTATATCTTCTGTTTTCGGGGGATTTCCGGGATAAAAAATATCCTGTACATATTTTCATGCAACTTGGTTCAGGCGTGAAGAAGAGAAAGATATACAGACAGACTGATAGAGTTACTTTCGCGTCTGTCTGTATGTATAATTTGATAAACACCAAAAATACTGGACGATTACAGCCTGAAACAGGAAAGATTGGAAGAAGGGAAGGGAGGCATTTGCCCAGCAGTGGGACACTTCAGGCTTAAAATAATATTAAATAAAATAAGTAACCGTTTGGGTAAATGTGAATATCAATTCATCGTACCGTGAACTTTACGTTTTGCACTTGGGTTGAATTTAAAGATTTACTTGATCTTTTGTTGTCAATGTATTTATGGTTTCTGATAAGCGCTGCTGTTGCCCGCTTAACGCTTGAGGAAATCATATAAATTCGCTGGTATCGGAACCGGACGTAGTCTTAATGATCGAGAAGATATATTGAAATGGGATGAAATTACGACCATTGATTACATTCTACAGTACAAACATATTAAGGAAGAGCATAATGCGCTTTCAATTCATTAAAGTAATGTGTTGTAACGTATAAATATTAATAATTCTATTTATTTGCCTATTGGTGGAGTATGGCTGATCTTATGTAATAATAATTTAAAAACCATGAATGTAAATGCTTATTCGCAATAAATATGATTTGATTTAAAATTCGGTTCCACTGATTTTGCAGGCAAATGCATACTTAAATATAATTAAATATGAGAAATGTTTCGAATTTGGCCCTGAAAACCTACTTGAAAAATTACCTTGTAGGAATACATACGAGTATCCGTTCAGTTTATTATAATCCTTTGTTGTATCTAGTGGAATTAGGATGTATGCGCTATCATGATCTTAGTAGCGATGGGAAGTTAAAGTTCTTACGCTGAAAAAAATATTCTTTGAGATTAAAACCGAGTGCCTGAGATATTTACAACCTTGAAATACAAAATAGATAGGTAGAGAAGTCAAACTATAAAGTGCGTTCGAGCAATGTACACAGAGACTACGTAGACCGACAGGCAATCTCAGACTACATCGGACCACTCAATGCGCAAATGTCTACGGCCCGTATTCAGACCTGTATTTAGAGTTGTATCTTAAGTTATGATTCAAGTAAGTTTTATGATGTTTTGAAATAAATGGCAGAGGGTAGATTTAGTGATCTACACTCTTCGGAGAAACGATTGTCAGATCGAGTATTAATTAACGTTCTAGAATAAAATCTTGACTCAAATCTTAACTTAAAACTTGAATCATAGTTAAGATACAACTCGGAATACGGGGCTACGTG
>LQNK01000582.1:78067-97392 GCA_001586405.1 Phoebis sennae | reverse complement strand
ATAAATGGCAGAGGGTAGATTTAGTGATCTACGCTCTTCGGAGAAACGATTGTCAGATCGAGTATTAATTAACGTTCTAGAATAAAATCTTGACTCAAATCTTAACTTAAAACTTGAATCATAGTTAAGATACAACTCGGAATACGGGCCTACGTGTGTAGATATGAAATTTGTGGTATAAACACGAGATTGACTCCTGTACTGTTTTCTCATCTATCTTGTGCTTAAAATGATTTTGTTTAATCTAAAAATGTTTGTCTATTCATCACTGTCAACCTACCTAGATTGTGATCTATAACAATGGGGTTTTGTCGATCTACCTTATCAGCAAACTGGATTTACGATAGATTAAGATGATTAACCTATGAGTGTATAATATAGTCTAATATTTCTGCTTATAACATCTGGGGCATTACTTGTTTTGCAACGCATTTATAGTAGTTTTAAAATATTTTAAAAAACTTTAGTACAGAGAGTACATAAGTCAATACGTACTTGCTAAGAACTATATCAAGTATGAATAAAAATGGGAAAATAAACAAAAGAGCATACATACATGCTATGAATGGTTTAAAAATTGCAAAAAAATTGAAGGTAATATTTAGTTACGTACTACAAGTTTTACCTCCTTGATTTTACACTATAATTAGTTATCAAATTTGCTTTTGCACGTATCTAAATTGTAAGAAAACGGATGTAAGCTATGGCGTCATGGTTTTGATACAACGGATAAGATAATAAAAATATAGAATATTTTATCATCTAATGCTTGTTATTCACGCTGATTGGTCGGTAGTTATTGGTATAGCACAGAGTTTCCCAAACTTTTTGTGTCGTAGACCCCTTGTTTTTTTCCGTGTTCGGTAGACCCCCTACTTACCTGATTTAGTCTATGTGTTTTCATTTTATGGACCCCCAATTGTTTTTCATGACGTAGACCCCCTGCAGGTTGTCATGGACACCTAGAGGTCGATAAAGTACACTTTAAGAATCACTGGTATAGCATAACGTAACTTATTTAATGTTACTAATCAAAAATCAAAAATGTTTATTCAGTAACGATTAGATTACAGTTTCTTTAGTTTTTGAGAAATCCTTTTATGTATAAAATACTTGTGTTAGAATATCTCGCTCTTCCTTTGTATACATAGCACAAATTACTATATTTGAGAAAACCGTAAAGTCATCCCCAGCGTATTCTTTCAAGATAAAAACTGGGTATTTCACGTTTATAAGTGGTGATTAATAATAAATTCTGTGTATATAGTACAATTGTTTACCTTGCGCGACTGACTAAGGTACGAGCTATCTCGTGTCGTCCGGAAGTGTGGATACTTCCGCTTGTATACAAGTAAAACTATACTTGACATTGATATCCTATCTGCCACTTGTTATCAGTCTCTTAAGAAGTAAGCTAAGTTAATATTTCTAAACCCCTAAGACAATCAGGAATTTATTTACATACTAGCTGAGCTCCGCGGTTTCACCCGCCTATGTATCCTGTTCCCGTAGGATTTCGGGGATAAAAACTATCCTATGTCATTCCTGAGGTTTCAAAGAATCTCTCTACAAAATTTCATCCTGTAGTTTCGGAGTCTATTCAATACAAAACAAACAAACAAATCTTTCTTCATTATAATTTGAGTATAGACAAACGTGATTAATGATACCATTACGTGGATACTTTCGTTTGTTTACACGTAAATTATCTTGTCATTAATATAGCCACCGTCACTTGTATTAAACAAATAAATAAATATTAGAGGCTTTGAACACTACGCCATCTAGTCCCGAACTAAGCAAAGCTTGGACTATGGAAACTAGTAGACAGTAAGACATACATAAATATACTTTTTTATTGTTATTACTCTTAAAAAGTAACCTATAGTTAGTTAATATTTTTCAACCTTAGGAACGGGCGGGACAATACAGGAACGTTTTATGACGTGTCGTTCGGAAGTATGGATACTTCCGCATAAACAAGTAGAAATACACTTGTCATTGATAACGTATCTGACACTTGTATTGTTATCTTGAAACTTTAGTTACCTGGGACAATATTGCTTAAGCTCGAAACAGGTTTTGAAGGTAGCTTTTGGTAAATGCTCGTTTAACTTGGTGAATTCATATTTCATTTTATGAGAAGACTAGCTGATCCGCGCGGCTTCTCTCCCTTAGCATAATATGATAGCCTATAATATAGCCCAAGTTACTCGTGTTTAAAATTGTTACTTGTAGAGCTTTTTATTGGTGAAATAATTTTTAAAATCGGTCCAATAGTTTTTGAGCCTATTCATTACAATTTACAACCAAACAAACAAAGTTTTCCTCTTTGTAATGTTAGTGTAGATTCAAAATCCATTTTCATTTAACTCTAAAGAACGAAATTTTGGTTTAAGTAATTCTTATATAAAATATAGTTATTCATTCTAATGTAGAAATCGTAGGATAAACAAACACATTGATTTATGTCATGTTGCAAAACATTTTTAACACAAAACTGCACTCTAAAAAAGCACAAATTTATTTTTATCGCCTTGCATAAACTTAACATTCACAACAAAAAAACAGATAATAATTCGAGAAAGTGGTTCAAATTAGAATATAGCGAATTTAATAATACACTCGCATCAGAATAAAAGTGACGTATTACCGAAATAATATTTTGGAAGTAATTGGAAAGTAACGTGATTATATGTGATTAACTTTCACAATTGGATTATGAAAGTACATAGATAATGTTTATGATATGTTGGGGTATTAGTTTTTTTTATATTTTTAAATAGTTTTATTGTTTTATTCGGTATAGCCCGACAGTTCGGTCTCGTCCCGTGTCAGTGCGAGACCTCCGAAACGGTCCGAAACTGTCGGTCTATACCGAATAAAACGAGCAGTGAGTATAAACCGTGTAAACTATTTAAAAATATACGATGGCTCACTTATCGTTATACAATTATAGTTTTTTATATGTTGTAATTGCACCAAAGTTTTTAAAGCAAGTCCATATGTTTGCATTGACTGCTCAGCTAAGCGTCTACATGGACGAGAAGTTCTGGCCGCAGGGAGTAGTATTTCGTCGATTCCGTGGACGGTTATTCAGCCCGTTTGAACTTGTATGTGCAACAAAACATATAAAATACTAGCTGCGCACCAGGGCTTCGCTCCCGTGGGAATATCGGGATGATATATAGCCTATAGCCTTCCTCGACAAATGGGCTATGTAACACTAAAAGAATTTTTTCAAATCGGACCAGTAGTTTCTGAGATTAGTGCGTCCAAACAAACAAACTCGTCAGCTTTATAATATTAGTATAGATGGCAAATCGAATAGTAGGGCCGAATATCCGGTTCGATAAAATTTGAATTTTATTCGGTTATTTGGGGAAACCAGGATGCGCCGCATCACAACTGATACATAATAAGACACGCATTTTTAATACATTCTACTAGATTTATAAACCACGAGAAGGAATTATAATATGCTCTTATACTTATCTTAATAAAAGTTACTCCCAATATCTTATTTGAAATTATAATTAATTGCTTTATAATTTAAGTAATTGTTATTACTTATTATGAATACAATTTTATTACAATAGATAACGATAACTATTCACCAATTATTTCTAATTCTTAAACTCCAAGCATCT
The DNA here is from genome assembly GCA_001586405.1 of Phoebis sennae. Taxonomy (NCBI): domain Eukaryota; kingdom Metazoa; phylum Arthropoda; class Insecta; order Lepidoptera; family Pieridae; genus Phoebis; species Phoebis sennae. Next base: position 93,742 of record LQNK01000582.1, on the reverse strand, counting down.
ATTACATAATGTGATACTATTTCGATATTGTATTGCTATGTAATATTTTTTTATTACAATTAAAAGTTAATCAATAATGTTATTATTATTGCAAATAAAATGAAGGAAGTGTTCAATCGTTTATTAACTGGCTTCACTTAAATTATTATAATGAAAATTAATTATGACGACACGAATAGATAAGTGAAGTAGACTGATAAAAAATTGTATAAAAACATTTTTATTCAATACTCGCGTTTATTTTAACGCGAGTATTGAACACAAGAAAATACTGATGGACAGATTTAGGTGTAGATATTTAAAAAAGTTTAGGCGTAGAGTCGACGGTTTTGCACGATCCCCGTTCTACTCGGGGATGTGTCAACAGTCAACACCTTATTAAATACTAGATGTAAACAGCGGGGCAGCATAATGATATATGGCCTATGTCTACCAGGGATAATGTAGGATTTCAATGGTAAAATATTTTTTATTTTTTATTATCCCAGTAGTTTAATAGCCTATTCAATTTAAACAAACCATCACAAAACCTCATCTTTCCTTTTTATAATATGTACTGGTGTAGATAGTCCACCGATATACAACACGAAATTTGTACCGACCAAAATGTCGGTACAAATTTCGTGTTAGAAAAATACAACTTGGTCTGCTTTCGAGTGGCTCTAATCACTTGACTTTTTATTCTTAAATCGTACATGGAACTATTAGGCCCATATACACGCCATCTTCACTAATATTATAACGAGGAAAACTTCGTTTGGTTGTAATGAATAAAGGCTCAAAAATACTGGACCGATTTTAAAATTTTTTTCACCATTCGAAAGCTACATTTTCCACGAGTAACAGACTACGAAAGCGAAGTCGCGCGGATCAGCTAGTATCATATAATATTATATTAATGTAATGTAGACAACATATTTACGAGCTGTTGTAGGGCCGTAAATACACGCTAATATCGAACAAAGGGTAGTTAACGTGGAACTTGTTTATGATGTTTATTGCCTATTAAAATAATGGAGGATCCCTACGCACCAGTGGGTTTGCCAAGTCGATTGCGGATTTTGTTCATATCAGAAATGTTTTTTTATGTAGGTATAGATAAATTCTATCACTATTCTTACTATTCTTCTCAATCGTTGACAGTATATGTATACAAGCTTCCGTTTGTGTGAAATTTTATAGGTACACACTGATTTGCCATGTGTGCACACGCACATTAAAATAAATAGACCAATCAGGACGAAGTATTGCGATCATATTCCAAATTTCCAAATTCAAATCGAATGTTTAAAACATTCTACTAGCTGTGCTCCGCGGTTTCACCCGCGTAACTTCTGATTCCGTGGCAACTCCGGGGTTAAAAGTTTCAACGTAATCGGTTCAGTAATTTCGTCAAAAACTTTTGCATTTATCATATGTATAGGTAAGTAGGATCGAGTTAGAAATATGATTATTAAGTTTTTGTTACTGAAAGGAATTTCATTAGCACTCAAATAACTTTGTGAATATGTTATAAGTTAGACAAGAATTCTGAATGAAGTATTTCTCAAGAAATGAGAGAATTTACTTAATATTTTATTTAAGTTCAACCTTATAATATCAATTTACTCGAGTCTTTGTTACGGTGTTCGCATTAAAAATTTGAATAAATGGAGTCATTAATTTATTGTATTTATTCGTGTGCGACTACCATTGCTTAACATTTCGGATGTGGGACTATTGAATATTCATTTGTTGAGCATGGTAAAGACAAAGTATATTATTATTTTGTATAGTGTAATATCAAGTAGAAAATGCAAATAATATTTACTTCTTGACTTAACTAGTTAAGTCTTGACGTAGATAAAAGAAGAATAAATAAAATTCTAGATTATTTATTATTTTAACGGAGTATATTTATGTTATTTCAATTCAACATCTTAAGTCTTATACCTTACTTGTTTATCATTCATCATATTTTTAACCGACTTTCAAAAAAGAGGAGGAGGTTAGGTTATACACTATGACGAGCTAAACTGCATGGAACAAAAAAAATAGCCTTACCCTGGTGTCCGTCGATTTGCTTCTTAATTCCAGTCTCTTTATGTACTTGTGAATAGTGCAAAATACAATAAGAAATACTGCCACTGGATTATTGCGGTTTCAATTGTGCGTTGGTATTTTAAGAGTATATCTTTGCGGTTATCAACAATTACAAGATGTACCACTGAATTGCGTGAAATGGTTGGATCAATTCTTACTAGAGGTGGTGTATTTGTTACCGACTTTAAAAAAAAAGGAGTAGGTTCTCAATTCGACCGTTTTTGTTTTTGATATCTATACAAAGTCGGTGCCTTAACCTATTTTAAATTTAACAAGATTTTGCACCGACTTTGTATAGATATCAACAAAAATAAAATAAAAAATACTTTCTACTTTTTAGAGTGAGGAACACTGTTCTATTTTTGGCGAAAAGTTATAATTGACGATGTTTCGGTTTCGCCTTTGTAAGGAGTGTAACGTGTAGCTATGTACACGAGTCTACTACGAGAAGAGTAATGACAGTTACGATAGAAGTAAAATTAAACTATAATCCTTGCTTAATATTATGCCTATATGTGAAAGTAACTCAAACTGTCTGTACCTATGTCTATTCTTCACGCCTAAACTACTGAAATTTTGTTCAGAGATTGGATGATTTAAAACCCGAGAAAGGACATAGGATAGTTTTTATCCCGGAAATCCCACGAGGACGGGAGATATACGCGAGTGAAATCGCAGGGCACAGCTCGTATCATCATCATCCTTTATATCGTAATCATTGTCATTGATAGAAAGAAAAGAAAGGAAATACTTTTATTTACAACACACAATAAAAAAACAATCAAACATTTTGGTGGTACATATATGTAAAACGGCCGCCCACTCAGCGTAGACACAAAGATCTTACGGCCGTTTTCAATATTCTACCTATCCCTTGTTTTGCTTACTTAAGTTAAACAAATCTTTCTATTTCCACTTACTTTGATTTCAATATCCTATCGAATGATAGCCTTTGCTATGACTTGTTTCTATCTAACGTCATATAATCTGACATAACAATCTATCCATAATCTTTGATACATTATTGAAAACGGCCGTTAGTGAGGGTTGCTCACCGTTAAGACGAATCCATGATGTGCCCTTGGAAACACCCGATCCATATAGTCAGAAAACATCAAAACGGGATTTTAAGAAATCCTTTAGATTTTCCTTGTTACCTTGAAAATTTTCTGGAAACAAAAGATTCGTGATTCCTTTAATATAAAACAATATTAGTCATTGTTCCGAGACCATGTTCATATTTAAAGATATTTCGGAATATGTAGATTGTACATAGAACATTAAAGCGAACATTTTCCCGTATGTCATTAAATTAATAAAAATAAATATTCACACCCCGCATCGTTTTTCAAGATTTAATAATATTACAAGCATTAAATATTTTGAATAACTTTCGTTTCATTTTATTTGTCTACAAAAAAAGAACCAAGAAATAGGTCTGCATTGATTATATACACCTATAGTCAAAATTCTGGTGAAAATTGTATATGTATATAATATTGTCAGTCTCCACCCACATCAAGCTTTGCGAATAAGTTTAGAACTTCAGATTTATTCGCGAAAAATATACCTTAATAAGCAAAGTTTGTTTTCCTTCGAATTAAAAGTTATTGCGAAATTTTTGACGAGATGAGAAATTTCGACCTTTACGTATCAAGCGAGATCTATACTCGCAGAATTTCGTAACTTTTCGCTCTCTACTTACTTACCGTGCTGAAACTTGATATTTTTATTGGTTCCCAGATATTACGAAACTATTTAAATGATTGTAAGGTCGCTATTTTATGAGGTTTATAATTGAATTGATCTTTTTATATTATTTATCTCGTATGACTTCACAATTACTATAAAGCTTTAAAAAAACGTGACCACATCATTGATAAGTATATTAATTCAATTATCCTGTTCTGGGTAAAATTATCAAATAATACTTTAACAAATTTTCCCTCAACATTCATGAATTCAAACAAAGTTTCCTATACAACAAACACAATAACAAACTGGTATTCAATGAATCAGTGGCACTAGTGACATCTATTAACACTCGAAGCATTTAATTGTAATACAATAAATCGTATAACTGCGTGACACTCCGGTAGATGTCATTGCTGGTTAAGGCGTAGTTAAGGCTTTCATGGTTATACCGTTCATAGAATTTTGCTGAAATTAAATGTAAATATATAAGGTATTGGTTTTAGGGTTTCAGATTTCATATTAATATTTATGTTAATAAATAACTAAATTAAAATAATAAATAGATGGGGCGATAGGTTTATTATTGAAACAATGCTGTTATAATGTTGTTTGAAAGTTGTGAAAGTTACTCCTAATGATCGAGTTTTAGTGAGACTAACGAACAGCATTTGATTTTTTTTTAATATAGATGGATGATGATGATGATATACTCCGTTCACGTTGGATTTTCGGGATAGAAACTATCCTATGTTATTCTGGGGGTTTCAAAGAATCTCTGCACAATATTTGATCCAAATCGGTCCTGTAGTTTCAGAGGGTATTCGATACAAACAAATATTTCCTCTTTATAATATTAGTAAAGATATTTACACTGTCACTATCATTTAAGAAAAAGTAACTTGGGATTTATTTAACTTTCTTTAGTTTATGTTCTGGAACGTCAACTGATAAATGTTTTCTCCGTTTTTAACAATCTATTGTTTTTACGTTTCTATTAGTTTTCCATTTCTTTATCTGTTAAATAAACTATTTATACAATTTTATGATCATTTGGAGCATTATTGAAATAACCAATGGAGTTTCAGTGTAGTAGTGTTCCTACGGCAAAAATTAATATGGAATTTAAAACTAAACAATACATTAATAGGCTCTTTTATTAGTGATCAGGTACTACGATATCGTTTTAATATTTTTTTCTCTTCCTAGTAACTATCGAATAAATATACGTCGTAAATTAGCATAGGATAAAATCGGATAGTTGCCTGTGTTACATGCCTCAAGTTTTTTTACACCCTATTGCCTCGGGGAGGCAGTAGAGTTATGTCAGACTCTTATTGACTAAAACCTCACGGTTGCCTACATCTGAATTAACTTTCAGGTTTTTGTTGTGTTTCGTTCTTTTGAATTAACTATGTCAGGTTTATTGTTAGTGTTACTGCTTTCTCCTGGGGTAAAATTCGTTTGATTAGGCGTGGGTGTCATTCAGTGAGGGTAAAAATATTTCGCTACAAATCTTTGACGAGCTTTGATAATACCTGAATAATAATAAAATAAAACAATTTCTTCGCAATTCGTGGTAATATTCCGTAATGAAAGAATTTGAATACTAATTCTACTCGCTAGTATGAATAGTGTATCCTTTCACCACATTTTGAAGCTGGTAAAAAGATAATTGGAAAATGTGACGCAATATGACGTGGTGTGACGAAGAGATTATAATTAGATTTATGAGTAATAAAAATGATATTGTTAACGATAAACAACGCGGCGTTTATTGTTCGGATAATATGAATAATGATAATGATATTTATTACCTAAAGAGATTGTTCTTCGAATTTTGTTTGTCTCATACAGCACGTTTGGTAGGTTATTTGGTATACTTTCTAGCTGAACTTTTGTCTGAGTGGTTTACTCGTTAGCTAAATAATTGCAGGGACTGAGTTCGATTTTCGATGAGAGACACTTAGTTAGGTTCCATGTAAGGATTATAATTGCTTTGCCTGTAATTTCGACTGGAAAATAGACACATATTATATGAAATTAATCTGATTAGTTTTATTGAAAATTCAAATTTTTCATTGTATTTTTTTAATCATTAAAACTACTGTATTAATAAGCTAATATTCTATTTAACACGGAACGAGACACACACATGTTTTATTAAGGGACTACACTTGTATTAAAGTTTACCTTTCAACCCGGAACTGCGGACCGCATAAACCGGAACAAAACCTGCATCGTCATGTGACTCGGCACATTCTTAGTACATTATTTTGCGAGCGAGATCTTTCATTTTGTACACACGGACTTTGAACCCCGTGGAACAGTTGTGTTTGCGTTCTGCACTATCAATAGTACAACAATAATATTTGTGATCATAACTATGTGATTGTGCCGAAGCAGAGACTATACTACTCTGTTACTATAGTACTGTTATGATACATATACATTTTATCAAATTTATCAAACATAGTATTTGATGTTAGAATGTCCGTGCCTATGAAATGTTATTTGGGACTAATGCATTTTTAAATAGAAAATTAATTAAGTCAAGTCATAAAAAATACATTAGGTAGTTTGTTATTTTTTTAAGATTTTTAGCGCCACTGTTAATAGCAATCAAAATCAATAAAAATATTTTGAAAAGTTTCACCATTGTCATGTCATTTTTAATTCTAAATAATAAGTCATGTAAGTGTTTTGAACACAAATCTCACAGTTTATTGTGTGTCTACTCTTTTATTTATAGTAGATAAAAACTGCATTACCGTAAATAATAAACATTAATTAATCAAACAGAAAACAAGTAAGTAATCGGCGATTGTAACAAAGCGAGTACTAAGTGTCAAAACAAGCTGTTTAAATTTAACTTGAACGCTAATCGGTGCATCGAGATAACCTAACGCTATCAGTTGAGACTTAACCCTGCAATGCAGTGCGCGGTCTGAAAGACCAAATGGGATATAAAATTATTAAAACAAAAATTAAAAAAAAAATCAAATGTTAAGGGGATTGAAGTACATTCTTTATTAATTATAATGCATGCATTGCTGGCCTGGATGACTGGTGTGTAACTGATAATTGGAATATTTTTTTGACGATGAGTGGTATATTATTTTACAAAATGTTTACATTCGCATTGCGGATTGTATCCTAGACTGATTGTATTTGTGCACCTATGTTTTACACTCAAAAGGCGTCTTTCGTATTCTTAATAATATGTATCTATTAATAACACTACTGCCTTCATTATTAACAAATTAAGTAATTGAATTTAAATCCATACTTAGTTGAAAAATTAATGCTAAGACAAATCTAATTAGATATAAATATTAAGTTTGTTTATTGGATATTAGTAATACATTAGTACTTATAAGAATTACCATTTAAATAACATTTTTTTTAAATGTTCCGAAATTGGAGCACGACGTTAAAAATAATGCAGTTCCTTTTACTTTTATCTCTTAAATTGTATTGGTATAAATGATATTCCAATATTTCTCATTAATATTTTATGACGTTTATCAAGAGGTTAATTATTTGTTATTAACAACTTAAACAACTGAATACATAATTAAATAAACATATCAACATACATAGATAAATAATCTAAATGTATCACAGACTACCTATAAATTATTGTATTACAACTTGGCTAGCATACTATAATTTAATTGTACATAACACAAACAGATTTGAGACCTGTACATTTCTTACGAAAACACTGCATTATTTCTGGATGCACCGTACCTGCGCGTACTCTGTAGTGGCGCATAAATCATTCATCATTATTGTTGCTCGGATGGAAATACTTCAAATCGTTCCCGGTACGAGGGTGTTCGTTTGCTGGCTTGGCGCGAGTCCAATGCAGAATGCGTTTTCGCTATAATTCATTGACTATTTTTAAAGCTTTGTACTTTTGCCCTAATGCAGGGCGTGCAGTTTTTGAGGATAACTAATTTGTATGATAATGGTTAATATCATGGTTGGTCAATGGTTCATTTGAAATTAAAAGTTTGTTCTTAGGTATTACATTAAATCATTTTATGTTGTTTTTAGTTGAACAATGGCTTATCTATGCTATTTGATAAATGATTGTACTACCTTGGATGTACAATAAAACGTGTTCATTTTAATTTATTTATAATTACTGCTCACCGACTTCTTTTATGTGAAATAATAAACCTCAATTCGTATATTAATATGTTTTTATTTTACTAAAATTGAATATTATTTTTAAAATATTTTTCTGACGCTTGTGTTCCATTAACATATACATAAAAAAAAATTGTTTAAAAATTAAATAAAATATATCGCGGTCTAATCGACCGGCGTAGCAGTCGGTGTGTCAGATAAACAATCGAAGTGTGACAGTGCCGGGGCGCTATCGCATTTTCCGGAGGCTGGGCGAGCTATCGGCCGGCGGCAGTGCGGCCGGCGCGCGCGCACCGAAAGCATGTGCCCGCCTCTGCGATGTACATAGAACCCGCCGCGTTCCGAGCGCCCAGCGCCGAGTCCCTCGCGCGAACCGACCCCGCCCCCATATGGACGCAGTGCTTACCTACCCCCTTATTCGCAGGCAAGAAAGCCCCGCTCAAGACCTACGAGGAAATCCAGCCCCTCATCCAGCAAGCCCGCAAGCGAGAACTCAAGCTCATCATCAGGGAGAACTCCTGGCCCATCAACAGCCCCATAAGAGCATCCCTCTGGCCCGCTCTCTGCAGACAACACCAACATGGCAAATCGATGCTCGACGGCTTCTACTGGGACATGGTTACGCAGGTCAGTGATCTCTCCTGGTCAAGGTTGCCCACTATCGCTATTAAATTGTTCACTTATCGTGAAATTGTACGCTTAATTTTTCCCCAAGGTTGTTTACTTAGCGCCGCCCAAATGTTTGCGAGTGCCCTCAGATAAGCAGATGACGTATACAAGGTCGAAGTACGACTCTGTTCTCAAATGCTTTTGTTTTAAGATGTTCGATGATGCACAAGCTAGATTGATTTCTATCGGCCCAGATTTAAAGGCGATGATTGCCTGAACGATAGTATAGGCTCTACTGGTAGGCATACGTGACCGCGAGCTTCATAAATGAAAACCTTAAATACGTAATAATGCTGAATAAATCAACAATGGAACGTTCCTCTCTACTCTACTTTAAGTTGTTCGTTTATTGAAATGTTTAAGTAAACATAATAATTCTGATTTCAAATGATATTGTCTTATTGAGCGCTATTCAACATTATAAGTTGATTGCATAGTCTGAAGATGTAATCAGTGTATCTGCGGCCGCTAACTGATAAGTTTTTCATTACCGATAAAGTTATCATCTAGCCAGTTCTCGGTCGAGTGGGTGGTCCAGTCTAATTCAATGACTTGTCTCGTGCGTTTCATGAGACGAACAGCCTTGTGAATGAATTAATATGCAACCTTTACGAGCCGATGACTGTTGGGACACGTGCGCTTTCCATTCACTAACGTTTATGGTCGGCATGTTATAACTGTCCGTGGTAGTGTTATGTATGGGCTCGATTCTGTATCGAGTGCAGATGTGTGTTATTACAATGGTATTGTTAGATGCAGTTATATTACCACTAATGGTTCTATTAAAATTAAAACGTAAATAAGTAAGTAATTCCTTGCATAACAATTTCAAGATATCTTTTTTGGATCTCTATGTACAATTAAATATTAGAATAAAGTGCTTCTTTTCAAGTCTCAAATATTTCATAAGGAACAATTTACTGTAATTGTAAAGTTCATAATATAATCGCTTATGTGAAAAGTATACGTAGTACAATCGTATTATTACAAAGCTTGTTAGTGTCATCTTTCATTAAAAAATCGCTTCACTAATGTACTAATAGTTTGAATCAATACTGTTAGCAGAGGCCTTGTGTTTGACATCAACGTGCGCGCATGCCCCCAGCAGCGCCCGCTGCATCACAATTAACTACGGAACAATAGCCGGCGCAGGTGCGGTTTTTGTCTAACGCCTCTGTTGTTGCAACACTATCAATTAACACTATCGTTTTACCTTTGTTTATCGCGTCTGGATGACTCACGGTATACAACATGATGCTACACAATTATTTCGTTTGTTTCGAATTCATGTTGCTTTTTTCATTTTTTGTGTAAAAGGATTCGTTATCTTGATTTTCTAAATGATCGGCGTAATTAGGCCATTACGTTGCTAATTGCTTGTTTTTGCGATTCGATCTATTTTCAAATTTCGTACCTAATTGTGTGTCACGAAAAGCCGAATTTAAAATTGTCATTTGCATAGTATTTGGAAAAGGTACAATTTTTCGAGAACTTTCTATGACATTGCGCGTATTTATGTTATTGTTTACAAGTACTTGGCCGGTATTCAAATTGAAGGCTATTTAGAAATAGTTTGCATCGGACGTGGGTGATATAGCTAAAAAAATGTTGGGAAAGTTTTGGGCATTAGGCCGCTTGTTTTGCGATGTTTATTCGGTACATTATTATTATTATTATGCGGTGCATTGTTTTTATTATTTCGGCTTACGCGGTTGGCAGCGTGTCAACCTTTCAGCTGGTTCACCTTCAATACTCACTCCATACGATTCGTACAACACACATGTGAATTGTACATACGTATAGTACCTACGAGCCTGTTTTTACCAATTCTTGCGCCGTATATTGTGCCAATGCGGATTTTTTATAATTCAGAAAAAAGTTTGCGATATGTAGAATTCGTATTTATAAAGGATTTTTGTTTGTGTTCATTCAAATTTTAATTAGGTAATTTCCTTTTGATCCATTTGTAAAGTTAATTTAAACTGATGTATTTGCCGAATGTCTTTTTAAACTCATTATGTATTAATTAATATAAACAGTCTTGTAAAAACAATTTGAACGAAAATATTTATAGGTACTTACTTTATTTTCATTGTTTGCACTAGTATACTAACATCAACGTTTGGAAATTGAAGAAAATTGAAATACTGGGACCAAGTATACTCGGCTGCATACAAATAATCATATTCGGCGCATCTCTAATTCTTTAAACAACACAATACAATCGTTCTTAAAATGATTGTACTTCTAAATTATAAAAAGGTATGTTTTCTTGGCTAACAGTCCTATAAATAGATAAAGCGTTTATTACTCACGCACGCATTGTTTCCGTTTTCCTCAACGACACGTAAACATCCTCTTTCAGTTTGTCTATGATTCAAATGTCACCACGTGGTTCTGTGAGAAACATCGCCATGTTTCGAACTTGGCATTCCAAAGTTATTATGTTCCCACTGTATAAGTATCATTATGGGCCTTCGCCCACTACCACTTTTTGTAGCGATGCAATCGCTACTAACGCGCTACGCTCGCGTTTGCAACGCGAAAAATTCGCGTTTGTAGCGATACAAACGCGCTACTGCATCGCGTCTGTAAGAATACAAACGCGTAGCGATATAGTAGCGCGTCGCGATGCAAACGCGCGACCGTGTCAGGTGCAAGGATTTTTGTACCAGTTCTGAATCGCGTTTTTCGCGGAGGACGCGACTGAATCGAGGTTAAGTTAGCGAGAGTTCCTGCATTGCGTCTAGCGATACAAACGCGCTACTGCATCGCTTCTGTAAGAATACAAGCGCGCTACTATATCGCTACAAAAAGTAACCAGTGAGCGAGGGCTCTGTGGACTTCCGAAAGATGGGAGAAATATGCACAGTTCCTGTTTATGTATGATTCAAATGTCAGGAATCCACGTGGCTCTGTGACAAATATCCCGATATTTAGAGATTGGCATCCGATGCTGTTATTCACATCGGTGATTTCATGTGTTTCCCGCTATATATCATTTTAGACTTCCGAGTTTTGAGAAGGTAGTAATATAATTACATATGTTTGTGTATGATTCAAATGTTAGGACTCCACGTGCCTTAGTGACAACTATTGCAATATTGCGTGCTTGGCATCTCAAAGTTATTATTTACATCGATGATTTCATACATTTCCCGCTGTTATAATGAACTTCCGAGTTTCAAGAAGGTGCACAGTTGTTGTTTATGTATGATTCAAACATTAGGACTCCACGTGGCCGCAAGGTGAGCTGGGGAGCGCCAAGATTCCGGTTTCGTGGGAAACATCGGGATGCCGGGCTCGAAATATCCAAGTCCATTCGCATCGGTGATTTCATTCGGTTCCTGTAATGTGTCATTTCGGACTTCCGGAATTGAGAAGGTCGTTACGAGTTCCTTTGTGGTACAGTGTTTTGTTTTTTAAAAGTGACGCTTGTTTGTAATTATGCTACGCTTTATATTATTAAATCTTTATATTTATATCTTCGCTCCCATTGCACAATGTTATATAGCCTGTGTTACTCGTGGATAATGTAGCTTTCGAATGGAGAAGGAATCTTTAAAATCGGTCCAATACTTTTTGAGCCTATTCATTACAAACAAAACAAACAAAGTTTTCCTCTTTATAATATTAGTGTAGATTTCTTATTACATATCTACGTAGGTTTTGTCTTATTTAATTCGTCAATGTCTTATTATCTTGTTTCTATAAGATACCATTGCTTTATTCGCAAAAATCAATAGAGTATTATAAGCGACGAATCTGCTATGATTGTATATCACCGAAGTTGTCACGTTCAATAAAAGCTTACATTATAAGATTGACCTTTCGGTTCAGTCAAGATTGCAGCGGACCAATCGTTGAACAAATTCTGTTATCTCGTGCGAAATATCTAGTCGATACATCTCAATGCTAGAGATGAATCTTCACATTGTCACCAGCTGGTGCTGTGCCAATGACTCGGCCGCCTTGACCTCGGCTATCGAACTATGCATGTCATGCTAGGCATGAGGCATGAGGCATGAGGCATGAGGAAGTTCTAATGCGGTTATAATTTGTGTCGTAAGGGGGTTGGCGGTTTTTAGAGGAAGTGTTGTGTGGAATGTAGATGTGATGCGTTTTGGCGATAATTGGTTTAATGTATTTTTAGATTAGAATGGTTATGGCGATGTCATGAAATAACTTGGGTTGTTGGCAGTTCTTAGAGGAAGTAGTTTTGTTTGGAATACTAATATGGTGATGCGTTTTGATGATGCATTACTTTTAGGAACAAATGATACAATTTGAAACAAAACTTTGTGTTGGATCAATAATGGAGGAAGGCTATAGGATACCTGCTACTGGAGCGAAGCCGCTCAAGAAAGTAATCTAATGAGCTAGTAATATTGGAGAGGTGTTTCGGTGTTGGAAGTGTCTTGTTTGGAATATTAACTTACTGATATTTTGGCAACGAATCAGCTTTGGGTTGATTGCAGCATAAGGAAAGTTGTTTTCATTAGATAAGGTATTTTTGATGTGATCAAATAACTTCCAACGTAATTCTTACTTAAACTTTATAGGGATAAGTAGAGTAGAGTATTTCATATGGAACGTTAATACGATAATACGTTTTGGCGATGAATTGATTCTGGTTTTATTGTCAAGTTGCATTATCCTATGGTATAGTTCATGTATTAATGGCTTTTTTTTGAGGTTTCTAAGGTGATTTCTACTTGGAGTCGGAAAGGACAAGAGATAATTATATTTCGTAAAGTTTACGTTGTATAGTATTTCAATTCATTCAATCGCTGTTGCTGTTTAAATGGAGCGTGTTAACAACTAAAGATATGATTAAAAATCAGTTCCAATTTTGTATATACTTAGTTACTTAACAAATGGTCTCATCAATTAAGACGCTATTAATTCACAAGATGGGGCCGATAATAGCGATGTCGGTATTTAAATTGGATTATACGCAAATCTGACCTTTGCCGTCCGTTCGAATGGGCCGGGGAAAGACTATTTGCGTATAATCTCATTACGGGATTTGCGGCGATTCGTTACAAAGTTACGGGGTAATTAAATCTGTGGCGGTATTAATATGGCCGCATATAAAATGTTGTGAATAAATTTTAATAGTTCAGTCAGTGATTATATAACTATAGATATGTTAGCACGCTAATTTTGAGATTTTAAGAAGATACATGCACATATATCTACACTCCCTTGGCTACGTTACGATTGTTGACAGAACTTTATATAGCAACGGTGGCTCGGTTACGACAGAAAGCTATAAAATGCCTTTGTGTGTATTAAGAACATGCACGAATCATTCTGCAAATAAAAATATAAAAAGTAAAGTATTTTAACGTAGGTAACCACTCGAAAATAAAGAGTTTTAATATAGCATTGGTTTCAGTAGTTTAACTGGCTTCTAGTTACTAGTCATTCACGTTCAGTTTGACCTACAGTCAATACATTATTAATAGCCGGTATATGATATTTCATCAAAATTCGCTCTGTAGTTGCGGCGTGTTTGACACACAAACATCCAAACTTTAATAGGATTTATATGAAATTGTTCCGACGTTTTCAAGTCGTGTGTCAATGATGTTTGTCCAATCCGTTGAGAAGACAGAGCACCAAACTCGCATACGTGTATTCGCTTAGATATTTGATCTACACGAAAATTAAACACTTATATAAATTATTTTTGTCTTTCTGTCTTTTGTTTTTGATCTTGTAGCCAATGTTTGGAGTTTTGGTCAACTTAAATTATGCTATGTTGTCGGAGCGGGACTATTATGCCTTTAATTTTATTACGGGATTTACGGCGGTTCGATACAAAGTTAAGTACTGTATGTAGCGGTTTAATATGGCCGCGTATAAAACGTTGTGAAGATAAATTATGCGAATTCAAATAATGCGAAATTGTTGCAGCCAACGTAAGCAAGCCATGTACAGTTTATATCTTAACCGAAAATCAGAGCAACAAAATCTATTTGATTCGTCTAATAGATTTTAAGAGCATTTATTGTATAGATTTTTATAACTTTTAAAGTAGATTCTGTTTGCGGAGATGTATTGTTTCATTAAGTTTATTTCATTTGCATACTAGCTTCTACCGTTTGGAGTTTTCATACACTAGTATGAATGAAATTGAAGTAACATTTCTAAAATTAGTCCTTTCCTTGACCTTTCCTTCAGCGTATGACATTACTTTGCAAAAAGTTATTCTAGTTAGTAGTACTCATCCTGTATTATTTCATCCGTCGGTGAAATAATACAGGATATTTATTTTTTTTGCAAAATCTACGGGTTCCATTCTTGGCTCGGTAAACATTCTTCAAAAATAATAATATTAAAATAATAATTCTTCAAAAATATAATCTAATGCTGTTTTTTGAAAGACCTTTATTTTAAATAAAATACCTTTATTAAAGAAAATGTATAATTCTTCTTTCTGTAATAATCTCATTAGTGGATCCGATGAATGGCGGTTCGTTATAAAGTTACGGGATAATTAAATATGTGGCGGCCGTTTTGCGGTTTTAATGTTATGGCCGCGTAATAATGTTATAATAAAGATTGTTTTATGTAAAATTAAAGCGTCTCTTTAGAAGATGGTTGCCAAGACAATGAGAATGGGCCACAATTTTTTAGGCGTAAGTATGTGATTATTCCCATATGGTTATAGTAGCAACTATAACCATATGGGAATATGTAATAATAATAATAATATAAACTTCTACATTTACGACCAAACCTTTTACGTGTTATTATTCATATGTAACTATTATTTGATAAATTAGACTGATTCAATTATAAAAGATTTAAATTGTACTAATTATTATGATAATTATAATTTATTTTGATAAATATAACACAGATCCAATACAAGAGTGAATTGAATTGCCAGATATAAACACAATACAAAATTACCCAATAACACATAATTAAAATACACATTTTATTCGACATTAATTCTAAACAATTTAACTTACGTCAATCAGTTTAAAATAGCAAACAATTAACTTCATTTATTTATTCATAATTATTAAAACGAGAACTAAATAAAGTCCACAACGCCGA
>LQNK01000582.1:47565-77896 GCA_001586405.1 Phoebis sennae | reverse complement strand
TCCCGAAATCCCCTCTTGGGCTCCCCTACCATTATAATAACATATAATATAAACTGACCTAGACTAACAATGGTTATATTTAAATTTATTCCTTTGATTTTGGCAATCACTTTTGCCCTTCGTAACGTGATACGATAGTGTACTGTTTTAAATAAATTAAAAATATATTAGTAGAATAATTCGCCCCGGTTTTACCCGTGTTACTTCTGATCCCGTGGCAACGTCTGGATTAAGAGTCGCCTATACATACATACATACATCGTCACAAACTTTCGCATTTATAATATAAGTAGTATTTCTTGCGTTTTATATTTTTTTAAGAGTAATTTTACAAATGTTTGTTATTGCACTACTTTTTGTTCGTTAAATGGAATAGATATCTGAAAATCCAATTTGAAGTTTTGTATTATATGCATTCCTATATCTCCATGTCCACTAAATCGTCTGGCTGTTAAAAACCATGAAATATAAATTTATAAATATAAATTATAGCTGCTTATATTATCCTTATTTGGAAACAAACTATCATGTTGTCTTTGGATAATAAACGATTCATTCTCCCTTCTTACATATTCAACCCTGGAATCTAAAAATCTACCAGTGTTTAAAAGTGCACGAAACTATACTAGATCTAGCTCTGTTATGACCTAACCTTGGGCTAAACTTCATATCGGTTACACCAGCACATCAAACAAAAATCGTAAACGCGGGATATACATAGGTAAAACCGCCGTGGCTTCCAGCCAAGTACCGAAATAGATGTACCTAGGCTCACTTCGCACCTACGTCGTCACGTGCGAGATGTTACATGGACTGTGGTGAAATTTGAAGGGATATTGACCATTAAATAGATGTACCTAGGCTCACTTCGCACCTACGTCGTCACGTGCGCGATCTTGGACTGTGGTGAAATTGGAAGGGATATTGACCATTAAATAGATGTACCTAGGCTCACTTCGCACCTACGTCGTCACGTGCGCGATGTTGGACTGTGGTGAAATTGGAAGGGATATTGACCATTAAATGGATGTACCTAGGCTCACTTCGCACCTACGTCGTCACGTGCGCGATGTTGCTTGGACTGTGGTGAAATTTGAAGGGATATTGACCTAATGGGCCTAAAGAACAATGCTATATAAAATGCACATTAGCAAGTTGAATGGTCCTGTTTCTTCTGCAACATGTGAATATAATAATAATAATTAAAATGCTTTATTGCACACCCAATTATACAGAAGTTATACAGAATATAATTTCACACAAAATGTACTGAGGACGGCCTTATCGATTAAAGCGATCTCTTCCAGGCAACCCATGACGCGAGAGAGATTCTAAAACTAAAGTGCGTAGGTGGTGCAACAACTATATTATAAAAATAATATATAGGAGGTGTTATGGAAAAAGTAAGAATTGCGAAGTAAGTTATCATCATAGAATGATGAAGGCAATGATTCAATTAAATAGGTCTCAATTTATTACGAAATACGTATTATAGATTTTGTAATAGAAGAAGTAATCGTAAACGCTATGAATAATAACGTATTGCATATTTTTGTGCAAATTGATAAAGGTGGGAAGTAGATTGTATAGAACAATGGGGAGATGTAATTAGGTCGGGTGGTGACGACAGATTCTATCACTCATGTTACCTGTAAGACTATTGTAATTAACTGCTGCACTGTGCTAATTTGTTAGCATGCTCCATAAACAAATAAAAGAATGAAGTAATTAATTTTTTAATATAAATATTCAGGGACATTCAACACTACGCCATTTTGTCCCAAACTAAGCAAAGCTTCTACTTAAAGACATACTTTAATATAATTTTTTTTGTAAATACATACATACTGTACATGAATACCCAGACAGTAGAAAATTTCAATGTTCATCACATCATAATTTTATACTCGTGGGGATCGAACACACACCCTACGGTGCAATAGACATTTACTGTATCCACTGCACTAATCGGGTCGTCAATATTTGATTCATAGTAGATATGAATGACTCAGATGGTAAAGTCCCTGTTGTACTCTGCTAATAAAACGTATCGCCATTCGGAAAAAACTTTAGGTCGATTTCTTACAAGAAAAATTTTATGTCTTAACATGAGTAAAGGGGAAGATAGTACAGGGAAGAGATTTTAAGAAAGAGACAAGTAATGTGTTTTGACCAGATAAGTAGAAACAAACAAACAAAAATACTTTTTTGTGTACCATAAAAAATAAAAATTACAAAAATAAAAGTAAAATAACAGACGGGCACTAGCAGGCGGTCTTATCGCTAAAGCAGCGATCTCTGTCAAACAACCTGGTGGGTAAGGAAATAAAATTGGAAGAGATATAAAAGAGATGCAAGTAATGAGAAACAAAAACACATATACACACGTGAAGTACATTTTCGTACCAGCGAAATGCGCACAGTTGTTCGAACCCAAGGTCCCAGTGTCAGGGCCGGTGCAAGCAATCGATGGCAGGAAGTCTGGAGCGCCCCGCTTCCTGCACCTGCGAGGCTTCGAACTGGTGACCTTGTCGGATTAGCAGTATACCATGTTGTGGGTATAGCAGCATCGCAAAGACGATTTTGATACGATATAATAATGTTTTTCGAAAAAGAAATGCATAGAAAGAGATTCAATTTTATGTGGCAATCTTTGACATGTATATAAAAACATCATAGAATAGCTATTTAATCAGTTTTTTTATATATTTAAGACTCAAAGTGACTGACTGACATAGTGATCTATCAACGCACAGCCCAAACCGCTGGACGGATCAGGCTGAAATTTGGCGTGCAGGTAGATGTTTTGACGTAGGTAAGAAAGAATTTTGATCAAATCCAGGGGCACAGATAGTTTAACTTATAGTTGTTTTGAAAGATAATCATTTATATGAGAAGCTATACTAGAAATGTATAAAACTGTAGTATAATCAAGGAAAGAATATATTAACGCTTGGATGTTAAATATTTTTGCGTTCACGCAAAACAAATTGTTCGCCACAGACAAATAGACAAATGAATTCATTAGCATTCAATTAAAATACAGTAGCTAACGTTGCAACACTGTTTTGTAATGGAAACTATTGGTTATAGTGGTTTTCAACGATTTATGAGGCCCTTTCACGTTTACAGACTTGTTTTATATTTACCGCTTCTATATTTATTTATGTCAGTATTTCAAATGTGAAAGTATCTTATTCTACCAATTTATACTCAACTAGCTTTCCGCCCGCGGCTTCGCCCGCGTGGACTACAAATTTCTGTACTTTGTGGATTTTCGAAGTAGAGATGGTATGATAATTTTTAAGATTGAAAAACGTACGTTTGTAAAAATATATCTCGTAAAAAGTTTAAGTTCGAAGTATATTCTACATGAAATATAACAAAAGTGTCACTGTTCAGTTTTATATAAATCTAATAATTCTATTTTAATTTATTTGCAAAATATTGACATTTTGGAAATCTGTCGTGTACTCTTAGAATAAAAGAGTTGATGTTTCCATGGATTTAACACATATTTGCTTATGGACGCAAATAATATCTTCTGCATGTTGGTTCGTCTTTGTTGTGATTAGCCGCCATGATCGTAATCTACTTTCGAGATCAAGAGAAGGCTACATTTATCAATAAAAAGTGATTTAAATAACACTTACAAAATATTAAATGTAATATACCTACGCGCATTGATAATATGTTTTAATCGATCACTTTGAACCCTCGTATCTTTTTTATTTGTTAACCGATTTGAATGAAATAAACATTAAAACCCCCGGGGGGATAGCCGTAATACATAATCGAAAACCGTATTTAAATCGGTTTAGCCGTTTCGAAGTTCACTGCGTACAAACGCCCGACAAACAGACAAACAGACAAACCGACAAACAGACAAACAGACAAAAATTCTAAAAATCATTGTTTTGAGTTTGGAATCATAAATGAAACACGAAACACTAATTTTTTCTTGAAAATATTAAATGTACAGACACGGCTAGTCTACGATTTTATTATATGTATAGATACGATTTTATTATATGTATAGATACCAGTTAAGGTGATAATTGATAACACATCGTCTTTCTCAATATCACAAACAGAGATCATTGATTGAGTCAAAAACTTGTTACAAAGATAAGTAAATATTCTGGGACAATTAACATTAGCCATCTATTCCCAAACTAAGCAAAGCTTGTACTATGGACACTAGATAACCGATAAACATACTTTTTGAAAATACATACATACTATAGATAATATAACACTCAGACAGTAGAAAATAACAATGTTCACCACATAATAATTTTCTACTCGTGGGGATCGAACCCACACCCTCCGGCGTAAACAACATTGCTACATCCACTGCGCCACCGGTTCGTCAAAAGAGATGACGCGTACTTACTATAATTTGCTATAAAACTAAGGAAAATTTTGCTTAGGAATGAATAAAGACCTGGTTGTCTATGGCGATATAAAAAAGTGTATCCGTTTTATTCTAGAAGCTAGCTTCCAAACACGTAACCGGCGCGATTACACCGCAGGACACCATACTAATAGTACGTAACGCGATATAATAAACGGTGGTCAGCTGCTAGCGTTACATTCAGTGTTTACCATTACTCAGTCGACGAGAAAAATACATTCAAATAACTATAGCTCGTTAATACTATGATGTATGGACAGAGGATGATGGAGCAACTATTAGTTTTAATCTACGCGAAAATCTTTTATTTTAGACTATATCTGCGATTTTTAATTTATTATAATCAGACATTGTATTATTATTATTGTATGAGGGAGAGCACGTAAAGCCGTCGGTCCTGCGCCTGATCTCTCTCCGGTCGTGTCGGTCTGCCGTCCCATCGGGTTATGAGAGTAAAAGGAAAAGACAGCGCACCTGTGTTCGCGCGTACACTTGTGCACTATAATATCTCCTGTGCAGCTGGCTAGTCTCTGTTGAGATTGGCCACCATGGCCGAAATCGGTCTGGGGAGCTATTATTATTGTATGACCATGTAGATATTATAATGATTTGTAAACGACATGACATTGATTTGGAAATGACATGCACAATTGACCGATTCCTGATGCGAATGATATAATATATTAATTATTTTTGACACTTTGTTCTTAATATAATATAATATGACATTGTAATAATTGTTATTTAAATATTTGAAATGATGTATACTGTCTAACGAATTGGTCCCGACTGTAATGTTAGATAATAGTTTTCTTTGAATAAGTAAATATTTTTTTTTTCTCTGCAGTGAAGTTAAAATAATTGTGTATCGGTGAACAGTTATATGTTGAAGAAAACATATTTTGTTCAGGATTAAATTTTGTATAGTATACGAAAGAAACGTATGTAAGGTAACTACTTTTCAGATTAACACCGCCTTAAAGCGATGTGAAAATGATGCTTGAAAAGATATTTTAGGTAGAGAAAACATGTTACTGATAACATTTTTAATTGATAAACACTTGACATATAAATGTACGTATGACTCAATTCTTAATTGAAATGCTTTTTTGGTTAAATAAATGCAAATTCGTTTATTGATAAGCAGTTTTAAACACTTACTTCATTACTTGTTGATGCAGCTTAATACAGTCGAAACTTTTGGTTATGCCGAATTTTCTATAAATTTTATAAAAAAATATTATATATTATTATTGAACCCTCGTGGTATGTTATTTGAGAATAAAAAAAAATGAAATAAATAAAATCACTTTATTTCAGACAACAGGATCATATGATACTTGGCATATGTCGAAATCTCATTTTCTATGTGCAGTATTTCAAAACAGGATACAAGTTTGTTCTAGTATTAATAGATTCTATGTCAATATCAAAATCCGCTATTTCGGTTAAACTGAAAATAAAGTCGCACGTCACATGGAAAAGAAATCCAATTAGCAGAGCAGATAGGAACAAAACGTGACCGATTTTAAATTACCTCCGAAGATTAATGGATATAACCATTTCAATTTCGTTTTCTAGGTCAGCTGATATGATGGGCACGACTCTTTGACATTTTAACGTAAATTTATTTTTTATCTGTGATTTTTAAGTTTTAAAAGAAGAAATATATGACTTAAAATATCATGGCAACGTACGACTACAACAGTTAGACAATTATGATAATTATGTTGAATGGACTTGGGAATAACACTTTAAAAGAAAATATTTGTAGGATAAAATATTTCTATATAAAATGTGCGGTGTTTTTTGCGTTGAAATCTCACGCGTTTGCGTCACGTGCTAATCTAAATAAAATTCTGCATTATGAAGTATTCCGTTGTTATTTGTTGTTATTGTTAAGATTCTGCCGTAAACTTTTACGCTTTAAAATTGACTCAATTATTTACGTCTTCGAGTAAGTGAACATTTTCTGAATTGATTTGAAACGTTTGTATGTCTCAATGAAATGAAACAGTTATAGGTTTTTTGTGGTATTCAAATACGTATTCATGTTTGAATAATTTGATCGTAAATTTTTGTGCTTAGCACGGAATATGTAAATAGCACAGTTGCATATGATTTGCATATATTAATTAACTAGTTGTAATACATTCTTATCCAAAGGAATGTTTCCCGATTTCGTAGGAGGTACTGAAAAAATATTGCGGTTGTCAGTTTTCGATATTGATATGCTGAAAAACCACTGAATTAGGTGTTAATAACGTTCTAATTGGAGTTATATCCGATTACGCAAAAATTATTGAACTGTATAATTTTAAAGTGGCATCATAAATTCAAGGCATTATACAAACTGTTTTCCAATGTTGATATTTTTAAATTTCATTGCATCTGTAGGAAGTCTTGAAAAATAGATTTGATGTTCTTGTATTTATATTTTGGATTTCTGTTTGTTTAGTCTACCATTTCTTGGAGCAAAATTTTAGCTATCTAAGAATTTAAAGAAATTTTTTATATAGATTGAAAAATACCGATTACTTGCCAATTTTTCTTGATAGAAACCGCCTTATAAAAAGTAAGACCATAGTAAACCATCCTTGTGACTTGTTAAGAAAACTTCTTAATTAAGTTTGAGTATGAGTTTTACGTTGAGTTAGAAAAAAATCTTGTTAAGAAACAGTTTTGTAAGTGATCTCAAACCGGACGGGTCGTTGAACCGTGATGTCATCTATATCGGAACCTGCAGTCCTTTATTGGCTCTCGTGTGATTTGATTACCCTTATTGGTTGCGTATAATTTCATAAGTGGCCAACCAACTCAACGGTTGGGTTCAACTTCCTGCATAGATTTTGTTAAGGATCGGTGCTTGATACGTCTGGAATGTTTATTGGTCATGTTGGTGACATGATGGTAACTTTGTTAGGATTGTAGTTTTGATGATGTAATGAAAATACTTCTTAAAAATTATTTTCTGTTAGTAAAATCATGAAGATCATCCGATGTTGAGTGATATCCGTTCAACATTAATATTATCAATACGTGTGTTAGTTACCTGATATATATAATGTAGCCAGGGCGCAAGTGTACCCGCGCACTCAGGTGCACTCTCTATTCCTTTACTCTCATAACCCGATGGGACGGCAGACCGAAACGACCGGCGAGAGAGCATGCGCAGGACCGACGGCTTAAAGTGCTCTCCAAGGGTGTAGGGTGTTCCAACACCGCCAACTGAACATACTCAGGGCTGTTATTGAGATTTCTTTGTCAGAAAAATCCCAAAACTTTTTTTCGGCCCCACCCGGTATTCGAACCCGAGACCCGGTATAGAATATACTATATAGCATTTGACTGCAGATTGGAGATATTTTCTGTTAAAACAAAACACTGGTAAGAAAAGTTCGATATAAATAATAACGTCTGATTGAGAAAGGACAGTTTCCGTATGTACAGCGCGACCTGTGGCCCGTGTTTACCGAGCCCAGCGCGATAAGGCCGGGTTATCGGCGTGTGTGGCTCGTGCAGATTTTACAAGATTCTCATCTGTTGCCTATATTGTGGGACATGTTAATGGGACATTTAGGAATGTTTGAACGCTGTCGCGATTCGCAAATATGAGGCGACTTTTAAAGTCAAAATCAAAACGGTTATTTTTCAAATTGGACTCTTTGGAGGCGCTTTTAGAACGTTACATTTACGTAATTAATATGTTTTTATCTACCACTGATTTGGAAGGCTGTCACTGCCGAGAAGAACCGACAAGAAATTCGAATAAAAATAATAAACAAATAATTTAATAAAAATTTAATTATTTTTATACGAGCTTTGTCAATCTATAATGTTTTGATCTGCAATCTTTGCCAAGTCCAATATGACTTTATTTGTATGATGCGATCATAAAACTAATTGTGCAAGTCTAGAGATTTGCTCTTCCAGGAAGCATCATTTTAATAGTCATAGTACGTTGTGCAAATGTACACAATTAATTTATGATTTCATATTGCAAAAACATATTTATACAAATGTTTTGATATAATTCTAGAAAAAAATGTAATGGTGCGAATGACTCGAAGTCGTGATTTATAAATTTACACGTAATCGTAAAATAGTCTAATGTTTTGTGATGTTCGTGTTTGTTGTATTATGTGTGTAAATAAACATGTCGCTTTAATATTAAATATTTTCACTTACTATGTAATACAGTTGAAATACATAATTAAATTGATACAATTTCTTTAATAAAACATTTAATAAAGAAAATTTTAGATAAAAATAGTTGAACGTATCTCAGTTAAGTTCGTCTCGATATATTTTATTTTTATTAAACACGCTTTTAGATATAATGATAGCGCGTTTAAAAATTACGAGAATACAGACTAAAAATAGTATTTTGGAATTGTACCCGCAAAAGTCTTCTAATTAACAAACGACAATGAGACCGGGGATTTACTGGAATTCCCTCAGGCTAGAGCTTTTAATAAAGGTACCCTCGTTTTAATTAAAGACAAGATTCACAAGAATAAATAGATACTTTCATTTGGTTTGGCTGTTTCAAATGTTCTGGGATAAAGAGAAGCTCCGTTATTAAAATAAAACGTGTGGTCTATTTTATCAGTTAATTATTTAATGTGCTAAGAAAAAATCTTCATTAAATGAGATATTTTTTTTAAACAGGTTATAATATGGTCACCGAGCAATATGATAAAATGCACTATGAATAAAAAAATATTTTGTGAGACGGGATAAACAAAGTTATTGTTGTAGAAAGTAGATAACCGATGAACATAATCTTGACATCGAATACGTCAATAGAATCATGGAAAAAACGGTTCTTGCTTTTAAAAATACTACTCTCCGATGTTACCACTTAATCGTGCCAAAGGATCCTACATATATCAGATAACAGCAGATATCAGATCTAGATTGATATTAAATCTCTGCCGTCAATTCCAATGCAATCCATTTGATTGAAAAAATAGATAGCACTTGATTCAATTGCAATCATTAGAAATATTAGCGATAAGGGACAGGAATAGCCTGACCCAATAAAGGGACCATTGCGCAATGGACAGACGCGGATATCGAGATCATTGCACAATGGTGGGATGAGTCGCTATTCGCTGCTTCGTGTAGCTCAGAAATAGATCCATTAGACGCAGGTAGTGATTTGATTGATTGAAAGGAACTCAGACTTAAATGGTTGTGTGGGACGTACGATCTGTCTATTAGTGTCTGTTGGACTGAGGAGATAAATTTCATTTTTAAAGGTCTGAATATAGGCTTTGAAGATATCAGTGTTATAAGGGATATCCCTACCTACACTGAGCAGGTGTCTGTGGTCTCAGATGATGCAGAAATAATCCATTAGATACAGTTGGATTGATTAAATGGAACTCAGTTTTGATATTCAGAGAGGGGTTTAGAAGGAAGCCTTGAAAGATTAAGAGAACGCACCTTAAAACATCTGGTCTGTCTATGACCGTAATAATATGCTCTGTAATAGTTCCATTAGACTGAACTGGAACATAAATGGTTGTGTTGAACGTACGATCTGTCTATTAAAGGAGAGGATTAAACAATCCTGTGCATAACGCAAGCGCTTTATGAGACGGTAAAATGAATTTCAATGCTTAATGTTAAGAGAAATACGGATGATGATAGGATATATTGCAGCTATTGGCAGTTTCATAGACAGAGCTGAAACGGATCCATTATATGTAGTAGGAGTATGTTGAAGCTTAATGTACGATGGTCCATTTCTAACGGTTGACTGGTGATGAGGACTGCATCTATTGGAGTAGGAGGTGATAACGTTTTAAGTACGGTTCCATCAAAGATTAAGAGGAGCATCGTGGAATTTGGTGGTATCATCGTAGCGATTTGTTGTTTCATGGTTAAAAATAGATCCATAGAAGCAGGTACTGATTTGGTTGATTGAACGAAGCAGAGAATTCTTGGTATGTGAGTTCTACGATGGTTCCATTTAGTACTGTTTATTTGTGACAAAGGCTGGTATGAGTAGGAGATGATGTTTATTTTGAAGGATAGCTAAGTCTTGGTGACCATCAATTGTAATTTGTGTTTTGTAGTAGAAGTGTAATAATAAGAAATATATACATTTATGTTTTCAATTAAAAGTCTTCGATACTTGTGCAGTTTCTTAATGAACGTAACCACGAGTGTCGAGTTTTATGTTATCTATATAAACAACGTTATCACGAGTGTTGTCATGTTTTCGAATTTCTCATTTGTTTAATGTCATGTACTGTGACACTTTGTTTCTTTGATAATGCTGGATTAGATTTTATGATATTTAATATTCCGCTAAAATAGGCAGGTATTTTTTCAGCGCAAAATGCTAAACAAATTGAATAAAATGTTTGAGAAGTCTCTCATAAACTATAAAAACATATCTTTCGTAATTCAGAACCTAAACCTATATGTATTATTATCGGCCCGTGGCGGTATTTAGAAATGTAACATGCTCCTTCTGATATTAAAACTTTAATACATTCGAAAATTATTCTATAAGAAATTTTTGATTTTTTTTTAAATAACTACAGACTGTTCACTATTCATTTCACTGAAAACGCTCTCCTTAATATATTAATACCTACTTTTATATTTGATTATGATATGTATCTCGGCTGGGCTTGTCTAATGTTATTTATTCAAGTGTCACTCACGAGTTACTAACCAGAGACTCACGCGTTCATAGATATTTACGTCTTGCTCTATTTTAGCCTAAGTTTCTTATGCTTTATTTTTTATTACATAATATCAGTAGTACTATAGAGCCAAACATATATATAGTCATCTCGATTCTTATATTGTCCCACTATAGAACATTTGAATTTTAGAATTAAGTTGCCTATTTGACCCTCTCCATTCATACAATTTGGGTATTGTTATCGTTGAATTGGTATTTTCATCTATATTTTCAAACATATTTGTATGTTTTTCACGATCAAGTTTCAACAGAAGATTTAGTGGTCGATGGATAATCGCGTAAAGTTATTTCCGACGGATTCGCCTGTGTATTCGTCGGCTGAAAATAGTATCATCGATCTTATACCAGGGAAAATAACGTCGGCATTCTGTTTATTTACTCAGCAGTACATGGGAAAAAGTTGTTGTGAAGTATATTTTGGGCTGACGCCGTGATATTATCAATTCATCTTCTTGCCTCTGGTAGTAATTAAGATTCTTTTTTTCATATGAAATCATCAGTTTTGCCTAAATGTTCTAAGTGGGTTTGAGATTTGTAAACAAAAATAAAGCAATTAGAAACAGTCATTATAAACATTTTTAACTCCAAAGATATGTTTCTCTATGTCTGAAATATAAACATTGTCTACTTTAAAACTTTCTTTACTATTTTTGGGTTCAGTAAAAAGGCTTAATGTACACTGAACTATTAATGGCTCATAACACCTGGAATTTATAATTTGTTTTTATAAAAAGACGAGTAATTTTAATTCGCCGTTGACATTAAAGTTGAAGAGGCTGAAGTACCATCGCAATTTATTGAATTAATTACGTGCATTAATTACTCCATAAATAGCACGAAACATTAAAATAATTGCGCAGCAAAAACGTCGGATTACGTAATTAAACACCTACCCGACCCATAAACGTAATTCATAAAATTTTTGTTTATTTCATATTTCATATTTAAATTATGATGAAATGATTATGGTCATATAAAACAAGCTGGTTCACAGTTTCGCTCCCGTAGTATAATGTTATATTGCCTGGGTCCCTTAATAAAGATACAGGTTTACAATCGTGAAAGAAATTCTGAAATTGTAGTCCAGTATTTTTTGTGTGGAAAACACACTCCTTATCCTGGTATCAGTATAGATAAATGTGACAGCCAGGTCTAAGACCTACTCAATTTTTTTATTAATTGGAGTTGTCTGAATTTTAACTGTACGATTTAATTCTGATGTATGCTACGATTTAAAAATGGATTCCTCTATCGTGTTCAATTTAAGTTTGAAATTGAAATGTCACCAGAGCACAGAATTGTCAATTCGCACATATTCAATTTCAACGAACTAACTGAAGTTCATCGTATCTTGACTTCGTAAGATTCACCACTTCTTCTTTTGCCAGATTAATAAAGAGTTCACCTGTTTCTCTATTGTTATTTGTCTATTGTTTTAATCTCTTCCAGGCCGATACGGTCGTGTCGACTATAATTTAGATTTGGGAGCTAGATGTTGTTACTCTCTCGTGTGCTCGCATGTGGCATACGTACCCTTTCTTAGACTTAAAGGTACGAGGTTGACAGATAAGAACGCCGGTAATGAAATTACAATGTTTACTAAACTCGTGTAATTGTTTACCCAACACGTGATCGGTCCAGAGACAATCCCGCGGCAGGAGCTAAAGCCCCAATTAACGCGCACACAACCTCAACGCGACCTCTTGGCACCGACAATCAACGCTAAATTGAATTAAGTGGACCGACGTTCGCCAAATCGCAAATTCGATATAGCCCTTGTTTTTGTTGTGCATCTTATTGGGTTTTTTCTGGTTGGATAATCTCTTTATTTGTATCTTCTATAATTAGTAGAGATAATAATGAAAGTACGTGATTCGGATCAAATCCATTAATCTGCATTGTATAAAATATCCCTCCTTTGTTCAAAATCGTCAAAAAAAAATAGAATAAAATTCTACCAACATATTATTCGCTTACAGATTTATACATACATATCGCATTAGCAATTATTACCCAATCAGAAATAATAAACTATGAACTTGTATTATATTCGCCACGTACAAAATATCCATTATCTAATTTGAAGCTATAAGAAAGCGTAAATACCGAAACGGGTTTTGTGCAAACGTGCGCGGGAGTTGACGGCCTTGACTCGGCGAAGGACAGAGGCGTGGCGCACACGCGATGGTGCTCGTGTTTTTATGGAAATTCGTGCGATTACGAAGCTTAGACGTCAGCTTATTAAATTGATTTAACTGTACGTGACCTCGATGGACGCTACGAAATAGTGAGCATGTTGAGTGTGTGATGTTAATTGCTGTTTCGTCTGTCTTGTAGATATGTCTAGAAGAATTTCAGAAAGTTTAAATTCGACATTTACGGCGTTAGAATGATCTGTGTAGATGTTATTTTTTTACATCTTTTCTTCCTATTTCATTAAATGTAAAAGTGCTGTTCTGAGAACACATTGCCCTGAAGGAATTTAGTCAGACATCTGGCCAACGCTGTGTGTATGCGGAGTTGTGAGATTACTGTAATTATTTCAAGAGTGCTATTAGTTTTGAAACTTCTGAGTTCTGGCCTAGCTTTGATAGTTTTATCACCAGTCTGTTGTTAAGATATTGTTGTATTCTTTCACGAATCATTCGAGAAAAGTGTCCACATTAGGAGTGACTACTAATATTTATGGATGCATCTGATGAATATAAAACTTATCAAATCATTCGATGTACATAAACAGTTTTTCACCGCAAATAATTACTACACATGCACCAATTTAATTGCACATTCAGCGGAACGAGTCAGAAAAAGGCAAAGTATTCATTATTCATGTCTGCGTTGTATGGCCGCCTCAAATGGAAAAATGGGTCGACGAGGAAAGGCAGTTTTATATCCACTTGCTTTTAGCGCGCTTTAAGAGCAATTTAATGCGAATTGAGATCATTTTAAATGCAGTGGTCTTAAAAAAATATTTTTAATGATAATTTTTGGCAAATTGGTGTGTCTTAATAAATGGAATTGTTTAAATATAAGTTGTGTAAAGCTCTGATTTTCTTTTCTTGTTCGGCTATGCTCTTGCATATGGATTTGCTGTAAAAATAAATAGGGGAAGGAAACCTGTTTATTTTTATATTTGTTCAACTAAACTTTTAAAATACTATGTTTTAATAAGTAGGCATATTCGTGTCAAGGCCACTCCTTATACAGTGCTATAACATCAACAGTAGATTTTGTCGAGTGACTCGTCGTCTCTAACTAGTTTAGAAGTAGTTGTCATGTGACAAAGGCCTACATTATTTTTAGTTTCCTCTTTTGTTGGTTTCTCGTATTTTATGCCGTCGCTAAAATTAACTCTGATTTACATTCATCTTTATTCTTATTCTCGAGAACTATCATCGCGAATTCATGAGCTCTGTTGACGTTTA
This sequence comes from Phoebis sennae, assembly GCA_001586405.1. Taxonomy (NCBI): domain Eukaryota; kingdom Metazoa; phylum Arthropoda; class Insecta; order Lepidoptera; family Pieridae; genus Phoebis; species Phoebis sennae. Next base: position 63,327 of record LQNK01000582.1, on the reverse strand, counting down.
TATTTAGCTCTGGCAGCGGCCAAGAACCGGGTCTTTTCGGATTTTTGTCGCCATGACTGACTGTTATTGGACCGTATTTACGTTATTTATCATTCGCCGCATTTACAAACAGCGCTTCGGTCGTTGCTCCTTTAAATTTACGCAATACGCAACGCGTTGGATCTTCGAGGCAATGCTGAAGTTGTCAATGTTCTTATCTAATGCGAGATTAACGTTCGACGAACTCGTTACGCAATGGTCTGGAGGATATCGTTTAAATCACACCTTTCCTTACAATCAATCTATACTGATATCAATTTGTGTCATACTTCTTAACCTTGATGTTCCTTTACAAGAACGATTCCAAGTATTGTTAATAGTTTTATGTAAATAGAAATAAATTATCTTTTAATAACTCCGAATATCCGTTTCGATTGCAAATATTTAATGAATGCTAAAATTTTCCTCAGTCATTATACACTTATCGCCACCGACGAAAATATTGATCCAAGCGAGTTTGTTTGAACAGAACCGGTGGTTGCGATAAAGATGGTAAGGAGACCTTTTAGGAAAATATTTTAGTTCTTAGTTATCTCGAACGGTGATAAGATAAATTTCAACAATGCCACAGATACGCAACTTCGTGCATTAGCGAACGTAACAAAGGCCCGCGGTGTTGCTAATGCATACGTCACGGATTGTATGACTTTGTTTTCGAGATGTGAACTATTTAAATTGTATAATGTTCGTACCTTGTGATTATTTACAAAAATGTTGAACTGGAACTGTTTTTGTTCTACAATGATTAAGTTTTTAATGGTTCCATTTAGAAATAAAATGTTGGAATTAGAGACGCTTGTCTATTACTGCCTTGTTCTTTTCCATGTGCACCAGTGTATCGGTATTTCCATGTTTTATCTAACAGCATCCTTTTATATTCTTTGTTATGTTTTATAGTAACTGTGTATGTTAAATAAAATATTTTCTTTCTTTCTTCTTTCTTTTTAATCAGAATGAGAGTACTTTTTACAAGAACAATGGTTATTCAATGCGTTACATTCGTATACGGATGAAAGGTGTAGTTTGTCTGAGTCCAGTTCGCTCGGCCTTGCTGTAAAGTGGATAATCACGATTGTCGTCGATGGATTGGATAAGAGATTTAAAGGTGTTTATTATATCAATTTGCATGGCAGGACGATACATGATTTTTGCAATAACATCCTTTTATGGAACGTCTGGGCTCACACCAATTACAGGGGAGTCGATAATTTAATATTTTAATTCATTAGTACTTGATAGATTATTTATTCACCGAACACTTGTGTTACATTTGTTACCGTTTACGAATTAAACAATTTATTCTCTTTGTAACTCGTAGTATAATCATAAGTTTTGAAAGAAATCAAGAATGTAAAATAACTTCCTATACTTTTTATCCCTTGCTGGTTGCCTAAGATTAGATCGACTAATTTCAAACGATTTAAACTATTTACCGGAACAAACGTACAACGTGCAATCAATTAGAATCCCATCTAGTTTCCTGCCTCAGCGACATAGCTTAGCCAAGCGTAATTACATAGGAAATTACTTACATAGCTAACTCCAGGTACGGTTTGATTGAGTAATCCATACGAGAGGGAAATTATATACTACAACCATTACATTACATTGTAGATAGAATGCAGGGCAAGATTATAGACCGATTTAATATTGCGATTTCCAGTTTTCTCTGCATAAAAGATAATCGCACTTGTTTCTGAACAAAAGATAGTCCCACTTGAATATAGAGATTCAGCGACTGCCTGGATACTTAACGCGAACTCTCGCTATGGAAATTCTAGTCTATGAAAAGAAATAGCTCGCTTTTATGTCCCGTTCTGAATTTGTTATGAATTTATGCTGCTTATGATTTGTTGGTTTGTAATACTTTTGCTGGTAACACAAATTAATAATTTATTTGAAATATATAGAATTAAACTCTTTCATACACTATTTCCACATTTATTAATAATGAAACGGATTGTAAATTACATAAGGTTTATTAATAAATGTGCAAATAGTGTGAAAAATAGTTTAATTCTATATTTTTCAAAATGCATTTCGATCAAGAAGTGACAATACAGTGTATCAAGTATAATAATTTATTCGTTAATCGCGATAAAATGTTCACTGAACAAGTGATTGATTGATTCCTATACTTAAAAAAAATCTATGCCCAAACTATTTTTAAAAAAGAGTCAAATACCTCTGATTCAATTTATATACTGCTCGGTAGTGAAAATAGAATGACAAGTTTTTTTAAATTAAATAATCTTCGATTGTTCACAGGTGTTCGGAACCGTGGAGCTCCCGGACAAGCCGATCATGCTGCCGCCGTTCGTGGAGGCGACGCACTGTCTCGGCTACCACCTGACGCGCAAGGGGCGCGCGGTGGCCGACCGCGTGGTGTCCGTGCTAGGCTACGCCTGCCCCGACATCACGTACAGCCCCAGCTTGTACCCGATCACGGCGGCGTTGCTGCACTTCATGCCAGGTGAGTGCTCGCTCGATTACCTTCTGTTGGTATTAAACTCTATGCACAGAATCACTCCTATCACTCCGAGTGACAACACACTCAGAGTGATCTGAGGCTGAATGATTCCCTTTTTAAGTGACTTTCAAAAAAAAGGAAGAGGTTATCAATTCGACCGGTGCCTTCAATTTAACAAGATTTTGCACCGACTTCGTATAGATTTCAACAAAATTAAAAGTTATTTTCTACTTTTTAGGGTGAGGAAGTCGGTTCTATCTTATGGCAAAACATTTTATTTAACCAACTTTCAAAAAAAGGAGGAGGTTATCAATTCGACCGGTGGCTTTATCTATTTTCAATTTAATAAGACTTTGCACTGACTTTGTATAGATTACAACAAAAATAGAAGTTATTTTCTACTGTTTAGAGTGAGGAAGTCGGTTCTATTTTATGGCAAAAAGTTATTATTGTGATGTTTAGAACTGTGTAGATAAAGACAAATGTTCAGAGACCTACAGGGCTTAGTAAATAAAAAATGTTTATTTTCAAGAAAAATGTTTATTTCGTAGCGCAGGCTAGCGCTTACAAAGGGAAAAAGTAGGTTCCGATCGTGCCACGTTAGGATCCTTGCTTTTTTATTATACCACACGTTTTAAGGATAGGCTATCTTTAAAATTGTGTGGTAGGGCTTAACACATTATATTATTGCAATTATCTGGAACTCCTATAGGAGGATAACAATTGCAAGTGATTTACCGCATTCAATACATTTATGGACATAATAAAGATGCCAATACGTATTTGCATTGAGGCTCGTAAATTTGGATCAGTTTTATCATTATTTTCAAATTACAGTTATAAAATTGCTATCCGGTTGATAAGCTTAAAGAGATAGTTCCGATGGTTATTGGAAGCGGTTATACTATATATATTATACGATATACTGTTTGCTCTTTGTACGGTTTCGTATTAAAGTGCGTATAAGTTATCTTATCAATACCCAATTCCTTTATGATGGAACGTTTTCGAACCTATTAATGTCGCGGATTTAAGACTCGACAATGGATTTAGCGCGATTTATCTATTACCACCGAACCGAACTTCATACCGTCATTTTTGAACGTGACGTATTTGACTGACATGTATTTGTATGGAAAAATATAATTGTGGTTTTTAATATTCTATTCACAATTTCTTTATATTTTCTCACCGTTTAAACCTTCCCTGGACTTCCACGTTCAGTCGTTCTCGAGACAAACGAACGGATATTGTTTTTTATACATTAATTATTATTCAATATGTTTCGTACACCTTAATGTAAGCAAGACATCTTAAATATGATAGAATCTTCAATGTCATACCTTGTATTAAACTCTTTTATAACAAGTGTGATAATTACATCATCTGCTTTGGGAAAAATTCTCTATATGAAATTAGTTGAAATTAAATCACCATATTAAACTGAAATTAATTAAGTTCCATTAGTTAAATGAGATCTGCGTCAATTTGCACAAGAATCTGCATGTCGGTGACGTGTTGAATGGGAGCCGTTAATTTTACTGTGCGGTCCGATTTATTGGTAGCCTGCTATTTCACTTTATTGCGCGTAGAGTTATGAGCTTTCATGAGATTATTTACTATTGAAATAATATTGTTTGTGAATAATGGGAGATACGTTAACACTTTTTGGGGAAAATTCGTTGGTATCTAATTTAAAAGAAATAATATATCTACTGGTAGTGTGCGTGTCACTTGTATAGCATTCAGACTTTATCTTACCGTCACTTTTTGTTACACACTTGCTGTGCCCCGCGATTACACCCGCTTATATTTCTGGGATTACATGTCCTTTCACGGGTTTCAAAATATATTGGTACAAAATTTCATTAGAATCGGTTCAGTGGTCAAGGCGTGAAGAAAGGCGGGAAGAAATCCAGACAGAGTTACTTTCGCACTTGTAATATAAGTAAGGATAAGGAAGTAATAATGAACACGAATTTCGGTTCCTTTAAATTTCCAAATTCAATAATATTCTTGCTCATATTTCAAATTATGTTATGAGTATATTTCAACTATAATTTCCTCTTTACTTGTAAACAGCAATAATTTAATTAAGCGACATCGTTATTTGTCAGGTAACAACCGGTTACATAGCATCCTCTCAATTCGCGCAAATTGCAGAGGCGTCACAAAATTTACAGACACTCGCCTTAATTCCGTAATGAGTGCGGGGGGCGATAATTGAACCAGCAATAGGCAAATTGCTCCGCTTGTCTGTTCACTGTATCATCGCTATTACACCTCTGAACTGTTTCCTACCTTAATCCTTTACAATACGATCTCATACAGCCCGAGTGTACTCTCCCGCTCTGAGAGTTCTCTTGCAAGCCCAATTGGACTTTCCTCCTTCGAATTAAGGATGCTTATCTAACAGAAGCTAATGTTAATTCTTGACGTCGACACGCCACAGATTTGCATCGCGTCCGTCGTTATGTCAATTTCGTACGTCTCACTTTTAGAATCGCATTCGTGTGATTGTTTGGAATGCGACCAATATGGCACACGGTTATTTTCGCATCGATATAATTCACTCTGGGTAATGTTAAATCAGTGGGGACGATGACGTCAAGGTTGGGAATGCACCTGCCGATGTGTGCAATCCACTCGATTTGCTTAGAAATACACATCAATTGACGTTATAGCTGGCGGGATGGAATCAACCGCCGGATGAATAAGTGACAATTTCCTTCACTGTTCTCGCTAACCTAATTTAACGTGAGTTCCCAAGAGAAAAGCTTTATAGCTAGCTAGATGTTTCATTCGCGTATGTATGAATGTTTGGTTATACTAAAATTGTATGTATGGGTATACTTTATATTTTGTATTGTTGCCTCTCGATGGAATTGTAAATCATTTCTATTTAGAATGTATAGATGGAATTGGCAAAGTAAAATTTTGTTTTTCTTTAAATAGAAATGTTTTTATTAGGATTACATGATTCAGTTATATGTGTTGCATTACTAAATATTGAATGAACCATAAAACCATAAAACTATATCGGTAACTGCTTTTAAAAATGAAAACAACAAACAAAACTATCCGTTACCAAAACAGCTAACGGCCGTTTTCAATAATGTATCAGAGATTATGGATAGATTGTAATATCAGATTAAGTGACATTTAAGGCCATTTTTAATAATGTATCAATGATTATGGATAGATTTTTATGTCAGATTATATGACAATAGATATACAAAAGTAATAGCAAATATATCCGCCGATAGGATATTGAAATCAAAGTAAGTGCAAATAGATAGATTTGTCTGACTTTAGTAAGCAAAACAAGGGATAGATAGAAAATTGAAAACGGCCGTTACTTGTCAAAAGTCATAACTAAAGATATCCGCCTACAGCGTATTAAAATCAAAGTAAGTGCAAATAGATAGATTTGCCTGACTTTAGTAAACAAAACAAGAGATAGATAGAATATTGAAGACTGTAAGTCTTTCACCGTTGCGTTGCAACGAAGTACGGTTTCGTTCACAATACATTCAGTTTCACCGCAGTCAATGTCACACAGATTATGTTCAAATAATCCGAGCCGCGTGGCCGTGACACTGTGTTCATTATCGCCGGCTTTAACTGGATCGCTGTCGAGAGTTCACTAAATATCAAAGTGATTATGTAGAGTGTATTCCAGTTTTTAGAGAAATTGGATGGAATTACTATTGTGGGCTGTTAAGGTGATATTGCAGTATTGCTATAGGAGTGTTGCAGTAGTATAGGGAGTCGAGCTAAAAGATGCAGATGATATAAGAAGGGCGAATGGTAATGTGCAATGTTCTCAAAACTACATAAATAAATATTCTACTAGGATATTTAACACAACTTCATCTAGTCCCAAATTAAGCAAAGCTGTACAATGGAAAGTAGATAACTGGAAGACATACTTAAACATACTTTTTTGTAAATATATACATCCTATAGGTAGATAAACACCCAGACAGTAGAAAACTACAATCTTCATCACATCACAATTTTCTACGCGTGGGGATCGAACCCACACCCTTTGGCGCCATTGTCACATCCACTGCGCGAATCGGGTCATCAATAAACATAATTTGCTTACAATGTTTATTGTTAAAAACATCTTCAGTTCTAAACGCTTAATAAAAATTAACCAGTACATTGTTAACTAATTCAAATACTTCTCACAGGTATCCCAAAAATACTTTGCACGTGCTAAAAAATGTCGCTCTCCTTAACGGTTTCTGATATAAACAGGGGCCTACAGTTTTAGTGGTTGGCTTTTCGCCAGTACCGCGTATTTACAAGCACCGCCTAGTGATCTTTTTATATTATCCGACTTGTTTACGAACACAGCGAAAAAAGCTTGCCTGATTATGAATCATGCTATACTGTGCACTTTTTCATAACACGGACAAAATAATATTTGAAATATGTAGTTGATTGCGGATTTCTCGAACGTCCAAACAAAATAAAAATTTGCGTTAAAATTGAATTTATGTATGACTTCGATTCGAATAACAGATTATAAATAGAGCTTTCAATATTTTAAACAAAATACAAAGATTCATATTCAATACTTGTATTTTTGCCAAAACGTCCTAATACGGATAAAACATGCAAATACTGTGGTAGAAATATAATAAATATTTACTGACGCTCCAAGCATTACGTAATTAATATTTAAATTGCGATCGTACTAAAAAGCTCCCCTGGAAGTCCCAATGGTATGATTCAATTAAATTTCTGAATGGAAACCTAATCCATTCACGGTGGAGAGGTTAAAGGGCTTCGCAAAAAGCTTGAATAGCTGCCATTATGTGAAATTTGCTCGTGCGCGCTGGGGCACGACCGCGTCGCTTCCTGTTTGAGGTTTTTGCGCGAAAGCCGAATGCTTGATTACATCCATGTCACGTACCACCTCCCCGGTTCCGTCCTTGGGCCTCCCTTTATTATTGTTTTTATCTTTGGACCCCATTTTGTTCAATGTTTACGCTTTTTGCGTTGTAACTTGAATATTCGTAACGGTGATTTTACTCTTACGTATTTCGTTAATTTGTATTCATACCTGGCTTTATATGGTTTAACTTAATTGAGAGTAACTAGGGTACTGTTGTTTCGGAAAAGCATACATTTAATTGACGTTTATTAGGAAATACATAAAGGATTTTTTAATTTATTCACCCTCTTAAACATTCACCGAGCGTAGACATTCGAGAGTCGGTTGCGTGTGTTATAACATAACCTCAGTCTGAATTTACCTTCGTTTTATACATTTTTAGTGTTCTCGAGTCGTTTCGTGTTGATGCAAAGGTCGATAACAATATTATATTTTCTCTAATAGCTCTAGTTCTGATACTTACTCTAATGGACTTTACGTGCTCGCTTTTTTGTTGTTTTGTTCCTAGGGTTTGTCGTGGTATAACTTCCTTTGTTTCACTCGCAATCAATAGGAGTACTTTAAGTGTAATACTGCCCTACTTCCTGGAAATTGTTTTCTGTATTATATTCCTAACAGCTTTTAAACTGTTCTGTTATATTGCTTATAGTTTGATATACTTGTGACCTACTGGAGCGAATGTAGTTACATGATCAATACACGCCTCGCCCATATTCTCGTTTCTAGCTGTAATAAACTCATATTATCCGTCAGGGACGATGTCTTGTGGTGTCGTATGACATAATTCTAGCTTATATGAGACACGACCGTAAACGGTGACGCGGTAATTGCCGACTTTATTAAATGCTTACGTGTTTAGTGATAGATCGAATGTGCCTAAGGTGGAGATGTTTTTGTAATGACTTTATTATTTGTGTTATAGTGGTATTGGATACATTAATATCATGCTTGTAACGTAATGGACTAGATGATATCTGGAAAATTATAAACCATATATCATTGATAAACTAAACACACTTGTTGAAGATGTTTGTGCGTTAACCAGGAATTCATTTGACAACTTGGTTTTTCAAGACAAGTTTTAATGGTGCTAAAGTATTATCTTAAGACAATCACGAGTTTGTTGCAGAAATTTATGCAATTCTTTTAGATATTTTTGTTTATAAACGGGGCTAGAAACATTTTCAACAAGTTTATTTTTTACGTGACCACAGAAATACGTAAAAACTGGTATCCTACCAAATAGACATTGCAAAAACTTATCAAGAAAGCAGTCACAGTTTTTGTTGTATTTTTTGTTCGGTCATGAGTTTTCGTCGTAATTCGACTTGTATTTCAAGGACTAGTCTGCAGCTTTTTATGTGATCGTTATATCCGTATTTTATAAGCTTTTTTTTACTTTTCTCGTCCTATTTAAGACATTTCTGGTCAGATTTAAAATACATGGATTTAAATGAATAATAAAATCCCGAAACTGACTCGTTGATTGAAACGATAGGGCAGTTTTGGAACCATTGAAATTTGAAAGTAAAAATAAAATCGAACAAAAATAGCTTTATTTGATTCTAAAAATACAGATATGAGAAAACAATTGTGAGGTACGTGTTATTCTTGGTACCATTGAAACTACCCAAAATAATGTTTGAATAAAATATGTCTACTAGTTAGGAACAAGCTATTCCACCCATCGCTCGATATTTATAATTAAAATACTATATTCAGTTTTATATTTAAGTGCGAAAGCATCATTTTTACTGACCTATTGCTTGATTTTTCCAATATTGAAGGTAAACGATACAACAATACCCCTCGAGAGATTACAGGTAGTCGCCAAATTTCTCCTCAGTTAGAAAATTCTTTATCCGATTATTGAGAGTCCTCGAAACTTCTGCCCAGCTTTCGGATTACGCCTTCCCTGAAAAGGTCGAGGGTGTAGCCTCCTTTGACCCGATCCAAGTGATCAAGACCTCAGTAGCCATTGTATGAAAAAGATTTGGAAGAATACAAAGGTGTATTTGCTCGGAAAACGTATCGGGTACCCTCGACAATTCTTTGTATACTGGATTGGTGTAAGAGGCTTACGGTTAAACTGATTTGATGCGGTGATTTTGTATGATACTTTATAATGTTGCGGGAAATGTTAACTATTCTTGTTGTATAGAGATAAAGTGTGCATAATATTCATTAACTGTAATGTTTTATGCTGAGTCAGTAATCCCTTTGGAATAAATATTGCGCTTGCCGGTAATATATTATTTTTTGTAATAAAAACTGTACTTTTGTACCATGTGTCACTTTTTTGGGAATAAATGTTTTCTGATCTATTCTAATGTACGGTTTTCGTTCACAGTGCGTTTTCGTACTAATGACATAAACATAAAGTTAAGTATACTTTTATGATTACATTTTGTAAATTAATCGAAACTGAAACGCAGTTGCTTTTCGTATGTCTCTGTTTTTGGGCTTAGATCATTTAAACTAAGCTACGTAAGGAATACTATTCTATCTTGCGTATGGTGTACCTATAGTAATCACACATACACCATTGCACCTTTGCGTAGCTAGGGCGTGGCGTTATTTTCCAGTGAGATATTTCCACAAGCTCATAAAGACTGTTCTCAACTCCCATCCCATTCAAACAAAACGTTAAGAATCATTAATAGTCGTTGAATTGGTTTGAATTATCAAACACTGGGCCTCTCGAGATCTGCTCTCCGTAGATTGGTTCTCAATTCGCTGGTCCCTCTGGTCGTTACAGATGTGGGTCGCGACCTCATCGCACTCGGGTTTTATGTCGAGGGTTTTTATCTGACTCTAAAATACTTTGCTGAATTTCAAGAGCGGAACGATGTTACGAGATTAGATGGGCTTGTGAAGAATACGGTTAAATCAGTGTTATTTATAGTTTGGATTACATCTATTTTATAGGTGACATATTTATTAGATAAATTGGTGTAACTCGTAGATTGCTACGTTGAAACAGTGATAAAGGTTGTATTTTATATAGATTTTAAATTGTCTACTATAATGCAAATGACACAATCGTATGACTACACAGTATATTATTTAAGTAAAATATTATTAACATATATTTTGTAATTGTTAATCAATCTTAGCGTTACATTTAATAAAATGGAATGTGTTTGGATTGATGCTTATATGAGATTAATAAGTGGAAAAGTTTTTAAAAGACCTGCTAAAAAAAGGCACGCGAAAAATAACCTTTATTTCTGGTTTAAATGTCTATCTCATCCGTAAATCGTCATGAATTGGGTCAGACTGACGTAATTTCTGAACCGTTAATAAAGTAAATAGCAGAACTAAAAATAAAGAAAGCATTGCAACAAATCACGTGATGCTTCGATAAAGTAGTTGGCGGCCTTGGACTGAACCGAATCCAAAGAGAATTCCACTCGCACAGCCTAGGGCTGTCAACGCGATGTAGCTAGCTTGTTTGTGTAAAGTTTATAGATACGGTGGCATTTAGAGAAAGCATTGCAATATATCACGTGATGTTTCAATACAGCAGGCAGCAGCCTTGGACTGAACCGAATTCAAAGAGAATTTTATTTGCGCAGTGTAGGGCTGTCAACACAATGATTTACAATTTTAACTATAGATATTAAAGTATTGAATTACAGACTTTTTTTACACTATTCATTCAATTCACTACCTGATGATGAATTTTCGAAACCGGTCCTAATTATATAAAGTTTTCTAATAAATAATGGAAATAGTGTAAAAAAGTCTTTAATTAAATATTTAAAATGCATTTCTACCAAGAAGTCACAATACAATCTATCAATTATACAGATATTTAATTAGCAAACACCCTTATTGTAACTAGTAAGTAACAAATGACTACATAAAAATTGGATTTACTAGCACTGCAAATTGTAACCGATCATGACAGCCCTTAGTAGATATTTGTAGCGTTGTTTATCTATGAATATGCGTAGATTTACAATTTAATGGAAACCTTTATCAATTCCAGAGAAAGGCTTGTTCACTATAAACAATAATTCGATACAGTCACACAACAATCTCTCAGACACCGTCTTGTTAACGTTAGTGATTGAAGTACATCAAAGATTCAAGTAATTATGTCTAATCACTGGCGTATGGATACTTTCAATACATGAACATTCTAATCAATTAAGCACAGAAGCTGTTTCTATTATTCGCTTTAATTTGGTACCGTTACAAGTTGCATAATAATTCCAAAGCAACCGTCATGTTAGCAAAGATGCGATACGTTTCTTTGAGTTACATTACAAACTTTACTATTCTAATCACTGTCTATGGGTTTATATTTACGATCTCGAAGGTATACATGTACATTAATTAAAAAAATATCTACACTAATATTATAAAGATGAAAACTTTGTTTGTTTGTTTGGTTGTAATGGCTCAAAAATTACACGAACGATTTCAAAAATTTTTCACCATTCGGAAGCTACATTATCCACGAGTAACTACGGGAGCGAAGTCGCGCCGATCAGCTTGTATATAAGTTCATAATTTGTTTATCTCCAACTGAATCATACGAATGTTTTACAATTACATCGTTTCTTTATGATCGAGATAATTTATTATCATTGTTGTTTTCTAGTTATCGCTAAGCATGCAGTAGTTATATTATTAAGAAAAATGTCTCGTTTTCCTTGTAATTGTTTGTAATTCTTAGTTACGATTTATGTATAATGTAATCTCATTTTTGCAACAAACAGACTGTATGGTTTTCACCGTTGTATCACTAGCACACAAGACAACACGTTACAAGCTCTTTTGAAAGCGTCAAATATAATTGTAGCGTGGTTCACACAAACACACGATATAATATTGTGAACCTGTGCCGGAACAGCTAGTATTATATATCATGAAACTTAAATGATTGTTAATGACAATGGTTTAATTACACCTTGTTACCTTTGTTGGCTAACAAAGGTTTGGAAGAACTGTCCAGTTTAGACTTTCAACAATTATATTACAAGCTTTTAGCTTAGTTTGGCAGCAGAGGCTCATACAAGTTTATATAAAACTGTATAAAATGTATAATGGAAACCATTATTTGTGTCAAAAAATTTGGAAAATAAATGTTTTTTTATTTATTATTTATTTAATTCAGAGCTTTGAACAAAGCGATTTATGAATTAAATGTTTAAAAATTTCCATTCAATGTTCAGTGACCCTTAGCTCGAACTCTAAAGTCAAGTGTAGTTCATAATTCTAGTCAAATAGTTCGCATATTGTTTACGACATAATTCGAATCCCATATATTTGACTTCCGTATGATTAATTATAACTCGGGCAGTTTTAGTGCGCGGGAATACGGCCAAGATGTTAGCGTAGTCCGGTTACAGATTTCTTGCCAATATGCTTGTGAAATTTGACTTTAGAATACCGTATATATTTATAAGTTCTACTCCCTGATCCGCGTGACTTCGCTCCCGTAGCATAATGTTATGTATATAACCTATGTTACTCGTGGATAATGTACCTATCGATCGGTGAAAGAATTTTTAAAATCGTTCTAGAAGTTTTTGAGCCTATTCATTACTACCAAAGAAACAAACATAGTTTTCCTCTGTATAATATTAGTGTCAATATGTAGTGATCGAATTCTATATTTTTTAAATATATTTTTTTTAGTTTAAAAATAGTGTTTTATTTTTAAATGTTGTTCTTTTAGAGGAAGCCAATATTGATTCTAAGAAGTTGTAAACAAGACCTATTTGTTATAATACAAGTTTATAATATTAGTGAAAAATAGTGTTCTATTTTTAAATGTATGCTCTTTTGGAGGAAGCCAATAGTGATTCTAAGAGGTTGTAAACAAGACTTATTTGTTATAATACAAGTTTATAATATTACCCGGTCGATTGAGTTTCAATCGCGATATCCAATGTAATTCACAACAATATAGGCTCTTCGCATATGGTGACGTAGAATAAATGTATCGTTTACGAGAGCAATACAGAGTTGCAGCAAATGACGACCCGATTGGCGCAGTGGTTCAGCAACGGTCTTTTGCGCCAGCGGGTGTGGGTTCGATCCCCTGTAGCAGAAAATTATGATGTGATGAACATTGTAATTTTCTACTGTCTGGGTGTCAATTTATCTAAAGTATGTATTTACAAAAAAAGTATGTTTAAGTATGTCTATCAGTTATCTAGTATCCATAGTTCAAGCTTTGCTTAGTTTGGGACTAGATAGCGTTGTGTTAAATGTCCAGAAATATTTTGAAATATATATTTTGAAAAAATCGTAGGTGTTTGTTGGTTATGATATCCCTAACTATACGCTTACGATGCGCCTCAATCAAAACGTAATCGCTATATTATATTTTAGCCAAAATATTACCGTCACAGTTGCCAATATCTTGGGCGTACTCCAAATTTGTACCACTTTACATATGCCATTGTTTACATTGAAAGTAACATAAATAAACCGAACTGAAGAACACACTACGCGATATTAAAGTATTCATGAAACATGTACAATAGTTTGATTGCATTATTATTGTAACGTTTCGGTTATACAATATGCTCATAATAATCCGAGTTTAATGACACGATTCATCGAGCCAACTGAAATAGGTACATTAAATATTTTATGGCTGTAGTTTGTTATATTCGAATCATATATGAGTAATGACTCTGTGTTTACAGTAATTTCAAGGTTTATGTTTTATTATTTTTGTGTCCGCGTTATGATCTGTTGAGTTCTTTGAATATCATCACGATATTGTTTCCGACGACTTTCATCGGCCCAATTGGCGCAGTGGATATAGCTATGATCTATTGCGCCGACGGGTGTGGGTTCGATCTCCACGAATTGAACATTTATGGGTGTTAATTTATATTGTTTCTAATATTATTAAATACTACTGGTGCATAAAGTGTTTATTCATTCATACATTATCTATAGTATGTATGTATTTGCAAAAATAATTAAATATATATTTAAGTATGTATATCAGTTATCTAGTTTCCATAGTACAAAGGCGTTGGTGGAAATTGGCGTTTGTATATTATTCTAAAACAATCAAAATCACTTGCATGAACATTTGCCAATTTTTTTGCTGTTTACGTTCAACATTTTTTAAAAGTATTTTCGCTTTCTGTATCAGGATAGATACAACTGACGAAAAAACACGTGTTACAAGTCTCGTATCATACGCTTCGCTTATCAGATCTTTATATTGACGTATAAAGGCTTTTCCACATCCTACGTGACGGATCGTATGTTTGTTCACAAAGCCGTGATTCATGTGTCGTTTTTGCAGGTCGCAAATTATTCTTTTAGATGAATTGTCACGATGAGTCGACGGATTGATATTGTACAGATTTCGCGATTCTCATTCATATATTTTATGAAAATTGGCGGTTGTAAATCGATAAAATGATTTGATGGCATCGTTTTTATGATTGTTCATTAATTGGGCATATTTATTTTGAATATTATGCCAGTGCGTTTAGTATTCCAATCGAAAATTCAAATCATACAATAAATTAGATAATACAAGAAAACAATCTTTATAACTAAAAACTAAGTATACATAATATAATTTAACGACCCGATTGGCGCAATGGATACAGCAATAGTCTATTGCGCCGGAGGGTGTGAGTTCGATCATCACGAGTAGGAAATTATGATGTGATGAACATTGTTACATTATTGTAAGGGAAAATAATATCTTAAGGAATCTACACTAATAAAGAGGAAAGATTTAGTCTCTTGTTTGTTTGTTTGAATTGAATAACGAAACTACTGGACTGATTTGAAAAATACCTTTACCATTGAAATCCTATCATTATCCCGGATGAACATAGATTATAAAACATTATGCTACGATAACAAAGCCGCGTAGCACAGCTAGTTTGTCAATAAGTTGGTGTAAACAACAAGACAAAGGTACAAAGGTGCCGACACGGGTTTTTACCAAAGCGACGTGCCTTGAATACAGTAATCGCGATTTTGATGTAATGGAATGTTTTTTTTATGTATGGTTTGTTTACTACAGTGATACATTTAGTGCGGTGTGTTGGTAGAGCCTGGTGTAGTGTTCAAATAGGCGACCAATTCCTGGAGATTATTAAATCACGTAAAAAGTATCGTACTAAAATTAGTAATTTACATATAGGGGTTCAGCGATATACCATCTATATAAATAAAAATAATTAAAAAGTAAAAATATATTTATTTGCCAGAAAAAACAATTTACAAATTTTTAAGCGTCAGTGTCATTCCTGAAATAAAAGATTTTATTATTATTACTAGCTTTTGCCCGCGGCTTCGCACGCGTAGACTACAAAATTAACATAGTTGTTATAAAAATGAT
>LQNK01000582.1:36546-47467 GCA_001586405.1 Phoebis sennae | reverse complement strand
AGTGTTTTCGTGACGTAAATCAACACCTAGGTGTTTAAAAGTATGAGAATAATTTATTATAATAAAAAACAATAAGCGTAAGGTACATTACATAGGTTTAGTTACTCCCACATTAGAAATAATTGTATCGCGGGAACAAGTTTCTACCGGATTAACAATGAATTTGAAGAAAGAGAAGGGATAGTAGGATTTGACATAGCTCATATAAGGCAAGTAAAGGAACAAGTAGAGTCACCTGATATTAAGAGATACCACCGCCAATAATAATTAAATGGAACACCAAAAGAGCCACAGGTGCTTTGCCAACCTTTTATAGACATATAATTCTTGAAGGTGAAGTATCGAAAATTTAGATTTTGTGAGAAAACGGCAAAGTAAAAAGTAGGAATGCTATTATAATTAGGTACTCTGTGGGAGATTGATTTTAATAACTTAAAGAAATAGTCGGAATTTTTACTAGGTCATCCGGTTACAATGTAAATTATGTTGATCACGTACACCTACGTCACGGCTTGTTATCTAGATTAGACTAGGATTAGTGTGATGCAACGTCATAGTGACGAATCTGTCTAATGCCCCGTAAGTATAATCACTGTGGGTATTGTGAAAAGTGGAAATATAATTAAATGTGCATATCTAAAAAAATTTATTTATTTCTCCCAAACACTAATGTAAAACTTAGAACTAAACTCAAGTAGCATAAGAGTGCCAGGAGACATAGAGAGAGACAGGAGCCTAAACTATGTATACTGTCTCATCTCGGACTTTAACTTAATTAAAAACTATAAGATCACTTGCGTATATTGTAAACATCTATAAAAGTAAATACTCTTAAATACGTTGAAAAGAACGAGTAAAAATATAAAGTTTATTATGTAGTGGTTATTACATGTTGCAAGAATAATCTTATAAATATAGCTAATGTCAACGATTTTTATCGTAAAGTGATAAGGAATGTAAACAAGATGAGTTTGAAACGCGATAAGTACATGAATTGGACTGCATAATTTGTAACCAATGAATTGCCGCTGAAAAATCATAAATTAATAGTCTGAGAAAATTTATGTAGTAGGAGAAATAAACCTATTCTTAACGAAAATTATATTATGAATTCGAATCTGCAATAACAATTTATCGTACAATAATGGTACAAACATAGATAGTTTATAGAAGCATCTTACATATCAAATGTGAGCATTTATTGATATTGTTATGACAAACCAAAACACAATAGTCTTCTAGAACTGCTAAGAGAAACTTTGAAATATAGAAAACCATTCTAAATATGGTAATAATGATTCTTAGCATTACTTTACATAACTTAGGGCGTCTTATGAATCTAATGGCTAAACGTTTTTATAATGTTATAATTAGTTTCCTTAAATTTACGGCCGTTTTCAATATTCTATCTATCCTTTGTTTTGATTACTAAAGTCAGGCAAATCTATGAATTTGCACTTACTTTGATTTCAATATGCTGTCGACGGATAGCATTTATGACTTTTGACAATCAAATGTCATTAAATTAAATTAAATCTTTGATACATTATTGAAAACGACGGTTTTGGCAAATTCCGTCTATGACAGGAGTGCCAGAATCAAAAGAAGAAGAAAACGACGGTTAATCTATAAAGTATAGTATTATAATATAAGAAATTGTTGTAATGTCTCAAGGTGAAGAACCGATTGAATTATTTTGAGAACAATCGTAAATTAAGGAATTCGGTTCATTTTGTTTTCGAAGAATATAAAACAATGTTTGCGGTGTAGTAAAGCTTTGTTCGCGTGACTTTTTGTTTATTAAGTATATGGCCGTTATGTCATAAAGTATATTTTTGTCTGCGATAAATGATAATGCAGTTTTATTTTTGTTTGTACAAGATAACCCAAGAATACTGTTACTGACATGTAAATAGAATTGAATGAATATATAACTTTCTTTTTTGCTCCTAGATTATTATGAAAACTTATTAAAAATATTTGACTGCTCGGTTGGCGCAGTGGATAAGTCATTGTCTATTGTGCCAGAGGGTGTGGGTTCGATTCCCACAGGTAGAAAATTATGATGTGATGAACATTGTAATTTTCTACTGTCTAGGTGTTAATATAGTATGTATGTATTTACAAAAAAAAATAAGTATGTTCAAGTATGTCTATCAGCTATCTAGTTTTCATGGTACAAGCTTTGCTTAGTTTGGGACTAAATGGCGTTGTGTTGAATGTCCGAGAATATTTATTTATATTAATATAAAATTATATTCCATCATCGTTAGGATTTGTTACAAAATATAGGTCAGTTCGGGTGATTATATTGATCCATTAAAAAATTAATGAAGTACACACTAGATAAATCTTTATTTGGTATCACAAAACATACATTAAAATACAGGAATTTCATGAAATTTTAAGACGAGTAACGTGATGAAAAAGGTCATCACATTGGTATATGTTGCAGGACACAACTACTGTTTGTCATCAATTAGATATAAAGAAATGTTTTATTTTTTTTTAAGAAATAATCTGTTGCTATGCGAAATATTATGATCAGTTTGAGCGTGATGGACAGATGTCTTATTAAGCTTGGATAGTCAATATTAGTTTAGCTATTGTTACCGGGGTCAGTGACTCGTGACAACGAAGTGCTAATTATCGCCTTTTTTTACATTCTGTATGAGCAAGTTTCTATTTTGATGTTTGTCATAAGCTAACAGACGGTCAAAATATTGACAGTTGTTGAATCGGTGGTTTTTAGAATATGTCCTAGTCGAAGTCTATTTTTATACAGTACTTTGTGTTACTACAAATTTTATCCTTTAAAGGCAATACAACGTGGCTATACTAACCTTTCCTTGACATCTGGAAATAGCGTTTTCTGACAAATGCAAATGTAACTTTTTAATGTACTAACTACTAAGTAGTGCGCGTAATTAACGTAGGTGAGTTATTACATCCATGAATTTTTATAAGGGTGGCTTTCTTCAATCTCTCAATTTGGTAGTTATTTTAAACTCTAAAATTTTATATTGTAATGGACACAAGCCCTAGCCAATTTTTATGAAATTTATCTGTTTGTTTGACTATGCAATAGAAAGGAAATAAAATACCGTCTATTATTAGTCAATTAGTGCATTTATAATTTTTATGACAAGGTATATAGCTTAGTAAAATCAGGCAAATCTATCTATTTGCATTTGCTTTTATTTCAATAAGCTGTCGACGGATAGCTTTTTATGACTTTTGTCAATTTACGGCCGTTTTCAATAATGTATCTAAGATTATAGATAGAACGTTATCTCAGATTATATGACGTAAGATTGTCAAAAGTTATAGCAAAAGCTATCCGTCGGTAGCGTATTGAAATGAAAGTAAGTGCAAATAGATAGATTTGCCTGACTTTAGTAAGCAAAACAAAGGATAGATAGAATATTGAAAACGGCCGTTAACGTCATATTATCTGAGATAACAAACGATCCCTAATCTATGATAAATTATTGAAAACGGCCGTCAGTGAAATACATACAATTAAAAATACAATTTACAAATTTAAGCGCCGTTCGCTTTATCTCGCAGCCATTACCATTACCACAATAAACACGATTAACACTCGCACGCAGCAATAAACAACGATACGGTCTGTCAATCGGCGGACACGTGACTACGGGCTCGTAAATATTGCAGGTTATCGAATGTACATTATTGCTATGTATTGGTATAATTTGGATACAGTTGTTACAAAACATCGTCGAGTTATAACGAATGTAGGCGACATAGCAAAAGCTGAGAGTTCCAATTTGGCAATCATTTTATAGTATACTTTTTTTTTATTTTATTTTTTTTTTGTTTTTACTTTAAGTTTTAATGGACAATGTTTCCTAAAATAAACATATTTTCTTTCTTTCTTTTAAATAAGGTATTTGCTACCGCATTTAAGTAATGTACAGCAAAACTTTTTAAAATGCTTATTAATTTTAACGTCAAGTTATAGGATGAAGAATTAGTTGTCTGATTTCTACAGCACATTTTAATAGTTTATTATTTATTAAATAATAATAAAAATATTCATGTGCTTCATATTCATTAATATGTAAGTAAACAATGATATGCATTGTCATTCGGTCCCAGTGGACACGTGACTACACCCTCGTAAATATTGCACGCCGTATCAATATTTGTGCGTTGCATTTTTAAGTGAATTTATAATTTTTAGCGACGAATTCTTCTATAAATGACCTTGCTTCGAGTGCCCTGAAATCGATAAGTGATTAAACTCCTACAGCAATTTATTTCTTCGTCCTGTTTGTTCATATGGTTTAAAGTTAGGACAATCATGCATCCTACGGCTCGTCGTGGCTTAAAGTCATAACTAAAATGCACGATGAATTTCTAAATCATTGTGCATTTTTGTTGATCTAAAGAATAAAATAAATAGAACATTCGCAAAGTCTATAATACTATGAATGATTTTGGAGCATTATTTTTTAATAGTAATGCATTTAATACAACTTGTGCTAATTCAGCTTAAAGTTATGCACGCGTTCAATTGAAAAAGAAAAGAAGGCACATGTTTCTGAACAAAAGATACCACTATCTCAATAACTTGGCAATGGATTTGGTACAAAATTGATATTTATTTAATACTAGCTGTGCCCCGCGGTTTCGCCCGCGTATATAGCCCGATCCCATGGGATTTCCGGGATTAAAAGTATACTATGTCATTCTCCTGGTCCTAAGCCTCCTGCCTACGAATTTTCAGCTAAATCGGTTCAGCCGTTCTTGAGTTATAAGTGGAGTAACTAACACGATTTTCTTTTATATTGATTTAATATGACGTCTTAGTATTATTTATTTAGCGTAAGGTAAACAGTGCCAGCTAACGATTGTCTAGCAACTGGTTAATTGTGCACAACTAATTGGAGACGGGCCAAGGGAGGGTGTGGTGGACGGTGTCAGCGTAATTTGATGATGGATCTTGTACAAGAGTTTTACTGTGAATAATAATTAGGTATTAGTCCGTGTTTTACTACGAGTTTTCGCGATTGTTGTATACGTGAAATCATTTTACTTTTATTGTGTAGAGTAATCATAACTTTTTGCCAAAAAATAGAACCGACCTCCTCACTGTAAAAAGTAGAAAATAATTTTTATTTTATTTTTGTTGAAATCTATACAATGTAGGTGCAACATCTTGATTAATTTAAAATAGATAAAGGCACCGACTTTGTATAGATAGAGGAAGTTTCTATGGGACTACACTGACACTCTTTCGAATGCAGAAATGTTCCTAATCGGTCCATAAACGCAAGAGATATGCGGTAACATACATAAAAAATACGGTCAAATTAAGAACCTCCTCCTTTTTTTGAAAGTCGGTTAAAATAAATAGTATATAAATAAATATATACCTCATCGGAACTTAACTGGTAGCCGTAAAATCTTTGAGTGCTATGCTGATCCCAATCTACTGAAACAGATAATTTATCACTGGCTATATGTTTGTCAACAATATGGCAACGTCTGCGATTGTCGTCTGTTTCCTCATTTATCGTCTCTTTTATATTCCTTGCATCCCTAAATCCCCCGTCGAAAAAAAATTGTCTCGTTGAGTCACAGTTCATACTATGCCCGTTTTCCTCAAGATAGTAACGTAAAGTGATACATAAAAGATTTACTTTCTATGAGATAATTTTTTACCCAAAAATCCTAATAGTTTCTGAAAATTACTACTACCTTTAGCCACGTAACACGCCTTCGATCGCCGGCCGGGTCATTAATTTCTCATGTATTCCACTTCGCTTTTATTCAAAACTAAACACGGTTACTGACCTGCTACGCTTTGTTTGAAGTTATTTATTCATACATAAGGGCCGTTATGTTCTACGATGTCTGTTGTATGGTCAGCTTTTGTTCTATACGTTGTTTGTGAAGGCTCTACGGAGAAAATTGATTATCTTGGTTCGTAACAATTGCCAAAATAACGTTTGAGTTTGGAACTACTGAATATTTTATGTCAGCAAATGATGCATTTAAACTTACTAAAGAAATGACAGTTTGTTTTGTACCTTTTCAAAGCAAACTTCGGTTCTTGTAGCTATAGTGTGTTCGGCATTTCCACGTATAATATATGCTTTGATTGCTTCGTATTGGTTTATCATATGATGCGATTCTCCCTTAATTCGTCTTCATTTTACAAACCGTATTTTTCCCCTGATTCTGATATTATTGATTTGTATTCCTTATATATTATAAGTGCAATTACAATTTGGGTCTATTTAAGGCCAGAGTGAATAGGTTCCTCCTCGGCAGGCATGCTCATTAAAGCCGCATCACTGCTTACCATCAGGCATGATCGCGGCCAAATGTCTGTCAGTCTTATATAAAAAAAAGTGCAAATTTTATTTTCTATATCGCCAGTGTCTAGATTTTTTCCTTTAAAGGTCATACCTTTAACACGATTGTAATATCAAGAATGCTTTTAAAAGAAATCTCCCTACATTTGCTCTCGAGGCCGAAATACTCAGCTTCCCAGAATATTCCACTACCGGCTAATGTGGCTAAGTGATTTTCGCCTCGGGGGTCCTGATAAAGGGGTCAGAGCTAGAATACATTATAGCTAAAAGGTTCCGCGGGCCAGACGGTAAAAGGAGCAGTAAAATTTAATTAATGTGGCCATTTAGATTTCTTTGAGTTTGTTATAATTGCTTTTAGTGGTAAATTTGGTTCTTTGAACGCTGAATTTTGGGTGGAGATAATATCTTGGCAGGTTTCTGCTTATAATGGACTGTTTAATATCATTTACATTATATGACTACAGAAGCTCGTTCAGAATGAAAAAAATATTTGGAATTATATGCTTTAAAAAACTAAATTAATTACTGCCAGTAATTATTATAGCGAGCACTAAACTACAATACTATTAAATGATTAGTATTTCAATTACTCCCTTTCAATCAAATACAACAAGTAAATGTGCGTTATTAATATCAAAAGTCAGTCAATCTATGTCGCTTTTTGCGATGCATGTGTGTGGCAAATAATGGTTTAAACGGTAGATAATAAGCGGTTAATGAGTTTACGGGTAAGGTCGGGTGTACATGCCGCACAGGTGCGTAATTGGAGTTAACGCTGGGTGTATGTAATCAACGCCTTTGTGCGCTTGATTGCATGGCTGTGGGGTAAGGGTGAGGGCACACTAACCAGTGTTTGTTTATTTATGGTATATTTGATGTACAAGATTTGCCTTTACGGCTCGACGAACAGGCCGTTCACAATGAGCGAGAGGTTTAGCAGACCCGACAGCATTTTGATTTTAGTTTACCCACAAGATATAGCGAATTTATGCGGTGACAAATCCTTTAGGGTGTATTATGTTCTTGCTTCGTATAACTTTTTTATGTCTATACACATAACAGAACAGTACAAATAAAATAAAACAGTAATAAAAGGATTAATTAAAACTATTAGTAAATCATGAAAATGATTACGATCTTAATGAAGATGTTGTTGTTATTTTACTGATATGACTTTTATTAATCACACATCGTCTGCTAGATATTCGAAATCATGAATGAAGATAGTAGTCACATGTTCACAATAACATTAAAATTGTCTTCAATGATTAGATTAAATTCTAATAATCTGTTATAAGGTATTGTGTCCTCCCCTTTACCATCAATGTGCTAGGAAGTTGGTGTATCCACATCAATTACTCGAAATTGCCTCTACAATCTAATTTCACCTTATTCAGTCCCCAGCGTTCTGATTAATAGCTTATATCAGCTATTATATGTTACAATTGATTACTATAATTTATCGTCTTTTCTTCGTTCAAAACGGTTCTTTCATCTAGGTTAATTAAAGTTTAATAGGCTGTTATAATCCAATGTGTCAACCCCTTTATCGTCAAAGCGCTAGGAAGCTGGTGTAATCGCATCAATGCCTCGGAATTGCCTCTGCAATCCAATTTCATCTCGCTCGGTATAGCCACCCCTTTGATTTATGTCTATAGTGTCCACTGCTAACGTTTTATTTGATTCATTTAGTTTAACGTCTATGCATATAGTAGTTTTTTTGTTCTAAATATATCCAATTTCATCTCGCTTGGTATATTATCCCTTTGATTTTAATCTCTTATATATCCTGTTTTACGCAACAATTTGTTTACTTAATATATCGTCTTTTTGCTTATATAACTATGTATGTTTTATATTTGTTTTTGTTCAAAACAATTCTTTAGTTAGCAAGCTTAATTATAATTTAATATAGTTTTATTAAGTAGTGTATCAACCACTTTATCAGCGCTAGGAAGCTGGTGTAATCGCATCAATGCCTCGGAATTGCCTCTGCAATCCAATTTCATCTCGCTCGGTATAACCACCCCTTTGATAGAACACCTTTAGGGTCTGCTATTATGTTTAACAATTAGCTGGTATAATTTGTCGTACATCATATTTGAATAAACTTTGTTCTAAATTTATCCAATATCAGCGCGCGCGGTACAGCATCTCTTTAGTGACTATCTCTGCCAAATGTTAATAAAGCAAACGACCATCAAATATAACATATTTTAATCGACTAAACTTATATATCCTAATTCATAAAATATCATATTGTTTTTATTAACATAACCGGTACTAAAAATCAATACTAACAATATCAATTTTGATATTTTATTAGATAAAACTATAAATAGAGTCAGATTTCAATCTATCCGACGGCAAGTACAATCGAGCGATAACCACAAATACTTTTGTCACCTAAATAGTTTAAATTGAAGTAAATTGGCGGCTTGATTTCCACGGCCTTGCTAATTAGATCACACGCATGAGCTGGAACGGAGATTCAATTAGTGTTATGGCGGGTGGACGTCATTATGAGCTTTAAAACATTGTTAATGATAGCATTGGAACGGATTTTAAGCAATGTGAAATCATGTCCAAAAATCATTAGCTACGATTTTGGTTAACTTAGAATAGGTTAATTTTTAAGGTTTTATTTTGAGCCTGTAATGTCCCACTGCTGGGCAAAGGCCTTGATTTTTCTCTTCCAATCCTCCCTGTTTTGGGCTATAGTGGTCCAGTCTTTTTGGTACGAGTCAAGTTCGTCCCGCCATCTCATTTTGGGCCTACCACCCTGCCGTCGTTCCTTGTTGGGGATCCACTGAGTGGTGATTTTTGCCAACAACTCGTTGGATAATCTGTTTATAATTTTCCGAAATTTCATTTAGATACCGATTTGCGTTTTTGTCTTTTTGGAACCTGAGCCTGTTTGACTCGTTTCACCTATTTTGTTTAAGGTGCACTTACGCATTTAATTTCAATATAAAAGTTGGCAGACTGAAACATTTTTATATCGATAAATCGGTGTATATTTAATTGTACACAGCCAAAGGTTGCAAAGGAGTTAAACTGGCGCAACAATCACATGTTAGTATTACATAAACACCCAACGCGGTCAAGGGGAGCCATATCCGAGTACGCGTAAACAGACGATACGGCTTGCTGCCAATCGATGAAAGGATTTGTGTGAGATCAATTCGGCTTTAACTGATGTATGGATGTTAAACAATGTATCATGGGTGGATGAAGCACATTTTGGACGCGTTTATATACCTACGCAGTACGCATCTATAGTAAATGAAGGAGACAATGTTATAGGAGGTGATGTTTTGTATCGCTGAATTGACTATTATTATTATCTAAGAAACGAATGGAATGGATACGGTGTTGAAAATGTAATGTTAGAAAGATTGGACGTTGTAGATGTATAATTAGCATTAAGGACTTCAATCTTCTATCAAGACTTTTTATGTAGAAGTTTTTCTAGTATCACAGAAACTGTCAACCATGGAGTAGATTTTGATACAGTTCTCATATTACCCTCTTGATTTATTTTGGTGGTTGCTATAAAACTAAAGAAATTAATGACGCAAATGTAATAAATGATAATGCTTAAACAATACATTGGTGGTTTATATCAATCTGATGGAACTAAAAATTTAAATGTTGTTAGTGATAATACTAAACAATAAATTAATGTTTACAGAGGAGGAGTGCTACCACTGCATGGCCAGCTTGGTGGCGTCGAAGGAGAAGATGTTCATCACGCAGACGAAGCTCCTCAACGAGGTCACGTGGAAGACCGTCATGCAGATCGCCAAGAAGCATGCCGTAAGTTTGGATTTGGGCTTATCACCAGATCTCTTCATAATCCCGTGCAGAGTTTTAAAAGTCATATGCCGGCGACTATAGTACTTTCAACTAGCTTTTCTCCGCGGTTTCAGCCGCATACTAGCAATATGATAGTCTATACATAGCCAATATTCTTTCTCATGAATCTGTTTTAATCATATTAAGAAAGTTTTTCAAACAGATCCAGTAATTTCGAAGGTTCCGTGTTATAATAATATCATAGATCTGGTATTATGTATTTACATATTTGTTTAACTCTTTATTACACCATAAAGCTAGAAAAACACAAAATGTAAATTACAGAATTGACAGTGTAATGCGCGGCCACAGTGATTTCTGCTAGGCAACGGATAAAAGGTAGTGAGCAAAGATTATCCAGGCTGGGTAAAAAAGTAAATAAAACAAAAAGAAAGGAAAAACAAAATAAACTAAAAAATAACACAAAATAAATATGAAAAACATGAAGGCACCTAAAGACTCTTCAAAGAACGATATTCAAACATTCTTAAATTATATGTGCAAATTGGATATTGTACGCAATGAAAATTATAATAAGCAATTTACGCAGGATTCAATTTGCATAAATAATGCTGTTTCATGATCATCGTAACAAGCCTTATAACTAGTCTAGCCATAAATTCTGTTACTGGCTGTTTAAGTCATTTTAAAAAGATATGTAATTTGAATTTCGAACATTAGCTTCTACGATAACAAAATATACTTCTTTCCCGAAA
>LQNK01000582.1:0-36516 GCA_001586405.1 Phoebis sennae | reverse complement strand
TTTTCAAGGGCGTCAATAAAAGCTATGACAGATCAAATGACGTGATCTTATATTAGTGTAACTGCGTATAATCTAGAATCGTAAAACCACGCCTTAGCTCGATACTCAACGTTGTAAAAATTGTCTGAAATCGAGCTAAAACTCGATTTTTATGGCTTCTAAGACATTAAACTATACTGTATCTCATGCGATTATGAAAATTTTGAACATTCATATCATCTGGTCAGAGCGTTGACCGAACAATAAAATTAAAGAATCCGCTTGGGAGTTACGAGGCACCCATAAAATGTAATGGTGCACCTCATTGTAGGAAGACAGGTTCATTTGACGCAATCCACAATGTTGCGAATTTCGAAGTAGGTTTGCACCATACAGTGGAGCCAAGTTTCCGAATTTTTCTTGTTCCTACCTTTATTCGTTAATAAATGATCACGTAGACTTTATACGCCATGTATTACTAAAATTAGATTTCAGTGACTAAACATGACTTTTTATTCATATTTTATGAAATGAAAAAATAATATTTACGACCTGTCGTTAAACCTGTGTATTCAAGTATTTAAAGCATATTTAATTATTCATGTACAATGTTACTTTTATCATGTATTTAGTTGAACTATTTCAATTCCCTAACAAAATGTCACCTACAACATAGTAAGAGAGCTTATAAAAATTAAATTGTTGGTTTCTCCATTATATTACCGGGCTTATAAAAGCTACATCGCGTGACCAAGTGCTCATAAAGCGTTGGTATCGCCCCAATAATCCAACACGCAACAACTGTTGTGGAATGTACTTTGAATATAGATTTTGTATGCAAACACACAATAGATTAAAGCAGGGTAAAAAGTCTCCTCTATGTAAATGTAGTAATATCGAATTATTGAAGAAATAATCGTGTGATAATTAACATTAAATGTGGCCCGGGACAGTTCAGAATCAAAGATTACGTTCCGGAAAATGTCATTTATCGTCTATAAAGCATTGTAGAAAAACAGTGACAGTGTTCTTTTATTACTTGGGATTCTTGCCTGTTCTAAGTAAAGACTGCATTATGAACCGGCGGTAAATAAAAAAATATTAATTATGTCAATGACATCATATTTTGGCAAAAATAAAAAAAATAACTTTGAAAGATGTTTTATATATTTATTGACATGACAAGTAAATGACAGAACAGGTTTTGATAAAATTTCATTATAAATCTGAATCGAAATTCATACAAATGATTATATTTATTTCGGTAGACACAAACAAAGATGCATGAAGCGGCTCTTATCAAGCCAGAATCAAGTCAATAATTCAAAACATCACGTTTGTAGTCACGTGTTATTCAAAATAGACAATGTCTGGCGAGCGGTAAATATGTCTACGAGCACACATAAGTCAGTGATTATTGATTGATAACAGTATTGAGGTTGGTGGCGAAAGGTTGGGTATTATCAGCTCCCATAAATTGTCACCGAGGTGAACGACACTAGTCAGTTTTAGATCTGCTAGGGCTGCGAGGATGATGTTGAAGATGACCCTGTAAAATATTGATATTATGCTATATCAAAGTATTGATATGACGGTCACATAGATAGCATCGAAGTATTGAGTTTCAGACGCGCTAATTTTGTTGCAGATGCACGTAATATCAATAATTCAAATTCATCAATTAATGTAAATTTAAAATTTACTTTAAACGACTTTTTTAATTTATCAGTTAATATCTTACTGCAAGTATTAGGCCTAAAATTGCATTGTGATTTTAAGGTACACAATATAATTCTAATCTTTAATATTATACTATGCTAAATAACTATGCCTGGCCGCGTTGTTCTCATCAGGTGAAAGGGCGGTCAAATGTATTATGTCCTAGTATAAAAAAAACTGTCAAATGAGTATATTGTTTATAAAAATGTATCAATTGGTGATCAAATAGTATATCCACAAAATGAGTAGACGCGCAAGGTTTCCGTACAGCACCGCGGCTTGGTTGCAGA
This sequence comes from Phoebis sennae, assembly GCA_001586405.1. Classification (NCBI taxonomy): domain Eukaryota; kingdom Metazoa; phylum Arthropoda; class Insecta; order Lepidoptera; family Pieridae; genus Phoebis; species Phoebis sennae. Next base: position 34,528 of record LQNK01000582.1, on the reverse strand, counting down.
AGTCGGCCGCGCAGCACCTCTCGCGGCTCTCCGGCGCCATCGGCCCCGAGCGCATCTACGCGGACTGGCAGTGGTGGATCCTCGCCGCGCTGCCCTTCCCCCACCTCGTGAGGGTGCTGGACTGCTTCTTTCATGAGGGTATTAAGGTGAGTGACGCTAGGTGATTGGTTGGTTGGGTTTTGAGTGTATTGAAGGAAAGTGCTTTGTCAAGGATTTTAAATGTGGTTTTTAATACACAAGCTGAACCCCGCGGTTACATTCACGCGCGTTTCCGTAGGACTTTTGGGATGAAAAATGAAAATTTTTTTCCAAATCGGTCCAGTAGTTCGAAGCCTATTCAATTCAAATTCAAACAACCAAATAATTTCACATTAAAGTAAAGTTGAAAGTTTAAAATTTCGATAAAAAACATTATTTTTTGATTCAATATAGAAAATAATAGTAGTTAAAGTAAACACAAAAAATACTCTGTGTTGAGTTATCACTCACAATTTGGTTTTGTTATCCGATCATTAGCCATCATTCGAGGGAATTGGGGTAGAAAAAAAATAATATTTCTAAAGTTTATCCATACAGTCTTACGATATTGTAGCGTTGGCAGCAATATACCCTCGTCTGAAAGAGTTTACTTTTGTACGAATTTAAAGTCATGATTAAATCATTCTCGTATTATACCGGACCTATAGAAGCCTTCGATTCATTTAAAGACTACATTAAATTCGATTACTTTGTACCAATTGACGTTTATATACGTTTAACAAACCATTAATATCTGTATTACTTATAAAGTATTAAAATACAACACTTTAAACCACTTTTTTCCTTCGAATTCTAACAATTCGCCGCGGCTCGTCTTCAGGTGTTCTACAGGGTGGCGCTCGCGATCCTCATCCTCTTCCACAAGCACAGCACCAACCAGAGCTCGGAGTGGTACGCGGAGGCGACCAAGAACGGCGTCGACCACGCTATAGACAAGTTCTGCAGGAACATGCCCGCCTCGCCGACGAAGTTGTTGCGCACCGCTTTCAGTATACGAGCATTGAGGTGAGGATGGACATTGTCTTTCATGCGACTTATTTGACTAATTACTTGTTCTATGTTTTAAAAGCCTGTATTCCCATGCCATTCCTCTCCCGTCCTGTTCTACTTATCTCCCAACTTCCTATCATTAATCCTCTCCGTTTCCCCACCCTTTCCTTCAAGCCGGCAAGGCATCTGCAAAACTTACGTTGCACATGGTCAGTCACTTAACATCTGGTGAACCGCATGCCTGGTAATATAAAAAACAGTTCGACTAAAAGTTATAATATCCGTATCCAAGTTCATTGATAAAGACTGCTATCTCGTAACCAAAGCTTATTAAACTGTTGTACTTAGATTAAGCTCAATTTGGGGCTCGAAAGTATATGTCTTTAAATCAGACTTAACGATACTTAGATGAAATAAATACTACGACGGCAATACCTTTGAATAATTTTAAATTATTTAATTCGTTCTTTATGTAATTTGTACCGTTTAATTTATTGATATCATTTAAAGGGCGTTCTACTAATTAGTTCATCAAACAGTTCACAGTACATATCGCGGGTGTTCATCAAGACGGAGATGACGCTGAAGTCGAAGCAAGTGATCACCAGCTCGCGGATCGTGCGCTCGCGCTCCTCCGACAATCTGCCCACGAGCCAGTCTCAGGTCAATATCCAGATGATGTCGCACACCTTAACTATACGCGAGGTAAGTTGACTTTAATGTGAAGAGGGTAAACGAGAAATTTGTATGGAGATCTGAGGATACATTTGAAACATGTTTGTTGGAATTTGTGACTTAATGACGCAGGGATAGAGTTTAAATTTAATTGTTAGGGTGTTTTGATGGGATATACAAATGAAGTTTGTGAAAAGTTAATTGAAGAAATTTATTAAAGTAAAGATTTTATTTGTGAAATTGTAGTAATTGATAAATTAGATCAATTGGATTATTCTGATCTAATTAATTATGTATGAAGTTTGAATTTGTGATAAGATTAAATGAATTGAGTAATTGATGATATGATAAGTAATCAAGAATACTTAATGATTAAGAAAATAAGATTTAGTTCAAATAATTTGTTTAGTTCATAATATTTGTGGCGCATTGTGGATAATGAAGTTAATATGTGTTGCAATTTTAACAGAAGAGGTAATTTGAAATTGAGAATATTTTTTTAACGACGTAAATGTAGTTAAAATACACAGAGTTAATAATGGTATCGAATGGCTCAATAATACGAATAAATGCTTTAATTAAATTTGAGTTAAAGCAATATTTTAAAGTTTGGATTGAGAATGATACTACGAGCGAGATATTTACATTCCTACTTCACTTTTATAGGAAAAATATCGATGAAATTCTTAATCATTACAAAAAGGAAATGTAGTTTATCAATTTACTACTATCTACACTATAATGATTAGATTTTGGATAGATTGTGCATTCGTATAAGTATTTATGCGGGGCGCAATCCATTGCGTAATAGTATGTCAATAAAATATAATAAAACATTTTCAGATAACGGCATCAAGTATTATAAGTATAATGTAAGAGTATATAACAAAATATATACACTATGTTGTGCACATCGTCCTATATATGATATTGTATTTATTATTATATGTCTTAGAAATGATATTACTTACTTGGTTTGCAGAAAATGTCTGAGGAAACGTGCAAACAGATGGTATTGTACACGAAAGCATTAGGCGTGGCTTTGGCTTTTATCTCTCATACAAATCATTCGGTTGCGTTTCTAACACGACTAACTTCAGTTACATCGAAATCAAATACAAATTCGATGAATATATCATATTGAACTTCTTGTAAGATAGCTCCTTTGTCCCCTCTCCCCAACGAATCCACGTGTTTATGTTATGTTTCGATCCGTGTAGCGAAATATCTTTGTGATTTCGTAACATGTTTTGTTCTATCGATGTGATCATTCGACACGACACCAATACCATCAGACAGAACGGATACACCTACAACAGGAGGACAGTCGATTCGAAGTTCATTCTCATTGGCTTTGAATGGATTTGTTTTTATATTATTGTTTTATTCAATGTTTACATGTGATGTTTTATTGTACAATGTTTTAAGTTTAATGATTGGACGTTGATATGATACATTTTTGCGACACTTGGCATGCGACCGAGTTTTACTGGATTCGCGTGTAACAATATGTAAAGCTTCTGAATAATTAACATTTTAGATGATACGTCGGCATGTAATGTTTTGTGTGACTGCTAACAATGTGTCGATTTTCCCGTTAGGGCTCGCATTCGCCCGGCCCGCGCGCCCTTTCGATGGGCGTATATCCGATACAAGCGATCAAGTCGCAGATACTAGACCACAGCGAAGTAAGACGTAGTTATAGCATCAGACGTGTCGCGCTCCTTTCAGCTTGCGACAGTATCGATGTTTAGATGCACCGCTTGCCACTTAGGTGTTTATCATGTCGGAGTAAAACGACGCTTTTTAAAGACATCGTGATGAGATCGCTTCGATTTATTTATTTTTTATTTGAGTTGCGTTTTTGTGGTAAGTGTGCGGTGGTTGGTTCAGATTTTATTGCACTTTATCGTCATCGTGTTTTGTTTTTCACCATGTGAAGACTTTTTTCGTGTCGATTGCGACAGGATCGCTTACGGTTAGTTCAATCCTAGTAGGTTTCTCTTCATAAAATCTGATCCACCGAGAATAACGTTATGCATGAAGGCCCGATTTTTACGTTTTAAAATTTATTTATTTCTTATGCTATCGAACATGAGCTATGATTTTTTTAAGCTTGTAACCATGAGAATTTTCAACGCCCGTTATAATTTCATGATTAACACGTGCAATTTTCGCCATCTCACATTCATTCACTACATCTACACTCAAAAGTAGAGAAATGAGAGTCGACACGTTACGTTTTAGTTTATTTACCCCGCCCACACGGACCCCTAGTTCCAAACGGTCATCTTCAAGGGTATTTGCAGAGTCCACGATCCTCCCACCTGGCCCTGTGGTTCCCATTCCCTAACGCGGTGTTCAGCGACCAACAGCAGCATTCTTCTGACCTCAGACAGAAGGTTTGATTAGGGTATACACTAATTTCGGGTGTAGATGTGGTGGCATCTTTAAGTATTTTAATGTTTGGATATCTCTCTTCAAAATTTGTTTTAACCGAAACATGTATTTTTTCAAATTATATTAGGAACCTAATAGAAGAATCAATCATAGTGAATATATATGGGAGGTGTGATAAATTTCCATAAAACATACAATCATGCTCACAACATCTTTTCATCGATATCGAATACGATATCAGTACATCATGATTTTGATTTGGATAAGCTAAGAAAGCTTATACGTGTGTTTAATATTTTAAAATTTCATCAATGATTTCATTATGATATTTATATAATTTCCTTTCATTATTATATAGTAATTTATTTGAAGAGAGATAAGTAACAATTAATCGTAATTCGTTTCACCAATCACGGGTTATATATGGTAGAGGACTAAAATTCACGTATTCAACACACACGCACACATTTACAAAATTTTCATTAACCATTTCACTGCTAGCTCCTATAACATAATAATATAGGAATTATTACGTAGGCTGAGTATTTCTTTCTTTTTTGCCTTGAATTAATTTAGTGGAGTCATTTTTACCATTTTTTCGGCACTTGTAGATATTGTGATTAGATTTTTATAAATGTTACGACGTTCTTTGTAATTTATATTTTTTAGTGTGAAATGTACGTATGTATACATATTTGGTAATGCATCTAGTGTACAAAGTGTATTGTATAGGTGTTGCACTTTACGTGTCATGGTCGAAATGTCTCCCTTTCGTTTATATCTAATGATCATGCATGCGATGTTGTTTGTCTGTACATTAGCATAGTAATTGTCTATACAGTATAGATGTTCACGAATACACTTGGCACCGTAGTCACCCTAATGACATAATTAATTCTGTGACGTCGATTTTCGTGTTGTTTATTAGAACTTTAGATGTATTTATCATCATTTAATTCTATTAAAATTTCTAATTCTGAATGTTTTAATGTGTTTTTTCTTTTAATTTTATAGTTGTAACAATTTATTTTGAGTATTAGACTAGTATTAAATTAATTGGTCAATATATTTTTAAGGGATAGACCAATTAAGGTTAAGACACATTTTATAATTTATCAAGAATTTATTTTGAAACCATCAGCTAATCAAGTGTTTTTACGCATTTCCTCTGTGGACTTGTTAATTACATTAATTCAATAGCTAGATAGATCGTACAGTAGTCGTCAAACCGGAAAATCGCCTAGTGCAAGTTTACTTTTACAAAAATTCAATCACCAAGAGAGTCAAAAAATTGTATTACAACGATTTTTGGACTATTCTCTATAAAAGGTTCTAATAAGATGTTCTATATACGAGAGAATATTCCTACCTTGAGTCAGTCTAATTTTTATAAGGCAGAAAACGTAACAATCGAATCGTGGAAGCCCAGGGTGACCGTGGATGAAAATTGCAGATTTTTCACAATTATTTACAACTACCCACCAAATTTCAGTCTTACTAGTTCGATATACAATTTATTTACTCTCCTAGTAAACATAGCCGCTGTAAACTCGCACTAGGCAGCGCATGCATCAGCGCAACAGATACTCGTGCACGGTACCGTTACAGCTGTTCACGCTGTGGTCGTGGCTGCCGGTGCGCATCACGATGTACCAGCCGGTGCTGCTGTACACCACGGAGGAGCACGGCTGCTCGCTGACCACCTTCTACGTGCGGGTGGAGCACCACGAGCCCACGCTGCTGATGATCAAGACTTGTAACAATGAGGTGAGTTTGTATTGATTTTAAACGGCTTACCAAAAATGGAGGAACTTATGCCGTAGTGTGTGATGAAGCAGTCCGATTCGATTAGTATCTACACTATTTATAAAGAGGAAAACTTTGTTTGTTTATTTGTTTGGTTGTAATAATAGCTCAAAAACTATTTGACCGATTCTTTCACCATTCGAAAGCTACATTGAGTAACAAAGGCTATATTATATAATATTATGCTACGGGAGCCAAGCCGCGCGGATCAGCTAATTATGTATAATGTATACATTGAACTTCTATGAAGTTTATAAACGGTGTAGTCACCTTCCCACTACGGTGTAGTGATCTTCAAGTTTTATATCTCTATCTTGTATTATACCAGCACACTCGCCATAAAATTATTTGGGTTTCGAGCTCTTTTTACTACATAAAAAATAATAGCAACTTAAATTTGCTTATGTACAAAATTCTGTCAAGATGATTCCAAGCGTTTCGTTAAAATTTTCAGGTGTTCGGCGCGTACTGTTCTACGCGGTGGTTTGAGAGGAATCAGAAGGACGAGAGGGGAAATCGACAGGCATACTTTGGAACCGGCGAGACGTTCCTCTTCAGGTGAGGGTGTATTCTTTGCTAGAGACTACAGTACTTTCGATTAGTATAGCTACACACAGACATTTTGGTAAAATCATATGGAAATGATGATGTATAGTGAACGTTTTATCCCACTAGATCACTTAGTTTGAGTTTGATATCATAAATCAAATAAGTGACTTGTGTAGAGTTGGATAATTTAAATGATAAAATATACTACCACATTTTTTTATTTATTCATATTGATCTTTAATTTTTGCAGACTATGATGGTCTTAAATATTTTGATATTATTAATTGAGTTAAACAATCAGTCTCTGAATATTATCTCTGTTTACTTATAATTATTCTTTAATGTACTCTACTATTATCGTTCTTGATTTGTTTAAGTTATTATTCTATTTTGCTATTATTATTTGCTTTACTATTTCTAGCGCCATAAACAGTTCTATTTTATTGAAACTATTTAATTTTCAAAGCTTGACCATTTTGTGTTACTTTCATAAAATATAGTGAAAAATATTTTATGAGGGTAGATGTAAAATGGACCTTTGGAGCTAGTAACGATTTTAAATGCCATTTTCTCAGTAACGATTTTAAATGCCATTTTCTCAGTAACGCTCTTCGGGTAAAGGCTATGAGGCTTATTTTGGTTGCTTTTTGTTGTGTTTGCATGTGCACTAACCATGGTTGTCTTTCATTTCATTGCATTTTGCACCTTTTTGGTTTTACATTACTTCTGTCTGCTTTTATTTATTTTCCTCTTCTGTATTATGTTCTATGTAATCTATTTAATGTTTTCTAATTTTATCTTTAATGAAATGGGTAATATTCAGTATTAAGTAATCACTTGTAAAAATTAAACTTATAATAATTGTATAGATATTAATTCATTATGATAATAAATCATGAGATATTGAGAGTTAAAGTAATACATTTGTATATGTCTGCATTTTAATATTGTATATGTTTGGGTGTAATTCATTACGGTGTTGCCAGTTTATAAATGTAAAGGTTAAGCTAAACATTTTAATAAGAAAGAAAACAAATATTAGTATAATCTTGTGTTTGTTTTAACGCGAGTACTTTCCATTTTAAATAAAATACTTTTTAAAGGATTTTAAACGCGGTTTATTGTACATTATTTTACATCATTATTAACCCGACGTCTTAGTCTTAGTCTCCCGTGACCACACTCGCTGTAAAGTGCTCGAAACGTCGGGTTAATAATGATGTAAAATAATATACAATAAACCGCGTTTAAAATCCTTTAAAAAGTATTTTATTTAAAACAAATATTATTTTACAACTCAATAATACATTTGTATATGTTTTATGTGAGCCTCGATTCGTTTGTAAGAAAAGTTTTCTAAGATTAAGATTTTTTTATTATCGGCCCTTTTATTACAAAAACTTTTTAAGGTTAGTTATTGCTTCAAAATAAAATAACGCAGAAAAGAGAATTGCGAAAAACGACCTGCTATTAAAAAGAAAAAAAAAAGAATAATGAATCAAACAAAAAGCTGGCAACACCATTCGTTGTTCGTGACGCGTCCATTCGCTTGCAGCCTTTACCCGGAGCGCGCGAAATATCCCTGGGTGGGCTGCTCCGCCGGCGACGGCAAGGAAGACCAGCGGGTCGCGCACGGATCTGAACTGTTTATGGCCGCAGACTCCAAGATGATCACCATCGGAGGAGGGTCAGTGTCTTTTTAATTCCAGTTTGCATCCAGTTCGCGCTAAGTACCCTTGGGTGGGCTGCGCTATCGAGGAAGCGGAGGGTGATGCGAAAACATCGCATGGCAACTCGCTGTTCATGGCCGCTGATAATACTATGATCACTATTGGAGGAGGGTGAGTGTTAAGTTTTGTACAGGTTCTGACAATGACAGCAAAGAAAGGAAACCAAAAAATGACAGCAAGACCAGAAACCCCATGTATATCAGCGGGTAGTGCACGGATCTCAACTGCTTATGGCCGCACCCTCCAAGATGATCACCATCGGAGGAGGGTCAGTGTCTTTTGCCTTTTAGTTTGCATCCAGTTCGCGCTTAATACCCTTGGGTTGGCTGCGCTATCGAGGAAGCGGAGGGCGATGCGAAAACATCGCATGGAAATTCGCTGTTCATGGCTGCGGATAATACTATGATCACTATTGGAGGAGGGTGAGTGTTAAGTTTCGTACAGGTTCTGATAATGCCAACAAAGAAATTAGGGCAAAGAATGACAGTAAGACCCGAAACTTCATGTATATCAGCGGGTAGCGCACGGATCTGAACTGTTTATGGCCGCAGACTCCAAGATGATCACCATCGGCGGAGGGTCAGTGTTGTTTAAATTACAGTTTGCATCCAGTTCGCGCTAAGTACCCTTGGGTGGGCTGCGCCATTGAAGAGGCGGAGGGTGATGCGAAAACATCGCATGGAAACTCGCTGTTTATGGCCGCTGATAATACTATGACCACCATTGGAGGAGGGTGAGTGTTGAGTTTTGTACAGGTCCTGATAACGGCAACAAGGAAAGGAAGCCAAAAAATGACAGCAAGACCAGAAACCCCATGTATATCAGCGGGTGGCGCACGGATCTGAACTGTTTATGGTCGCGGACTCCAAGATGATCACCATCGGAGGAGGGTCAGTGACTTTTGCCTTTCAGTTTGCATCCAGTTCGCGCTAAGTACCCCTGGGTTGGTTGTGCTATCGAGGAGGCGGAGGGCGATGCGAAAACATCGCATGGAAATTCGCTGTTCATGGCTGCGGATAATACTATGATCACTATTGGAGGAGGGTGAGTGTTAAGTTTTGTGCAGGTTCTGATAACGGCAACAAAGAAATGAAGGCAAAGAATGACAGTAAGACCAGAAACCCCATGTATGTCAGCAGGTAGCGCACGGATCTGAACTGTTTATGGCCGCGGACTCCAAGATGATCACCATCGGAGGAGGGTCAGTGTCTTTTAAATTACAGTTTGCATCCAGTTCGCGCTAAGTACCCCTGGGTGGGCTGCGCCATTGAAGAGGCGGAGGGTGATGCGAAAACTTCGCATGGCAACTCGCTGTTCATGGCGGCTGATAATACTATGATCACTATTGGAGGAAGGTGAGTGTTAAATTTTGTACAGGTTCTGATAAGTGCAACAAAGAAAGGAGGCCAAGAAATGACAGCAGGAGCAGAAACACTATAAATACCAACGAGTAAATAACGTAGAGATACGTTCTGTTCCTGACCGCAGACTAAGATGATCACCATTGGAGGAAGGTCAGGTCAGTTTGAATTAGTTATCTAGCAGTTCGCGCTAAATACCCTTGACTTGTCTGCGCCATCGAGGAGTCTGAAGGCGCATGGAAACTCTTTGTCCATGGCTGAAGATAATATTATGATCACTATTGAAAGCGGGTGAGTTGTAGATCAGAACATACGTTCTGACCTTAAATCGAGAAAAAACAAAATAGGGCAAGGGCTACCGGCTATAAGCGTAGGGTAAAATAACAAGTAGTTAATGGGCCACTAACATTGAATGGCTGCAACAAATACTTAAATCATTAATAAGTAGTAAGTTTGACTTGATCCGATTCAGCAAAGTTCATTATAAGCATTTAAGCAAAAGAGCGATGAAAACCCTGTGTTATCTATGGTATGTGGTAAGTGTATTAAGAGACCAGGATAAAAGTACCCAGAAGCATTGAGTATTGTAATTTAATCATTTTAAAAAAAATTATTACCATCTACTTAAAACAAGATATAGATTATTAGAATGTATTTACACTTTTCCTAACTTTTACCACAGTGTTAAAATCATACAGTGACTGCACTATTTTATCATCATTATTAGCGATGGACAATTGGGACACTATGTGACAGTTTCGTGCAACGACTATGTAATCTTTAGACTGTGATTTTACTATATAAATTGTAATTGTCTTTAAAGTGCAGTTCAAATGTTCACGTTCACGTACATATTGACAGGGACGGGCAAGCGATATGGATGGACGAGAACATCCGCTACGGCAAGACGGATCGCTGCTCCACGTTCAACAACCCGCCGCTCTGCCCCAGCGGCGACTTCGAGATCCGCGTGCTCGAGGTGTACGGCTTTGCCGGCGCGTAGACCCACGGCCGCCATGATCGAATACGTCCTGATCGATCGACTACGCCCAGTCGATCCGTTGTTACCTAATCGATCACTAAATCGAGCGTTTATCGACGCCCCGGAGTGATGTAATCTCGAGTGATGTGATAGTTTGCGATTTCATGCCCTTGCGTCGTTCGATTGTGTATTGTCTCACGCTAATCCATATTTGGCTAAGTCGCGATCGCTTGCCGGTCGAGGTCGTCGATGAGTTTCGTTATAATCCGTTGAAATCGAAGCGATCCCTATTTATTTGTGCCGAGTTGCAACTTTGTACGACTCCTCGATTCATGAGTGATACAACAGTGCGAATATTTCCAAGAACGGCTGCCGGAATGGGTTCATATGCGATTCATCGATCACCCCTTGCCGTGTGAACAGACTGTGTAGATGTAATCCTATATTTATTCGAAACCCCGTAGTTACCTTCAACACAGCTGTCCGTACAAGACAACGAATACGGGGACTCTAGGTTGTTTCTTTAATATAAATATATATAGATGTATGTAAGTACAAAATGGATGTATCGTACCTACTCTGATGTATTACGCTTATTATGAAGCAATATATTTGTTGGGCCTAGCCGTGGGATAGTATAATGTGAACATTCCAGTGAAATTAAGGTCCACGAACGAGCAAAAATATTAACCGCGAGGTTTAATTGGCAACGACAGTATTTAATATCGTATAAATTATCGCTTAAGGCTTTGGTGTAATTCGCGTTCTTTCTCTTTGCTCACAATATTGTACCAAAGATGTTTAGATGTTCGTTGTCTGTTGGCGAATGCTCATATCGAGTATTTAAAACTACCCATCGAAACGACTAGGGAAAAAATGTTTAAAAAATAATCATCGTTTTGGCGGGTAGTTTTATGTACTTTGGTCCTAGAACGCACAAATAACTGTTTCTGATCAGACATATCTTAAAATTTCTATTACATATTTTATTAGAGGAAAATAGAAAGATCTAGAATAAATTGAGCGTTGACTATTCGCAACAGACAATAAACGATTGTTACAGAAGAATTGATGTTCTATGTTTAAAAACGAATAATCGGTTTCTGATAAATCTATAAATTATTAATCACATCGGAGACTTTATTCGTTACGCATCAATGTTCTGCAACAATCGTAATAAAGATTGGCAATAGACTCTGCCACTCCAAGCATTGTTAAAAGTATTATTTATCTGTATTTTCAAGGGTTATGTGCCAAAAATGGACCATTGGAAAAATGGCTGGTTTGGTATTGTCTATGGTATATCGCTTATTTTCAAAGTTACACAAATATAGTGTAATTCGATACTAAAAATTTTGACATTCTAGATGTTTTGGATGTAAATGTTTTTCATCGTAGGTGTGCCGAATATTTCCAGTTTTTATAATTACAGCATGTAATTGTTCTATGAAATAAAGTTTATAAAGTATATTTACATGTCCCTGTCAGTACAAAGGGGTTGCGTTCATATCACCCGCGGCTTGTTTTGTGTACGAATTTGTAAATATTGTTCCCTCTTCGTGCCGATTGACTGCGACTGCGTTCATCGCAGTGAATCGGCGCGTGCGTAGTGTAGCGAAACTGGGTGTCGTCATGGTACTACATGCATGTTTATGAAGCCTAAGACTTGTTTTAAATTCAGATTATTTATGTAATTTATTGTGTAGGTAACGAGTAATGTTTATATTGTATATTATTGATTTTGCCTCTGCGGAATGTGGTTCCGGTCACGGGACGTCTCAGGGGAATTATTATTTCGCTCAATTGTTTGAGTTGTCGCCGGCGACGGGCGCCATTTTGAAAGCCGTTAGTTTGAAAATGTCGGAACGCGGTGTGCGTTATTTTTTATTTAAGCTGTCCGCAGAGAGAAGCCACTCGCGATATATTGCTGTTAGCTATTTGTCGTTGATCAGTGTAAAGTCTAGTCTTTATCCTGTTTTTATTCTATATCGATATAATATCTAAATATTTACGAATTGATATTTAAATATGCGTTTTCGCCCCGTACGGTGGCACGTAGGCTCGTGGTTAGTTAGATTAAGTACATGTAAAGTATACAGTTATTTGTTCTCCCTTTCAGTATTGGTGTATGTTTCAAGAGGTTGACTAGTGTGGATGTATGCGCTGTTACGAATTACGTACTGTTACATTCGAATAGTTTAAAGCCGCCGATCAGCGGCGGTGTAAACTCGTTTATTGTAATGTGAATGTTGCTTTATAATGTCTACAAAATATATAATCCCATACAATTGATGTTGTTTTCTTGAAATACCCTCATTTTCATAAGCTTCAAAGTTAAAATACTTAAAAGTATATTGAGTATTTATTACGAAAGTTACGATCAATCCCAAAGGTTCGAACCCTGGTGAAAGTTAAAGACTAGTTTGAAATGGGCCTACAGCTGATGATTGGGATGGAGGGGAATAATCCCATAAAATGCAAACTGTTCAGTGAACCATAAACCATAACCAAACTCAACGTCAATATCACAATCTATTATTAAATAAGGTTATCTATACTAGAAATAATATGATTTCTAAATAAAGGAATGCTCAGAATTTATGCTTTGAATATTATACAGTATCTTAAAGGTACAACCACGGCACTCCGCCCGCTTCATTTAATAAAATGCTTATATGCAAATTCTTTTTTTATCCCCCTTTAAAAGTAATCCTATCATTGCAAATAAAATGCAGCCTAACTTTAAGCTTTACTTAGTATTGGTGTATCACAATAAAAAAAATGACAAAATCTGCCCAATTGCTTTATGTGATTGTACAGGTATAAATAGGAAAAAAAAACAAATTGCTTTCTGCTTTTTGAATAAAACATTTTATGTACAGAGATGGTATGGTATTCTTGTATGTACAGACATATAGTCCTATTAACCCCATTACTTTTAAGCTTTGAAATCCCAACAATTTTTATATTAAAAAATAAAAAACTGTTTCATATACTTTTACTCAATATCATATTTTTAGTTAAAAACTAAAGCTTGTTAGAATCACTTACATTTATCTATAGTATGGTAGTTAGGTAAGTCTATAAAAATATTACAATGTACATTTTCACATGCCATTATTAATATTTTACAAAATACATCATACCGGTGAAAGACATAGGGTATTTATGTTAATTACAATATTAATAAAACAACCAGAAATAATGAATAGGATAATATACATTGTGTAAGGCCTTAATAATAAAATCAAGATTGCATGTAGAACTTAAATTAATAACATTAGCAAATGGTAACGTAAAAGAATAACCACTAGAACAGATGTATAAAACATCTTTACAATGGTGAAATTTATATGAATCATTATTTACATGTACCCTAATATTTCATAACTTAAATTAGGCGGAAACATTGTGACTATAGTAAAACTTATTGCTACTTTAATAATATCTAGAATATACAAAGGTACATCTCCATGATATGAAAGCAAAAGCCAAACAAAAATATATGTGCGTCTTAACTCTATTTCTCCACGATAATCTTAAAACCTTCTGTTCAATCTTGAATATAACTTAGGAAACGCAAAGCTTGATTTAATTTTCATTTTTTTACAAACTTTACCTCCAATATCTTTTCAGAGTCACCTTGAATCTCTACAATACAAAATCTGTATGTATTTTCTTTGTGCAATAATTATATTTGCATTCCCTTTAACAGTCGACCATTTCCTTTAAACGGGTTCTGAAACTTGTGACCCTTTCATTGACCTTGTTTAGCAGAGGTTCGTCCTCAACAAAGTTGGTAATTTCATCATAATCATCAGTTATTTCCTCCAATGCCTTATGCAGATAATCCTCCTTACATTTCTCCATGTAGACAAAGATAAGAGTACTCAAGGATGTTTTTAATTGATTGGAAACTGTGACCAAGTCTTCTGGGTCATTTTCACAAGCTTGTTCTTCAGCGTCAAGCATGTAATGTAAGGTTTTCCACATTCTAAAACTTTGAAGGAAGTAGTCATCCAAATCACTTATTTCATTTATGTTCAGAATATTTGTGACTGATATTGTTGAAGCTACTATATCAACTAAATCCATGTCTATTTCTTTTAAATTAACAAGCTTGTTTTCATAATATTTGAACGCCAGTGATATCATTTTTAAGGCATCTCCCTTGTTATCGCTGAAGATGCCAACTGATTTGTCAAAACCAACTAAATTTAATGTAACCTGGATACTTATTAGAAGTATCCTCTCAAATTGCTCCCTCTCACAAAACTCTTTATGTTTCTCCGTAACCTCAATATAGGCAATAATCAAGCATTCAAGGGCTTCCACGCTTACAAAATGACCAAAGAAATCTGATCTGAACTCTTCAATATTGCAGTATGCACAAATAGTATTGAAGTTTTCCAATGCATTCATCAACAGATCCTTATTGGACGAATTTCTTAACATGTAATATAAATAGTTGGAATATCCTATTTCAATAAACAGTCTCATCCAAATGGGAATGTGGTTGTTATTTCCCAAGAATAGACTGGAGTTGATAAGGCGTAGAAGCTGAATCAAAATAAGGCTGTCATCAGATTTGATGATTTCCATCAGAGACTTGAGAAATGGTACCATTGTAAGTAGTTCATCTACCGCCTCTTTCTGGCAGCACATATTTGCGATGATACCCACCAATATCTCTATTATGCGGGGCGATTCGACGATAGGCCAAGCAAAGCTCAAAAGATTAAGAACATCATGTCTCTGAAGAAAGAGTACTACATCCCTTTCAGCAGTCATATCCCATAATGTACATAAGTCATCTTCAAAAGTCTGTTCATGTAATTCCTCCTTAAGAGTGTCAAGGTTAGCTAATTTCAAAAGAATTTTCAAAACGAACCGCTCGCTGTATGCGGTGTCCCCTATAACGTCTCCGGTAAGTTGGTTTTCGTCGCTTTCCATTTCTTCCGGTTTCATTTTTAACATTCCGATTGGATTTGACAGATAAAACTTGTAACTCCAAGTCGACTATGATCGAAACAATAATATAAATTTGGTGTCGAGTTGTACAATCTTTATTTAGCGTCTAGTTCACTTATTGAAACACAAACTCCCACATTGAACTCCGATAGCAAACTGATTTTTGACAAATGACAAAACATACTAGACATTGACAAGCCACATAAATTAACACTTGGCAAGTTGGCAGAATATACATTATTTTTAACCGACTTAACAAAACAGCGAGGAGATGATCAAATCGAGACCGGACGATTTTATTATTTATCGAATCGTAAATGTTGAAACTTGAAGGTTTAGTCTAGTAGGTGAACAAATTAAATTATTTCTCATAAATAAGGATGTTTAACAGTTTAATAATATGGAATAAATACGGTATTTCTAAGGTGGACACAGACATATTTAAAAAAAATAAATAAAATAAATAAAACTTCAATTCATTGAGTTATTATTACTTCAATACTTCAATTTAAATCTACGTCTGATTTTATACAAAAAATAATATTTTTATAGTTATCATTTTCCCGCAATTTAATCGGCAAAATGAGACATCTCCTTTTGTCTTCACTTTTATTGGTTAAGATGCATAATATACCTTTTTTTTCTTGGTGGAACTATAATTTTTTTTTTAAATTATAAATAGGATGACCCAACCGTTTCGTATTGGAAGACGAATAGGAAATCAGGGGATGTTTCATGTACTTTATTATTGAATACATAGGTATTTAATTGATCATTATGTGCTGGTTAAATCGAAAGCAATTTCATAAACCCGAAACAAAGTAAAGTGAACATAACTAGTTTCGATTTAAGATATTTTCTGTTAGATACACATATTTCATGAATGGAGAAACTGTTACTTGAATATTCTCATTTCCTTTATTATTTACTTATTTCATACAATAAGTAAATTATATACAAATTTTAACTTTAAGTTTTGAACTGGTATACATTTATTTTTCGTAAAATTAAAAATATATGACAATTATTATAGGAATACAAACAAACCAATTTTGAAAATAACTTTATTTTGCTCTTAAAATACAAAAGTTTACTACTTGAATAGTAAAAGTATTGTACATAATAAGTATTTAATACCTAAAAAAGGATCACTGTCAGTGCGACATATCGCTATCATTAAAAGGAAACAATTATAAAACACTTTTACCATGTTTTACATATTTGAAAGTGGGAATTTTTATCATAATAAATCAGCATATTCTTTATACCCACTGTACATGTTTTATAGTTCAAGTTACGATTAAAACAATCAACATACAAATTTTCAACATTTTTAAACTTCCCTTTAAAATTAGGGAAAACCTTATAAAGAATAGCTGTGTTTACTTCGAACTAAGCACCGTTACAGTCATAATAATAAGCAAACACAAAAGTTTATGAACATCTGTCTTATATCTTCAAATATTAACTGTCAGCTTTAACTTTAGACGGAGGTCCATCATCATGGTTCCCATGTTTCCTCTTCCTTCCTTTACCCTTGAAGTTCTTTCCTTTATTGTTTTTAAAGTTCTTGTTATTCTTGCGTCTTTTGCTCATTTCTTCAACCGTCTTCTCTAGGTATGCAGTTTCCTCATCACCTTCTAGTAATTTGAACACAATTTCTGCGTCATCAATCTTGACTTTTCCGTCAGTAAGTTTCCCTGTGAGTTCTTTGGCCGCGTTTTCTTTTGAGAGCCTCACCCAACCTTGTGTGTCTCCTGACTTGAAGTCTATGTATGCGACCTCAGCTCCTTGAAATGAATATATATTATAAATATAGTTTTTATAAAAGTTACTGAATAATATTAATTTTGTGTTAGGTATACAAACTTCTTAATTTTAACAAGCCCTAGTTCATTTAAATAAGTCTATTTAGTTCTGTCTATTGTAATGGTTAAGTAAATTGCAGCATTATAATTTAAATAATTAATCTGCATGAACATACTGTTTCATTTGTAAAGTAAAAAATAGAAATCAGTATTTTCTTGCATCTCTAACCTAACGTTACAATAGCGTAGTGTACACCAAATAATAAAAAATGCAAATCCTTATTAATATTAGGCATGAAGAAGAGACAGACGTATGTCTGTCTCTCTAAACAACTGAACCATTTGGATTGAATTTTGTACAGTGATTGTTTGAAATATGAGAAAGGCCTTAGAATAGTTTTTATCTCGAAAATCGGAACGGGAGATGTACACAGGTGAAATTTTGTGAAAAACCTGTCTTGACTTGAAATTTCAGTGCCAAATTCGGACCAAACGCAATTGAAATTTATGTATACTTTAGAAACACAGTATATTATATTATAAGTTACCTAATTCTGTTAAAGCATCTTTTATTTTCTCCCTGGTTAGCTTGTCATTGCCTTCATTAAAGAACAATACTGTGCCTGTTGGTAACTTGAAGCTATCTTTTTCTTCACCACCCTGTAATAATTTTTTTTTTAAAACATACATACAAAGACATGTTTAAACATATTATTTTATGGGTAAATATAGCGAATAAACGAAATTAAAATATATATATTTAAATTATTGGAAAATAGTGCTTTTATAAATAGAAGTAATGTAAGTGTTTTTTTGGCAAACTTAAAATCTTTTTAAAAAAGAAAAGCTGCTATAATTGACAGGAGCAAATATTAAAATTTGCTCTTTTTTAAAGACCTTTAAACATAATTATTCATTTATTCTATTTATTAAAACTAACTAAGAAGGGATAGGCAACATAAGTTCATAATAATGAGTCATTGTAATGAAAATTCGGTGTATATGGTAAGCCATAAATATCAATAATAGAAGAATAATTACCTCTTTGGGCTGATTCTTCTTCTGTTTCTTCTCTTTGAGAGCCGCATACTCCTCTTGCTTCTGTTGCAGATAATTTTCCTGCCACAACATAAGCAGTTCTGTTTCCTTGTACTTCAAACCTTTGTTTTCTAAGAATTTTGTTGCCTAAAATTCAACATAAATCATTTTTAAATTTTAATATTTCTTGTATGAATGAATTACAGTCTAGGATTATTAATAAAGAAAAAGGATGCGCAGAAAGATTTTAATGATTATAGTTCAAATCTATTTTATGATGTAGAGGTTCCCAAACTATGTGTCACAATGCCCTAGTGCATCGCAGAAATTATAGAGGGTCTTCCCTTTCCCCCATTGAGGCGTTTTGAATTATCTGTCTCTTTTACCGTATTCAAAACTAGAACTCATTCCCCGCTGACTTGGGCGCTTAAACATATAATTAACTTGTAAGTGCGTCGCGGATTGAAAAAGGTTGAGAACTTCAGTTGTAATTAATGATATTACCAAATTATGGAATAAATAACTTAAGGTAAAAAAGCATTATAAGAGCGAAAGAATTCCTGTAATTGGTCCATGGATTTCAAGTTTATTCTTTAAAGGAACATTCATGCCTATTCTTTATAAAATTTATCATAGATTTTCATGAACAAATACACACCTGTTCTTTAGTTTTGAACGTAGCAAAAACTGATCCTTTGAATAGCTTTTTCTTGCTCTGTTTGTCCAGGTACCTCCTCATAATAACGTTTTCTACAACATCATATTGCTTGAAGAACTGCAGGATGTCGTCTAGGCTGGAGTCTTTTGGGAAGCCTTTAGCGTAGACCGTGCGTGATGTGAGTTCCTTGCGACGCTCCTCATTCATCTCCGGGAGGGGCATCTCGGGATTTCTGCGCACTTTTTTGTTGTCATCTGATACCTGTTAAATGGGTTTTATTTTATAAGGATGCATTATGATAAATCTATACTTGTATTATAAAGAGGAAACATCTGAATTGAATAGGCTTTGAAACCTCTAGTCCGATTTGGATGTAATTTTGTACAGAGATTGTTTGAAACATTGATATAGAGCAAAAGTTCCAAACCTTTTCTTGGCTGAGGACATCTTTTACATTATTGTCAGATCAGTGGATATGGCAATGGTCTATGGCCCCATTAATTAATATATAATAACTAGTCTAGACATATTCTCATTACATGATACATACAAATACATAGTTTTTATTCGTAAATATTAATAAAAAAAGTAAACTATCTCCCAGTTGCACATCACTGTGACTATGATTATTTTACAATTTTAATTTCTTAATGGACACATTCTTAATTTTATTTACATTATCTTATTTAAGTGGAATTAAAATTAATTATTAGTTTTATACACTATACTAGATTAAAACTGACTAAATAAAAAAAAATTGTTTTTCTTTTAATTATGGTGGTAATGTGTGTATTAAATAAATAAATAAAAACCCACCTCTAGTAATCCAGATGAGGATTTATTAATAGCATTAACAATAACTTCATGGTCAGTGGAAAGCTTGGAGAGGCGGTTGAACTTCAGCATGATGTCCAGCGGTACCCAGCCATCGTCCAGGTTTACTTGCTCTTTGAGGAACTTGTCCCTTGGCAAGTTGAGATCACCTGGAATTTGAGAATGAATGAATGAATAAATACATTACACCTAATTAGGTTCCAACCTAATCCCTTTGAGCAAATTTTATTTTTATCAAGACAGCCCTTGCACACTATATTCACTTTAAGATAAAAATAAAATAAAGTCATCCCATAGCACCCTGTTTCCTAAACTTTTTTTTATGTAACAGTGGGCAAGTGGAGCATGCAGTTCACCTGATGTTAAGTGACTGACCGCAGCCCATAAACATCTACAACAGCAGAGTGTCGCGGATGCCTTGCCGGCTTGAAAACGGGGAAAGGGAGAGGATTAATGATGGGAAATTGGAAGAGGATTACAACAGTTCTCTGACCAAAATTTGATCTGATGTTATTATGAATATGCATTCTAATGAGAAATGACACGTGTATAAACAAAACCGTACTAACCAAAGTAATACTCCATCTGGCGAATTATTGAACTTTCTAATTCTGAAGGGGCTTCACCGTTCTCATTTTCATTGTTTTCTTGTCCATTTTTCTCAGATACTACTTCTTTTTCTTCAGTCATTTTTAAATCTGAAAACTGCGAAGTTAAATGAATAAATAAAACCCACGTTCGTTTTCGTGGCGCAGGGAGATTTTATTCCACGATACTTACATTTTCCTACACGGCAATATATACGTTTAACTTTGTTATAATCTTTTTCACCAGGTACACCTGCGGAATTGTTTTTTTCCACGTAATTAATTATATCTTTTTAATAAATCACTGCGAATACCGCATGGAGAAAACGACAGACCACGCTGAGTTTGACAAATGACAATTGACTTTGAAAATTGAATTTGATGCCCACTGTCAGATCGTTGGTACAAAAAAAAACTACTTATATATTTTTTGTTTATCAACAACAACAACAACGTATAATATTATAAATAGGAAAGTTACAGAATAGTAATTATATGTATATCTATAATATTTATATGAAGGAAAATAATTCAATATCATAAACTCCATTCTATAGTTAGATAAAATTTTATCAAACAATGACTCGCTACTTATTACTAGATATCCGAGTCCGTACTCCATATATACAAGCAGCGTTGCCAATGTGTGGGGAATTCCCCGATTTGCGGGTAATTCGGCATCGATTGAGAAATGGTGTGGGGAATAGTTCTGTGTGGGGAATTGTGGGGATTTAGTCATATCCTTCATATCCATTGAAAATACTGATATTTTGGTTAAATCTTAGTATTTTCAATGGATATGAATTATTGATTTTCCCTAAAAAAAAAAAAAAAGTCATTTAAAGTTTCGTGTACTTTTATAGGTATTAGAGATTCCAAATTTCAAATTTTTCCGAATTCCAAAATCCGGTCACGGTCAAAAAAAAAAAAAGCTCATCTGCACATTTTTGTGTCGTTTTTTAGGGTATAAGAAATAATGTAAGAAATACTTGATTTTTGTTTGTGGGGAATCTTGCGGGGAATTTAATATTTTGGACCATATTTTTGCCCCAATTTGGGGAATTTAACTTTGATTTTCGGGTAATTTCGAGTAAAGGCATTGGCAACGCTGTATACAAGTTTATTTTGACTTTTGCATCCCAAAATTTTTGACGTTGGTTTTGAGGTTATGTAGCGACAAAATTATTATTTTTAAATAAATCCATAATAATTTATTGTATAAAATGGGAGTAAGGGGTTTAACGTCATACATAAACTACAATTCAAGAACCTTTATGCATGACTATAACCTACACGATACTAACTTAGTAATCGATGGTCATAGCTTATGTGCCCAGATTTATAGATCAACAAATTGTTTTTCTGCATTTGGTGGCGATTATGATAGAATAGCGACATACATAAGGACTTTTTTTAAGAGTTTAAAAAAGTGCAATGTGACACCGTACGTAATTTTCGACGGCAGCTACGAAACTAGAAAACTAAAGACTGCCTACAGTAGATTGAGATCGAAAATAAATGGGGCTGCGCGCCTCGATCCGGTTACTCAAGGAAGTATTCAAATTTTCCCTCTTCTACTGAGGGATGTTTTCAAACAAGTTTTGAATGAAATGAATATAATGTACACAGTTTGTGAATTTGAGGCAGATGATGAAATTGCAGCGTTAGCTAGATTCCTTAACTGTCCTGTTCTCAGTTACGATTCAGATTTCTTCATTTATAATGTCCTATACATCCCATTCAATACAATTGAGGCAAAACCAAAACAGATAATTGAAGGTGAACAGAAAATTTACGTCATTGAATGTAAAATTTATAAAGTTGAATATTTAACGAAACATTTTGGTGGATTGGACAAAGAACTATTGCCATTACTGGCAACATTATTGGGTAATGATTATGTAGAAAAAAAAGTGTTTCGTAAATTTTTTTCTCACATGAAAATGCCGAAAGGTAAAAAACGAAAGAATGAACAGCAGCGTTGCATACATGGATTATTTTTGTGGCTCCAAGGTGAAACACTAGACTCAGCTATTACTAAAATCATTGGTAGACTAAAGAAAGGGGATAAAAAAAAGGTATTTAATATATTACATGAGAGTATAGAAGGATATAATAGAAAAGAATGTAGATCGCTTCAGTTTTTCAATTTGTGTTATGAAAAGGATGATGAAAGTGAAAACTTGCAGATAGCTCAAGTAATTGATGAATTGGAGGATGATTCTGCAAATGAATCTGATGACAACGGCACTAGTGATTCATCAGAAACTGATGATGATAAAAGTTCTAATGATGATGTTTCAGTACAAGAAAGTGAAGAAAATGATTTACCTTCCTGGTTTGCTGATCGTATAAGACTGAACCACATACCTCATTGTTTTATAAATCTTTACACTCATCATTTACATTTTTGTTCACCACAAGCTGAAGATTACACTCAAGACGATGCTCATCTGTGTACATTATCTATTATCAGATATGCTTCTGATATTTTAACAGATTTTTCTGTAGAAAATTTTCTGTATGTTAGTAGAGATCAGAATGGCAACTATAAAAAAATGGTAATTGACAATGATATGTCAATCTCAAGGCCTCTAGATATACCATATTCAGAGCTAAGCAACAATCAGCTTCAAGAATATTTTTACTATTTTTTTAAAGAGAAACTACCAACATTAGATTTTGAACTAATTGAATTATTACCCTCAAACTTCCGGCTTTTTGCTTTAGCAATTGTATGGTGGATTTCCAACTGTGATGTTAATATTGGACAGGTTCATAGTTTATTGCTGTGTTATACATATCTAGAAGCAATTGATGAAAAATTGGGAAATGCAAGGGGTCATTTTCATTTTAATAACAAGTTTGCGAAAAAGCTGCTGGAATTAAAAAAGAGGCCAATAGATAATGAACAAGATATTGAAATATTAAATAAAAATAAAGTTCAGTATGATGATTGTTTACTTGCTGCAAGTGTCCTTCTGAAACACTTTGATTTGGATGATAGTATACGGAAAAAGCCAAAAAGCTATGATTCAAATAGGATTCATGTTTTTGCTCAATTTCAATGTTGCTTACAAAAAATTAACTCGTTAAATGTCTTATGTGGTAGCCCTTTTGAGACTACAGTATATTCGAGGTCCTATAATGGCACATTTATTTATAATACATCAATGAAACTAGAAAATGAAAAGGAACCAATATTATTTATTGAGAAATATTTAAATGGTGCTTCCAGTGTGATTAACTTCCACAAAAGTTTGTTTTCTATTTTAAATAAATTATTTACATGTATGGAGTTAAAGTTTAAAGAGTTAAATCAGGGTATTAAGAAGAGACGTAGAAGAAAAAAGAATAGTGTTGATGATGAAATTGCGTTTCTTGTTAAAGGATTTGAATCTGATGTGAAAATATAGTTTTATTTTTATTTATAAAGAAGTAATATTATTTGTTGTTTGTTTTTATATCTGTTTTTCTAGAATATTCCTTACCTTTTAATTTTATAAGAACAATCAGATGGCCTGGATCATTATACTGTGAAATGAATACCTCACATTTTACTAGAGAAAAGAAAAATCATAAAATACGTGAGAATATATATTAGAACCCATTGATTTAGCAAAACTAATACAGTTGACCTGAAATAACTTTTTTCAAAGTAATGTCAGACCAAAGTTGAGGAAACTCCTTATTTATGCAATTTTACTTAAATTTAATTCAAAGATTTTATTGAGTAGGTAAGCAATACTGAGCCATGCGGGCTGCGGTGGAGATGGCAACGGGACACTCGGCATAATGTATGACAGAATTTAAATACTGTGAGACAATAGCTAATGTATATTATTTATTAGTGTGAGTTAATAGATTATTTTAAATGGACTTTGTATCAATATATTGTAAAAAGTTGTGACTTCATAAGTATATACTGTAGAAGTACTCAACTTCTGTTTCCGCAAATGATACCGCATGTAGTTCCGATGCAGTTCGAGATTTCGCATCGGTAAAGCGCACGTGTGTGTGTGTGTGGCACGACGCAGTTTATAAATAAATAATAAATAATAATAAATCTTTGCCTCGTTGGTCTAGTGGTTGCATCTTTGACTACAGATCGAGGGGTCTCGGGTTCGAATCCCGGGTGGGGCCAAAAAAAAATGTTATTGGGATTTTTCTGACAAAGAAATCTCAGTAACAGCCCTGAGTCTGGAAGTTGGCGGTGCTGGAGCACCCCCGTGCCTCGGAGAGCACGTAAAGCCGTCGGTCCTGCGCCTGATCTCTCTCCGGTCGTGTCGATCTGCCGTCCCATCGGGCTATGAGAGTAAAGGAAAAGGGAGTGCACCTGTGTTTGCGCACACACTTGTGCACTATAATATTTCCCGCGCAGTTGGCTGATCTCTATAGAGATTGGCCGCCTTGGCTGAAATTCGGTTAGGAGGAACGTTTTAATAATAAATCTTTATTGAAAACTGTTTCAATGTACAGTTATAAGTTTGATTTTTGTATTTATATATTTTGTGGCTTCGCTTTCGACGAGCTATCTCCTTATCTATTGATATCTTTTTATCACAGGACAATAACATTTTTTCAGTCAGATACTTGAAGTTCACAAGCATATTACATACCTAGGTAAATATTTTTATGTATTAAAATGTGTGATGAAAGTGAAAACGATGCTGGGGGTTATGGATTAAATGCAGGAAATTCTAGGTAAGTAGGTAGTTTTTATTTAAAAAGTTACATCAGTTATGAAATAAGGCAAACACAAAACAACTAAAAGGCATTTAAGTATCTTATTTGTATTTTTACAGACTTTTATTGGTTTACTGTATTTTGTTATAAGTGATCTTAACTTTTTCAACGTTATTTTTAAAAACTTTGTCTTGTGCATTTGGCATAGTTGGAAAGAGTCAGAAGAGGCAAAATAATTGGATAAGTAAAAAATTAATTTGAAATTTAGCTGTAAATTTCAAACCGGCTTCCGTACTATAACGCAGTTATTTAAAGTATAAGCAATCTGCCTTTAATTTGACTGTCCATAATGCCTATACTCATTTATTAAAAAACGAACCAATGTCTGATAGATTTTTTAAAATATGAACCTTGGCTCAAAAAACTTACTTTTTCCAGGGAAATATATTATACGTAAGAATTTGTTTAAACTCAATTCTTGTGTTACTTTTATAATATATAGATTAGTCATATGCACTTATTATTTTATCATTGCAGTGTTATCACTGAGATAGCAAGGACTTCACCGACGTATAAACACGACGATTGGTATTATGACATGACCGGAGAAAAATATTTATACATCTTTAATCATTATAAGTATAAGAAAACACTTTATTTCAAGTAAGTAGAGCTTAAAGACAATTCCATTTGTTTTCAGGGATACAATACAATACAATATACTTTATTTAGCACCACAATTACAAAACATAGGGTATATTTAAGGTATAATAACAATATTATCGCTAAAGATATGCGATCTCTTCCAGGCAACCTTTCGGTCGGAATTAAAGCAAATAACACAAAAAGATAATGTATAATATTTTGTATGAATTAATTTTTATGGGTTATAAAAAATAAGTATTTTTTAGTAATTCGCGTCCATCTACAAGAGAAGGAACTCAAAAAGACGTCAGTAGACTTACGGAAGTTTTTGAAAATCTAGGTTTTCAAGTGACAACATACAATGATAAGGAACATGGCGAGATTTTGAAGAATATTGCGGAGAGTAAGATTTTTATATAATATGCATCCCCATGATAATTTAATTTTAAGGGTGAAATTTATTTTGGCTTGTTGTTGTTTTACAATTTATTTAATTCGAATAGTTGACTCGCAAGTGGGAAATTTTTTTTTCTCATGTAACTTTATATAAAGTTATGTCGGTTTATATATACCTAAACTTAAATAAACTGTCACTGTGAGGTTAGCGCGGTAAAAGTTACTTACAATGAGTAAGGTCCTCAGTAGAGTTGTTAAAAATGCCTTAGTTTCGAAGGGCACAAAAAACGGATCACCTGCATGCCCCATAATAGAAAAAATATTAGTGAAACAGTTTAAACATCCGTCCCATGCCAATAGTTTAAACAGAAGTCTACGTTAAATCTTAAAGCATGTGTATGTTACAGTAAGTAAAAAGGACCACAAACAAACATCGTGTATCTTCTTTGCGTTCCTGACGCACGGAGATAGTGGCGGGGAGATACACGCAGCGGATAGGCCGTATCCTCTGAGAGATGTTCTGGTCCTCTTGGAGCACGGCCATGCTTCTCTAGTCGCTAAACCGAAAGTCTTATTCGTACAGGTGAGATTTTTTTGTATCCGAGCAACGTGGCCCTACAAAAAAATACACATGCGTTTGCACATTTTCATTGTATGAAGTATGAATGAACGAAATGAATGAAAAATTTAAAACTTTTTATGAGATAAAGAAAACAAAAAATAAAATCTTACATATTTATTCAATATGGAAAGAACTCGCGTTAAAACAAAACAAAAAAACGCGTGTATAATAAACCGCGTTTAAAATCCTTTAAAAAATATTTTATTTATTAAATCTAAGAAAATACTATGTTCATAGATCGTGTTATTTCTCCTATTGCCTAGATAGAGTTGTTTACTATTATTAGGTAAGACAAATTACTGTTAAGATTGATTGCCGTTGCCAATGTCGGTCTTTTGTTCCCTCTACACATCATCAAACGCATACGTGGACGTCATATGCAGATGTCGTTCGAGGACGTGAAGACAAGGAAATATGCCTATCCGCATACAGCCGTAGTAGGTAATTTACGTCTGCCGATGCATACGCCATCTAATCTCAGATGTCGTCCGCGTATTCATCTGCTGATGTGTAGAGGAGGCCTTCTGGACATTTCTTATTCTTTATTTTATTTCTCTTTAACAATAAATTTTTAGAAATATTTTATACAATGTTTGTAAATATCAGTTTTACAAATGCAACAATATTATCCAACTTGATTCTAATAACAATGGATATACGCAATAAATAGAGTTGTTCTAAAAACTTCATCTTTCACTTCCTACTTCTAGGGGTGACTGAAAAACAGTATTGTTGCGTGTTATGACGAAGCAAACGAATCGCCTTTTGCCGTAATTATTTATTATTATCATTATTTTTAGTTTTCTGTTTTTTAATTGTAAAACCTTTGTTTTATGGCAATAAAAGTATTTTTTATTTTTTTTTTAATTTTAAAACTATTTTCAGGCATGTAGAGGTCACAAAGCAGACGATGGTCGACGAATTGAGCTTGACAGCGCCGGCGCATCATTTGTTGTACCAACGCATTGCGAGTTTCTGGTCCTTTATTCAACAGTTGAGGGTAAGGAACGATGTCAATGACTCCCATATTTACAAACATTGTTTACAAACAATACTTGTGTAATTAAAGTAGTAAAAATGTGCAGTGAGACATTTCTCAATGCGTTTCGCTCGTTCCAAATGACTAGTCTATAATTCAATAATAACTTATTGCCAAAAAATAGAACCGACTTCCTGGCTCTAAAAAGTAGAAAATAAATTTTATTTTATTTTTCTTCAAATATAAAAAAGAGATATAAGAAAGAGAAAGAAAATAGATAAAGGCACCGACTTTGTATAGATTGAAGGGAAAAACTTTTTGCAAAAAGTTATTATTTTTTCCCTTAGTGACCTGTGTCCACAAACGCCGGTGATATGCGGTACCAAAAAAAACTACGTTCGAATTGATAACCTTCTCCTTTTTTTGAAAGTCGGTTAAAAATCAATTCTTTGATTACTCTAATCTATTTCAGATTACCTCTCCTACCGGGACATAAATGGATCATTCATGATTCAAGATCTCTGCGACGTCATATCCTCGTACCACAAGGAATACGACCTCCTCCACCTGGTCACCTTGCTGCACAGGAGAGTGGCCCAGCACCGCACCACCTACTCACCTCGCAGGCCGGAGTGCCACGACAAGCGGCAGATGCCGGAGACACGGTACACTCTCACCAGGCTACTGAAGTTTTGAGGCAAATCAAGATACTCTACGTCCATTTTTAAAATTAATTTTTCTGCTGTATCAAAATTAAAATATGTTTAATGCTTAATTAAAACAATATAAATAAATTTCTGCGACATTTAATACTTGTCCCAAACTAGGCAAAAATTGAAACTAGATAACTAACTTTCTTTATAGATATGTATGTATTTAACATACATACTATAGATAGATAAACACCAAGGATTTGGAAAATTACAATGTTCATCACATCATTTTTCTATTATTGGGGATCGAACCCACACCCCTGGGCGCCAGAGTTTTGCCACAACCACTGCGCCAATCGGGTCACCAAGATGTCTGCGACAACATATCGTCGTCAGGAGAGTGGCCCAGCACCGCACCACCTACTCACCTCGCAGACCGGAGTGCCACGACAAGCGGCAGATGCCGGAGACACGGTACACTCTCACCAGGCTACTGAAGTTTTGACTCAAACCAAGATACTATACGTCCATTTTTTTCTTTCTGCTGTATTAAAATTAAAATATGTTTAATAGTTAATTCCATTGCATTTAAAATAATATGTATAATATAATAAATAAGTATTCTGCGACATTTAATACTTTGCCATCTAGTCCCAAACTAAGCAGGGCTTGTTCTATGGAAACTAAGTAACTGATAGACATATTTCATACTTTTTTTTTGTAAATACATAAATACTATAGATAGATAAACACCAGACAGTAGAAAATTACAATGTTCAACACATAACTTTCTACTCATGGTGATCGAACCCACACTCTCCGGCGCAATAGACCATTGTTGTATCCACTGCGCCAATCGAGTTATGTTCAAGATCTCTGCGACGTCATATCCTCGTATCACAAGGAATACGACCTCCTCCACCTGATCACCTCGCTGCACAGGAGAGTGGCCCAGCACCGCACCACCTACTCACCTCGCAGGCCGGAGTGCCACGACAAGCGGCAGATGCCGGAGACACGGTACACTCTCACCAGGCTACTGAAGTTTTGACTCAAACCAAAATACCTAAAGCTTGAAAGTTTTTTAACTAACACTGGCTTTAGTGTCCACAATTTTCACATGTACATTGAAGCAGTTTTCAATAAAGATTTATTATTACTCTACGTCCAATCATTTTTTCTTTCTGTTGTATTAAAATTAAAATATGATTAATGGTTAATTGCATTGCATTTAAAATAATATAAATAAATAAGTATTCTGCGACATTTAATACTTTGCCATCTAGTCCCAAACTGAGCAGGGCTTGTTCTATAGAAACTAAGTAACTGATAGACATATTTCATACTTTTTTTTGTAAATACATAAATACTATAGATAGATAAACACTAAGCCAGTAGAAAATTACAAAGTTCATCACATCATGACTTTCTACCCGTGGGTTTCGATCCACACTCTCCGGCGCAATAGACCATTGTTGTATCCACTGCGCCAATCGAGTCATGTCCAAGATCTCTGCAACATCATATCCTCGTATCACAAGGAACACGACCTCCTCCACCTGATCACCTTGCTGCACAGGAGAGTGGCCCAGCACCGCACCACCTACTCACCTCGCAGGCCGGAGTGCCACGACAAGCGGCAGATGCCGGAGACACGCTACACTCTCACCAGGCTACTGAAGTTTTGACTCAAACCAAGATATTATACGCCCTTTTTTTCTGCTGTATTAAAATTATAATATGTTTAATGCTTAATTAAAATAATATAAATAAATTTCTGCGACATTTAATACTTGTCCCAAACTAAGCAAAGATTGAAACTAGATAACTAACTTTCTTTGTAAATACATGCATACTATAGATAGATAAACACCAGACAGTAGAAAATTACAAAGTTCATCACATCATGACTTTCTACTCGTGGGGATCGAACCCACACCCTTCGACGCAAAAGACCATTGCTGTATTCACTGCGTCAATTGGGTCGTCCTGTGCAAGATCTCTGCAACATCATATCTTCGTATCACAAGGAACACGACCTCCTCCACCTGATCACCTTGCTGCACAGGAGAGTGGCCCAGCACCGCACCACCTACTCACCTCGCAGGCCGGAGTGCCACGACAAGCGGCAGATGCCGGAGACACGCTACACTCTCACCAGGCTACTGAAGTTTTGAGGCAAACCAAAATACCTAAAGCCTGAAAGTTTTTTAACTAACAAAGTCTTTAGTGTCCACAATTTTAACATGTACAAGAAACAGTTTTCAATAAAGATCCAATCATTTTTTCTTTCTGTTGTATTAAAATTACAATTTGTGTTATGCTTAATTGCGATGCATTTAAAATGATATACAGAATCATTTTATTTTGATTAGTTTTCCGACCCCGTGGACCACAAAGTTCTGTATTTTGTAGATACACGCCGCAAAAACTAAAAAAAAAATGGTCGCAGGACCACTGAGGTATATTTAAAGTTTTTTCATAATTTTCTAGGGAAATAGGGTTGACCAAACTTCCAATATTTTTTCAAAATCTGCCCTATGGCTTTTATTTGATTGACGCACATAAAAACAGATAAACAGAAAACCATTATAAGCATGGGTTGGGTGACTATAGAATATACATATTACATACGGTAGGTATGTACAATTACTCTTTTTTGAAAAATATTTAATGTATAGAAATGGTTTGGTTTATATAATATGTATAGATTTGGCTTTCACGATTACGGTACATGCAATTGCATATCACTACATAGTATAAAACAAAGTCGCTTTTTCTGTCATGTGTCATGTTGTATGTCCCTATGAACGCTCAAATCTTTAAAACTACGCAACGGATTTTGATGCGGTTTTTTTTAATAGATAGAGTAACTCATGAGGAAGGTTTTTATGTATAATATCATCCATTAAACCCGTGCGAAGCCGGGGCGGGTCGCTAGTTATAAATAAACTTATAAAAAGGAGTCTGTAGTTGTATAGAATTGGGTATACAATAAAAATAGATATTGTGTAGTGTTTTGTATTTTAAAACTTAATCGTAAGGCAAATCGTGATCGTCATTAATATGTAGAACTCATAAATTTTATAGACATCATAATAAGTTAAGGAATCATACCTCTTATCTACATACAATAATTTAATTGTACATAAAAATAAAGAAATACTTTCAATTGACAGAAGGTGTAAAGAAAAACAGCATGCAGTGTCTAAATAATTTTATTATCAAATAATTTATCAACACTATCCTATTTTATACTTGCTAGAATTTAATACATGACACAATTCACAAGCAAAATAATTAACGATATTACCAAAAACGAAGCTTCCCACAATCAACAATACTTTGGAGGGCCATTTCAAATACCCAAGCACTCCATACGGCCATAGACCAGTTTTACTATAGACAAACGAAATGTAAGCAATATACGACAAAATGAAAAAGTATCCCATAGTGAGGTTTACTTTCTTGGACGGATAATCAATATTGGCTGTAAACATTTCGATATTAATGAAGACGGCCACGAGAGTATGCATTACATGATTTAGCCAATGTGGGTAAGCTTTCTTTATCCGTTCGGGGTATATTAGTTCCTTGTTTATAAAATAAATGCTCCAAAACGCTAGAGAGACGTAGACGCCTACGGGGTATGCTACACTGAATAGTACATCCTTAATTTGTCGTATAATCGGTGGATTAATAGGCGAAGCATCGTTGGTTCCAAAAACGTCATTGAGAAGAGCGAATCCCATGTAGACGGTTTGGAGCGCCTGTAAAATCACAATATTAACTTATTAATTGCATATGCAGTTTAATAGAAATTGGAATGTGTAAGTTTTAAGTATCCTTTATAAGATAACGAGCATTATATGGTTTTAAAATTAGAAACCATATTAATTGCAGCCCTCAACTAATTTATAAGCTGTGGATATAAATTTTTTGTACAAACGTTGATCCCAATTCTTTGTCCACGGCTTTGTAATTGATTTTCATTAAATTCGTTTAACTTCTTATAACATGTAATTTATATTAAAATTAGCAGCTGCCCTCGACTTTGCACTCGTAAAATTCGATGCCCATAGATCCATCAAATGTATCCTATCCCCTCATCCCGCTAATTGGCCTATAAGTATATAAAATTTCATTAAAATCCGTTCAGTAGTTTTTGCGTGATTCACACACAATTAAACATAAAATTTTATCAAAATTCTTTCAGTAGTCATTCACACCCAAACATCCTAATATTTAAACTTTTATAACATTAGTAAAAACAAAAACAAAATACTTACTAGGGTCCACATTGTTAAAAAAAGAATACGATTTTTGAAAGGATAACCATCTAGTCCTTTCACTAAATTAACATTTATGTATTTTTGATCGTACCATAGTGCATAGAAATCTATACTTCCAGCGACCAAATGTAGAATAGGCTGCGCCATCTTGTATTTTTAGCGCGAAAACTTGACGTCTACACACGACCAGAATTATTTTACAACTATGTATTTTTAAAACTAATAAAAATTATTTATTATCATTGCAATGTTTTGACATTTCATAATCCGCTTAATTACAATTTTTTGGTTAGTTAGTTATTTTCTGTGTAGTAATTAAAGAATTTGAAAAAAGTTTGTGTCGTCAAAATTATTTGATACTATTTTTTTTTTATAAGAT
Organism: Phoebis sennae; assembly: GCA_001586405.1. Taxonomy (NCBI): domain Eukaryota; kingdom Metazoa; phylum Arthropoda; class Insecta; order Lepidoptera; family Pieridae; genus Phoebis; species Phoebis sennae. Next base: position 1,448 of record LQNK01000582.1, on the reverse strand, counting down.
TAAATAAGCATTTGACCGTCGCTTCACCTGATGGTAAGTGAGAACGCGGTCTAGGGTGGAGCATGCTTACTTAATAAATGCCTATTTACACTTGCTTTGAACAAGCCCAGATTATATTTTGAGGGAAAAACCGATGCCGGAAGATTGTTCCACACCTTACTGGTACGTATAAGAAAGGAAGCAAATCGCTTTGTGCGTGTGGATGGTATATCAATGACATATGGGTGGAGTCCTGCTCGGCGTCTGGTTCCCCTCAGGTAAAAAGGTGAAGCTGGCAATAGATTGTGCAGTTCTTCTGCACATTCACCCTAGTAAATTCTGTAGAAAACCGACAGACAAGCGACCATTCGGCTGATACTAGCCGCGCCCCCCGTTTCACTCGCTTATTTCCGTTGCAAATCCGGGATTAAAAGTCGCTTTGTTATTCTGAAGTCTGAACCCACACATATATCTATGTATATCAAGTTTTTAATCGATTCAGCGTTAAAGAGTAACAAACATACACACATTCTCACAAACTTTCGCATTTATAATATTAGTGGGAAATTCGTCCTATGTGTCAGTGAATTTCCCATGCTTTAATTTATTAGGAGGGTCCCAGTCCTTACAGAAAAATTGAATTGTTACCATTATTTATAAAGAATCCTTACATTTCATTGGTAACACTAATGATTATTTAGATATTATTTCATGTAAGAGTAAGCAAGGGAGTAGTCCCTTGCTTACTCTTACGTGCTTTGAAAATTAGGAACAGAGATTAGGAGATAAGGAAGGGTAAGCAGTTGTCATATAGGAAATGTAGACGGGAGAAAAATAAAGAGTTTAGTTTTTTTAGATTTTGGTACGGGGGTGGACGGTGACTTACGAGTTACGGTGTAATATATGCCTTAGGTGCAATCATAACTCATAACATCTTGTATATACTTACTAGCTGCGCACCAGGGCTTCGCTCCCGTGGGAATATCGGGATGATATATAGCCTATAGCCTTCCTCGATAAATGGGCTATCTAACACTAAAAGAATTTTTCAAATCGGATCAGTTTCTGAGATTAGCGCGTTCAAACAAACAAATAAACAAACTCTTCAGCTTTATAATATTAGTATAGATTAGAAATTGGTTTTTGTTCGTTGACTGCAAAATATATCATTTATGACAGGTTCACACAGTTCGTATTATATTCCTTCGTTGAATGATTATAATTTATTGTAGAGATTAAAATATCTGTAATTATACATGATTAACTTTTTTATGCTTACAGTCTCTTATATGAATGTAGTAACGAACGCAAAAAAACAAAAATCTCTCGTTATTATGAATACAATACATGTATGTATTGTTTTGAACATTTACAAAAAACCTTCAATACGTTCCTTTCATATATTTTTAAATATGTAAGTTTATGATATTTTACTTTGAAAAGTAAAGTAATAAGTCTATTATTGGACA
>LQNK01000062.1:129639-141092 GCA_001586405.1 Phoebis sennae | reverse complement strand
CTACTTACTGATATTTGAATCTTTTATTTAATGCTCACCTACAACTATAGAACATAACAATGGATACTTTAAGAAAGTGAATAATTAATAATAAGGACAAAAATTTAATGAATATCATTTGTTAAAATATTCATACTTGTACTAAGTACTAGAAAGTTCTGCTAGAAGCTTATAAATAGATATGAATCCTGTGACTATTAAATTGTACACGTAGTTAAAAAAGGTAAATTTAACTTGCATTGAGGCTCAATTCGCAACGAATCCAATAAACAAACTCAACTGAATGCAGAATTATTCCGTTCCCTATCAACATTCAATAAAACAGCAACTAACATAATTACAACCGGACAACTAGACTCGAAAATCTAGGGAATTCCCACAAGCACTTAGTTCAATTTGAATTGTATTCATTTGCTAGTTAAGAGCTTAGACCAGTTACCTCCAGCTAGGAATGCAAATTGTATGCAAGCAGCGTCTGAAGGTAATAACAAGAACAGTTATAAGAACTTGCTCAGATGGACGGGTGAGTTAGGAACTTTGTGGGTACTAAAGGTTTTCGATGGAATCCATATTGATTTTCATAACTTGTGTCTCACATAAAAGAGTATGTAAATTGCCTAGTTTAGCTCCCACCGCCACCCATGGTACTGGAGTTAATGTCAAATGTATCGCAGGTGCTTTTGGAAAGAAAGAAGAAGAGGAATTAATAAATAGAGAATTGGGTCTCAAATACCCCCTCTAAATGAACGAAACAAAACACCACCATGCCAAAATAATGCTCGACTTCAACATAAAAGCGCTTATTGATATTGCATTGTATGGGCATATAAAAGAAGGAAGGAAGCAATAATAAATGATCTTTGACACCTGCAGACATGAAAAATCACACAATTTAAATGCTACTATTTCAAGTACATTTTTGCAATCTTTGCCAAAATTGTGCTGAAGCTGGACAACCGTTTATTCATATAACATTATACAAATATGTTAAAGATGTAAATGTAAGTCTGATCAGATACCTGTAGGATGCAAATTGTATGCAAGCAGCGTCTGAAGGTGTAATAACAAGAACAGTTATAAGAACTTGCTCAGATGGACGGGTGAGTTAGGAACTTTGTAGACGTACCAGTGGTTTTCGACTGGATTTCGAAAATAGACTCTTCATGTATACAATCTGTGGCATGCAGTCTTAACTGCGTACAGAATAGCTAAACATGCTACAAAATCTTCCTCGTGAACGCATCTAGCATCATCAGAAAGATAATAATAATAATCTATATTCAAGTAAACTTACGTTATGCGTTTTTGAATCGTCAAAATTATATAAAAAGTACACATTAATGACATACATTAAAATTAATTAATTGATTACATATATTTTTTTAATCCCTCCAATAGTTTTGAAGATTTTCGCGTTTTCTGTTTTATAATATTGGCATAGCATGTTAGGGTTGTAAAATTTCCAAATGTATGGTGGAAAAGCAATATATGTATATAGTTAGAAAGTATAATTTGTAAATATGCAACTAAAACTCACGATCTTAATTCCATATTGTGGTAAAATCAACAACGATAACTTTCATAATACTTAGCATTTTGCTTAAATATCTGATCATTAAGAAATTGGTGCATGACTATCTTGAATTCTATTTGCAAAATAAACTAAATATCTATATTATTTTTGACAACCTTTTTACTTATATTGTATTAATATAACTTACTAGCTTTCCGCCCGCGGCTTCGCTCGCGTGGACCCGGCAATTTGAGTTTTTCTCGCCGTAAAAACCATGCTTGAACTTCAACGAACATTAAAAAAAAAAGAATTGTCCAAATTGGTCAAGTCCTTGTTGAGTTATGCGCTTACCAACACATGTTGCGATTAATTTTTATATATAAGATTTAACATACAATTTATTTTGAAACGCTTGGTAGGGGAGTTCAGAAGTTCTTATCTCAAAGTTGAGAGCGTGTGGAAACTCACTCAAACTTGCCTCAACGTTGCTCTTTTAGGGGCTCCGGTATAAGTTATACACATATTATCTTACAAGGTAAAATTTTGTGAACACATTGAAATCGGTTATACGTGAGCAAAATGTATGGAAGTTTTTTAAGTTGTAGTTTTTTTATAGTTTAGTTAACTCGGCGTAATTTGTAGTTGCTGACTTCATATTAAAATGTTAAAATGTTGCATAAATACGAATATTAACTTCTATTTGGATGTCTGTATGTTTGTAGAGTTAAAAGAAATGCTTATATTTTCCAGTTTTGTATATAAAAATTCATTTACAATCAGAAATGTATGAAACTTCTGAACCAACTGAATAATTATTTACGTAAAATATATGTTATCTTTATCTAGCAAATTGCAGCCTAGTGGTTATATACTTTATTATTAATTATTTATTTATTTTACACTTTTGCTAGAACATGAGTAGATACATAGATGTTAACAATATTCTTAAATATACATACATGTTCTGCCAATAAAGGCGTGCAAAATTTTTATAATCACATTATACAAAATTAGATTCTATTAGATTAGACTTATATTAATTACAATATGCATACTATTAATTATCATTATAAAAATTTTATTAGACAAAGATAGAGAATAGCATGTCAGTCATTTATAAAATAAAAATAGATAGTTACATGTCATTATTTGAAAATTTTTATTAATTTATTTGAAACCTTAGGGATGAATTTAAATTTATTGGATTATATAAATAGCAGTATCAGGGTTTAATTCAGGTCGTAGCAGGCTTCGTAGCAGTACAGAGAAAAATCTTCTAAAAAATTGTGTAAGAACTTATTATTTGCTATATTTATTAAACACAATGACATACTTACATTTTGATTATGACGACACGATTGGCGTAGTGGATGTTGCAATAGTCTATGGCGCGAAAGGATGTGGATTCGATCCTGACGAGTTTAAAGACATAAAAAAACTATTTTTTGTATTGATAGTAATCTATTTCTACTCGCGTCGTAGGGTGTGCAGTTTTATATATTCTTCTAAAATATCACAGGTTTCAATTTCACTCCGCTTACTTTATATTCCCTATTTTCAAGATAAGATAAACACCCGGTATAACTGTTTATAGACGATATTAAATCTATTTAAATATTTATACAATTGTGTAAGTTGTTAACAGATCGAATCCGGTTGCGCTTCTCGCAATAAATCTTTTACGGGGAATAAATTGCTCCGAACCACGCCTAACCAATGTTACAGTGGTGCATTTTTGATCAGAACCACCGGCTGTTTTAGGTTTCATTTCATGTGGTTTTTATCTTATAGACTTTTAGACCGTTACGAAGGTTTTGTAGTTTATGACGGTTCTGGATCAATTGGATAATTCTTCTCGCAAACAGTATCGCTTTAACATGAAAAAGTTATAGCATCAATGTAAGTCATACGTTTTATATAAGCGCTAAAAAAAGGGGGTAGATACAGTTTGACCTAATAAAGGATGTATTTTATTTTAGGTCATCAAACATGGATAAATGATATTTTCATAATTACTTTTTTAAGCATAAACAACCCTGTGGCGACGGGTTAGTATACGTGTGTCGCTACCCTATTTCTACCCGTGGGTGTCGAAAGAGGCGATAGAGGGTAATTCTGCTGCATAACTTCTTCAGACATAAGTGAGCGGGTGCCCGGAGGTTTGTATTCTCTCCCCGTCCTATCTTACCATGTTCTCTCTCTTAGCTTTCCATCATTAATCCTATCCTTTTAACCTACCCGTTTTTCAAGCTGGCGAAGCATCTGTGACAGATATATAAAAATATAATATTGACTTCTAAACTCTAAATTGCGGGAATTCTATGAACCGACTCCATTTCAAATTAAATCTATCTATCTATACATATAATAAAGCTAAAGAGGGTCGAAAGTCTGTACATTGGAGATATTCGAAAAAAAATCGTCTGGGGATACTTAAAATTGATCACAGAACACGTTTCAATTTTTTTTAGAATTTTTGTCTGTTTATCTGTTTGTCTGTTTATTTGCGGGAGCATCACGCGAAAAGAACTGGATAGATTTAGATGAAAACTTTACCAATCCGTCGAGAAAATTCCCAGCCAGGTTATAGGCTATAAAAATTGAACCCTGAAATAGGGGGGATGGAAATAAACTCGAAATAAGTTTGCAAATTCATATTAACCTACTTTTACTGAATAAAAATCGCAATAATAATGGCCAGATTTGTATTTTTAAAAAAATATGAATCTGTCATTTGCGGTGTGAATGTCATACGATTTGTAAATTGCGATTGATATTTTAACGGATTACGAATACGGTTTACCAATTACCATGACTCGCGAAGAAAATATTTTCATTCGAGAAAGTTTCGCGGCATGTTGAGTTCACAATTTTCACGATCTCAGAAGTCAGAAGAAGGCCGCGGTGAGAGACTCAATCAAACGCTAGCCAGGCAGGCCGCTTCGCTTTCGGGTGAAACGGCAAGCCAACGCCAGTTGGGATCTCAAAGAGATCGACATTCCGTGTTCGCCTGTTGGAGACATTAACGCAGGGTGACCACACAGCGGATTGTACATATGATGGACGCCCACTCGACGGTGAGTACTTTATTTTGGCAATCTACTACTACTAAATTATCAGCTTTCTTTCCTTACAAAATGCTTCTTATAAATACTACGTTACCTACATTTACTGTTGTTTATTTTAGAAAAACGAGGAGGAGCGTCATCTCCAGCTGTCCGCCGACTGGGAGCGCTACGCTGTGTCTCTTAGTTCAGACATTTTCAAGCAACAGAATGAACGATTGGCTTCATATTTAATAGGCACGTCGTTGGCGCGGGCTAAGGTATGTAATAATAAAAAAAACGTGGACAGGTTTAATTTTCATTACATCTATACTGTACGTGACGCGAACTATGTGTTAGGAAAACGAGCAGGAGCGGGATCTCCGGCTGTCTACTGACCGGGAGCGCCACGCTCTGGCACCTAATTCAGAGACTTTCATGCAATGCAATGAACGCTGAGTTAGCGTCACAGCGTCATTACACTGGCACGTTTATTACTGCTCATATAAGTTTATTTTGTTTTCACCAACCGTATGACGATGTTAATTATCTACCAATACAAGAATCATGACGAATCCACGTTTTTCACTGTCATGTGCCATTTTAGCTACGCGTTGGTATCTATTTACCAACTAATATACTTTATTTTCTTAATTCCAGGAACTCGACGAAGAACGCGAGTGGCGGTTGGCTACAGACCGTCAACACCACAGTCTCTCTCGCGACTCTGAAACCAACTCAGAATGGGCATTGACTATATGCCAAGTACAGTCAGTTTTGTAAAGATACAACGAAGCATGTTTAGATGGGTTAGCTCACAGTTCACAAGAGCTTGAAAGTATATTAATGTTGTAGATACAAGTGTAACATAAAGCTAAATAATATATACAAAATCACCCTCACGCTTTTAATATTTAAGTCTCCATACCTCCAATTTTGTTTATTGTTAATTTAATCAGACCCAATATCAAAAATTTGTTAGGAAGCATGGATTTCTATATCCTTTATGATTATTTCACGGATCCAAATGGCCATCTGTACGTCTGTTTGTCCGTATGTCACAGCCACATTATTCCGAAACTATTACGTATACACAAAACATTGTAAAAATGTATTTTGTTATTCGCTTCATGATTTTCATACAAAAATAAAAAATAATGTCTATTAGTATAATGATATATGAGGGGTCTCTCTATACAAGGTACCAATTGATACTCAAAAAAAAATCACCAAACCTATAGCGAAGCGTGTCTATAGATAGGTCTGAAAAATGGCATTGTGGTTCCTGTAAACACTTTTATTTCAAAATCAATTGTTCCAAAGATAGATCCTTACAAAGTGCTAAAATATGTGTGAGGGGAACCTCCCTCTAAACTTTAAGCTACAAGGGTGTAAAATGTACACTCAGTTTTTGAAATATTTATATTTCTTTTTTATGTCATAACAGGCGAACGGGGCATGCGGTTCACCTGATGTTACGTGGCTGACCGCAGCCCATGAACAGTGGCTTCTTGAAATATAACCAAATAATAAGACGGTGGGTTCACGACCGAGGTTAGAACTCGCGGTCAGGCTATACAAGTAGACAACAAATGGATAGTCCCGTACTCACCAGTACTTTCTCGGGCGTTTGAAACCCACCTGAACGTCGAGTCATGTGCGAGCATTGCATCTATAAAATATGTGACCAAATACATCAACAAGGGGGATAGTCGGGCAACTCTTGCGTTACAAAACACAGACCGAGATGAGGTAGCTGCCTACCAGTCCGGTCGCTATATTTGCACATCTGAGGCGGTTTGGCGGACCTTAGCATTTCCAATACACGAAAGATTCCCTACCGTCATCCATTTAGATGTACATCTAGAGAACGGGCAGAGAATATATTTCGACGTGGATAATATTAGGCAACGTCTTGAACAACCACGACAGACTATACTATACGGGCCTGTAGCATAAGCCGTCTGTCACATAAACTGAATTCCACGTGAGCGAAGCCGCGGGTACAGCTAGTCATATCATATGTAAAATATATTTTTAAAATTAAAAAAAGATATAATTTTAAATATCATGATTTCAATGTTTGTCGACTATTGAAGTGATTGTCAAAACATGACGGTTCGCATTGTTCACGGTGTTTTGTATGCATACGAGTATAACATATCTATACATTATAATATAACATTGCTACACACTATAAAAAAGGAACGGGAAGTCCACTTCTCTTCAGTAATAGACTTTAAATTGCGTCACGTTTTCTGCACTTCAAAGGGTGCCTTATCCTTGCCTATTTCTATCATATACTGACTACCTTTCCACTTTGAAAGACATACAAATGCGTATTTTAATTTTGTTTATCAAAAAAAGCATATTTCATTTATTTTTGAAATCTATTCTAAGTCGGTGAAAAATCTTGTTAGATTCAAAATAGGTAAAGACATTTCAAAAATAAAATAAAAGTTCTTTTTACTTTTTCATGTGAGAAAGCCGGTTTTACTTCTTGGCAAAAATTTATTTTAAAATGTTATCACATTTCATATACATACTTGCTAAGTAAATAAGTCACTATGTTTTATATTTTTTATTTATACAACAAAAATCTTGTGCCTTTTTTGCAATCTAATCTGCAATCTAATGAGTGTTTTCGTTAACTCTTTCTTTATTTCTTCAGTTAATATAGTGTAATTTGCCTCTGCATAAGGATACAAACAGATCTAATCTTTCAATCATCAAATTCAGTTGACCCCATTGGGACACCATTCCGCAATTTAACGCCCAACCCTATAAAATTTATGTCGTCATAATCCGAGATATTTCACCCATATAATTGATTGCTTCAGATATTAAGGTCTGACCCGGCTCAATCTATCGAATTCTACGTTGCGTTCTTGAGTGTTACTGCCAATATTTTTGCTTAATTCCTTCTCTTACTTCTCTGATTGCCTTGTTGGTCTATTGTTGCTTATTAGACTACACATCTAAGGGTTTTAAATCTCAATAACAGCTCTCAGTCAGGAAAGTTAGAACTGTTGGTATTCATCGTGCCTCGAAGAGCACGTAAAGCCGTCAGACCTGTGCCTTATCTCTCTCCGGTCGCGTCGGTTTGCCGTCCCATCGGGTTATGAGAGTAAAGGGATAGAGAGTGCACCTGTTTGCACGTACACTAGTGCACTATAATATCTCCTGCGCAGCTGGCTAGTCTCTCTTGAGATTTGATACCATGGTCAAAACCGGGCAGGGGAACTTATTTTTCTTTGTACGGTAAATTAGTGTATGGATGCTCGGAGGCTTGTATTCCCTTCCCATTCTATCCTATTCTACTCTTTTCTAATTCACATTATTAATCCTCCCGGCATCCCCTCCCCTTCCCTCAAACCGGCGAGGAATCTGCGATACTTTAATGTTTTAAATGTTAATGTGTTGCGGTCAGTCACATAATATCATCAGGTGAACCGTATGCTCCGCTTGCGTAACATAAAAAATAAGTAATAAAAGCTTCTTTCGCAAATAACAATGCCTTTTTATACGATGAGCTAATAAAGGAAATGTACAGCAAAACAAGTTTCGTATTCAGCAATAAAACGTGCAGTGCATTTACGTAAATCACTTAATACGGTTAACTTTCTTTGATCCTCTCTGCCCTCCCATTGATATGTACTTGTATAATACACATACTACTTGGTTTTCTTTTACTAGCAAAGAGTTTGACTACGAAAGAGTTTTTATTTGAAGAAAAACTATGAAGGGTAAATATTTTTTTTTGTTTGTATTTAAAAAAAAACAACCGTTGGGATAAAATATTTTATTGAGGTTTTGGATGTTTCGATGTTTGTGTATTTTGATATTTGGATGGACGTATATCGTATTGAATGTATTTTGATGAATTTATATCCTACTAATATTATAAATGCGAAAGTTTGTGAGGATGTATGTACATACATTTTTGCGTGAAAGAGTAACAAACACATGTGTGTTTTTTACTCTTAAGAGTAAATACGCAAAAACTACTGCCCCGGCTGCGATGAAACTTGGTATTCATATAGGTGAGGATCCAAACAACAAATACTCTACTTCTAATCCCGGAATTCCCCACGCAGATATTACACACGTGGGTGAAACCACGGGGCGTTGCTAGTTAATAACCAAACAAACGTACGGCAAAATAACTTTCGTATTTGCCAATAAAACGTGAAGGGTATTCACGGAAACTTAATATGGTTAACTTTCTTTGATCGCCGCTTGCCCTACCATTGATATGTATTTGTATTCTATTAAGGAAAACGATATATGAAATAATTTATTATTTGGGATTGTTATGTAACAGTCGTTTCATCTTTAGCGAGTTCTTTCTTAGTAGTCGACTGCGACAAAGCCTATATATTTTTTCAACATGGCGGTTGCAAATAAAAAATTGGAGAGTGGTTAATTATTTCATAGGTATAAATAAAATTTGTGTCAAAGGAAATACAAATAGGACTTGGATTTAAGAAAAAGAGTTTATTTGTAAGAGGCACAAAAAGTACTGGTCTCAAAGTACTGGAGGCTTAAAAATTTTTCACCATTCGGAAGCTAAATTATCCACCTAGACAACCACATAGGCTATATTTTATAGGCTTTACATATAACATTATCCGCGAAGTCTCGCGATACAAATAATAAAAATAATATAAAAAAAAAATATAAAATGAACCTAACCTTAAGTTGTTAATTTTATTATTAGCTGATCCGTGCGGCTTTGCTCCCGTAGCATAATGTTATGTAGCCTATATTACTCGTTGATAATGTAGCTTTCGAATAGTAAATAAATTTTTAAAATCGGTCCAGTAGTTAAAAGACTATTTATTACAAACAAACTAAGTTTTCCTCTTTATTATATAAGCGTAGATTTACTACTTTGTACACATTCTGTTTTAATATTCTTGAGTGATAAAATTCTTTTACAAATTAATTAATAATTTAAAACTTGGTGTATTCATTTTACAATCAGCACTGCATGCAAAATTATAATAAAATCTAAAATTATGAGCTAAGCTAAATATGTTTTTACTGGTGTGTACCACACATGTGTATACCACACATTTATTTTTAATTTGTGGTAAAATATCCTGGGTAATTGGTAATTAGGTGGGTAATTAGTATATCGTATAGTACCTAACATTGTTGAAAATAAATATGTGAAAATGTTAATCACTTCTGATCTCTAAAGAACAAGGATTTTATTTAAAGTGTTAACTACTAATTCATTTTAATAATAATTTACATTGGCTTGTTAAATCACGATGAATTTACATAAAACTATGCTAGCTATTTGACTAAGCTTATTAAATAACTTAGTCCTTATTTTGAACTTAAGAAAGTTACTATAAAACAATGCTAAGTAGTCTCAGATTTGATTTTGCATTTTTAAAGTATATTCGTCACAATATGAATCACCTTTTATGCTTACTACTATGTGTAACATTTTATTTTTAATATTTTTGATTGCATATAATAAAGAGTTTCCTTCATTCATTCACTTGATAAAATACATAAATGTCATGCCGTCATAAGATATTTTTTATTCAAACATGTATCTTAGAAAACTTGGCAGTAAGCAAAATTCAGATAATTTTCTATGTCTGTAAGACTGACTCATTTTTAAGAGGTTCTTAAGACTTCAAAGGAGTCGCCATAGTATTAGTATTGCTTCTCCCTTTGATGTTATCTGGACTAGAATTAACTTGAAATGAAGCATTAAACGATATTCAATAGAATCACATTTTGTAGGACTGCTTATAGTGCGTGTACAGTTGAAATTTATACTTATTAAACTTTAGTTTGAAGCTGGCTGTGTATGTTTATTTGTACGCGTTAATTTCAGGAACTGCTGCTCCGGTTTCAATCTTTTTTGTGGTAGACCATAAACCGATGCACGCTATAGGTTATATAATACTAGCTGTGCCCCGTAGTTTTACCTATTCAGTGGAATTTCCAAGATTGTCCTTTCTCCAATTTTCATCCAAATCGGTAGTTTAAGCGTGAATAAGAGACAGACAAACAAAGATTGAGCTTTACTTATATCTGAAAACAGAACTTGGCACCCATTTGGATATCAATTCTTTTGTAGGTAATCTTAGCTTAAATTTCATATTTATGTTTTTAAAACCAAAACTTTCTTATATATAAACATAAAATGAAGAATTCCACCTTTTTCCTTTAAATGTCCATTAGTTTCGTCTTAACGGGAAAATTGGAAGAATTCGATTAAAAGCTATAAAGGTGCTCTCGTGTATGTCATTACTATAAATATATTTTTTTTGAGTTTGATACTGCCTCGTTGGTCCAGTGGTTGCATCTTTAACTACAAATCGAGAGTTTGTAGATTTGTAGGTCACTAGTTCAATCCCAAAATCTATACATATAATAAAACAGTAACCGAACCATTTCTGTACATTGAATATTTTTCAAAAATAGTAATTGGTATGCAATATGTATGTTCTATAGATACCAAAACCATGGTTAGAATTTTTTTTTTCTGTTTGTCTGTTTGTCTGTTTATCTGTTTGTATGTGCGTCAATCACGTAATAACCACTAGGCAGATTTTGATAAAATTTCATATGCTGATAGACCTATAATAAGTGCAACTTATAGGCTACATTTTATTTGTAAATATATTTTTAGGGGTGGTTTTTCATACATGTATACGGAGGGTATAAAAATAAATTCGCGCATACATCATTAAATGAGGTGTCATTGGGAAGGGGTTTAAAAATGAAATACAGGTTTCTCAATGCGTTTTTTGCTAAAATAAATATTTTTTGAGATATATGCTTCAGAAAGTCGTGAAAATGTCATACCACGTGACAATGTGAGAATTTGGTTGTGTTGCGGACATGTCTTTTTACACTCTTAACGT
>LQNK01000062.1:99795-111756 GCA_001586405.1 Phoebis sennae | reverse complement strand
GACACGTATTAAAGTCACCCATGAAGATTAAGTGTTTATATTGTGGGGAAAAAAGATCAAGAAGGTATTTAAGAGAGGAAAAATAATTAACAGATAGGGAAGGACTATAAAATACACCGAGAAGGATTTTGGAACTAGATAATATGACTTCGATAAGGATGTGTTCAGTGGAGTGAGCAGGAGGAGGCTGAGGGGAAATGTAGAATAACTTGTAGGGAATGTGAGAACGGAGATAGATAGCAACACCACCCCCACCCTTTCCAATACGGTCGTTGCGTATGAGGTGAAAGCCAGGTAAAGAGTAAGCTGTTGACGGAAGGGAGGGTTTGAGCCACGGTTCAGAAATCAGGATGGCATGAATGTTCTTGGATGTAAAGGACGTAAGGATATCTGGAAAATGCGCTGGAATGCTCTGGGCATTTATATGCACGATATTAAAATTTTTAGGAACATCTAGAAAATACTAAATAAATAATAATAAATGTATTGTGATGCTGCTGTTAGAATACCGGTATCATTAAGTATAAGGTATGTATAAGTTTGCTGCTAATTTGAAATTTAATTGATATATAAACAAATCAATATTTTCCATTAACCCTTACGCATTCACTACATTAAACGAACAAAAGCAAAAGAAGCATATACGTGGTATTAAATGCACAATGATTCACGAGAATACAAGCATTGAAATCGCGTGGACGTATCAAGCCCCATTCATGCCACCACTAGCATTACAAAGAACTGAGTGTGCTCGGAAATTGTTATTTTTTGTGGATTCTGTAGGAAATTTTAAATTTAAAATGTGTTAAATGTGAGTGTAGTTGTAGCTTTTATTTTTTTGGAATAGTCAGTGGGCAGGATCGTTCCTGAGTCTATTGAATGAAATAATGAATGATAGCAGCAGTATTGCACTGTGTTTCGTGTAGTGAGCGGGTGACCGGAGGCCTGTATTCCCATCTCATTCCTCTCCTGTCCTGGTCTACTCCTCCCAACCTCCTATTATAATTCCTCTCCTTATCCTCTCCCCTCCCTTCAAGGGACAAGGCATCTGAGATACTTTAATATTGCAGATGTTCATGGTCTGCGGTCAGTCACTTACCATCAGGTGAACCACATGCTCCGCTTGCCTGCTATAACATAAAAAAATGCTTAATTATACCTATGTAAAGTACTATACATAAGACTTAAGAAAATAAGATTTAGTTCAGAGTATATGTATTTGTGGACATTAGATATACTCACACACACATACATACGTCATCCGCAAATAATAATTACGTACGTTACGAATCTACATAGAAGAGATGTAGGTAATTGTCACACATTAAAATAACTTGTCACACATTAAAGATTTACACGCTATGTAAGTAGGCCATGTTTTTGATTTAGAAACATTAGTATTTATGTATTTTGATGACATTCAACAACATCATATAATTTAAACACGCTTCTCATTCTTATCTTTTATGGAACTTTTGAGAGATAAAAACTTTCAATACAGAACCCTAAAACTTCACTTTACAGTGTACTTAAGGCCATAAAATATAACTGAGCTCCGTTGCAGTAATAGAAAATGATTTCTCCGCCCAATAAACTTCTACGGCCGGCCGGACAATTACATAGATATATAAAATTTTATGCTTTCTCATATCACTTGTCCTCTTTTAATGGCACTGTATGAATACTATTTGATTTACACTTTACGTTGTACTTTTTAAGTTTGCTTATATAGTTTGTTAGTAGTAGAGAATTGTATAGTAATCATTTGCAAACATTGATGATTTGGAAATATTGAAAAGGTGGTTAATAGAGTATATATAAAATTTTGAATGTCCTCTTATAATGTCCACTGTCCTTTTCGATTTGAGTTATACGTTACATTGTACTCTTGAATCTCCTGACAGAATATTTTGCAGTTGAAAATATCGAAGGTGACAATGCCTTGTGAACTTTACAGGTTAATTAAATTAATCCTACAAAATAAAACTATTTTACTCGTTCAATTAAAATAAATTTGTTCAAATTTTAAAACTATGCGCAATTAACAGCTATGCTGATAAAAGAATTGAAATAATAATTTAATTTATTTCAGGGATAAACAAATTGTTATAGACAATTTTATTTTACGATTGGCCACGGTAGAATAGTTTAATTAGTAAGTGTTTTAATAACTATTACTTCATCTATATTATAATCATGAAAATTGTGTTTTTGTACGTTAATTGTAATGTTATTACATAAAACAACTGGAGCTATTTCAAAGATCCATTCACCAGAAAGTTACATTTTTACGGAGTGATATAGGCTATATAAGATTATGCTACGAATCAAAGTCGCACAGAACATCAAGTAAAATACACACACAGATACACAATGTTCTACAGTTTTTTACTAGCTTTTAAAACCTATCTCCTACTAGTCTCTCCTATTACCTTACAGATAGTTGCCTGGAAAAGATCACTACTGAGTGCTAACCGCCTACTGTGTTGGGAAATTAGATATATGACATACATAATATGTTACTGTATTTTGTATTTCTCTACACAATAAAGTGTATAAATAAATCTCTTCCCTCAGATTCCGATGAGACGGAAATCCAACCCGACCGGAGATAGAACAGACAGGCAGCCCACGTGTTCATAACATAACCAAATACTGTACACATTAATTATGAAAACCTTAGCATCGTAATCTTAATTAAGCTGTATTATTGTCTTCATTGGGGTAATACCATCTTTAACACAGGTCACTCTGTGCCAGTTGCGATGCGTATTTTCATTTTTAATCGACTTTCAAAAAAGGAGGAGGTTATCAATTCAGCTTGTTTTTATGCATGTTACCGCATACCGGTGTTTATGAGTAGAGTGTGTCCCCTAGATTTGGTTCAAGTTTGATTCATCTTTATCTATGTTAAATTTAACAAGATTTAAAAAGTTATTATTATATAAAATCATTTACTTTTGTTAATTTATAGTTTTAAGGTTGTGTTATTCAATAGACTTTAAATGTGTGTAATCGCTTCTCTTTTCACACAAAGGATATCCCTTCTA
Organism: Phoebis sennae; assembly: GCA_001586405.1. Classification (NCBI taxonomy): domain Eukaryota; kingdom Metazoa; phylum Arthropoda; class Insecta; order Lepidoptera; family Pieridae; genus Phoebis; species Phoebis sennae. The sequence goes on along the minus strand of LQNK01000062.1, from coordinate 108,706 downwards.
TTATAAGACCTTTGATAAACTATCCCTTAGGCTTTCCTATTGTGGTCTCGATATACTAATAAATCCTTCATTTTGGGGCCCACGTACAAGAAACGCAATTCATTCTTTACAATTTTCGGAAAGGCCTTTCGCAGTAAATTGTCCTTTCACAGCGACCTCAGGTGGGTTTGTTTGAGGATCACAGGGTAAATTATTTATTTTTGGTTGAAAAGCAAGGATTTATTAGATGGATAGAGGTGATTCTTAATTTTTAGAACGAAATTACCTAAAGGCATTAACAGCTCTGGTCGCGTTCAGGGATAGTCTTCATCAACCTACATTTTTTATTTTTTGTATAACTCATTAATATAGTTGGCAGAACTTATGAATAATATTTAAAATCAAAATTCTTTCGTAGCGGATGCCTACGTTATAACATCTACCTACATGCCAAATTTTAGCCCGATCCTTTCTGCGGTTTGAGCTGTGCGTTGGTAGCCCTCTATGTCAGTAACGGCCGTTTTCAATAATGTATCAAAGATTATGGTTACATTGTTATGTCGGATTATATGACGTAAGATTCGATAGAAGACGACAAAAGTCATGGTAAAGGCTATCCGTCGATAGGATATTGAAATCAAAAGTAAGTGCAAATAGATAGATTTATCCGACTTTAGTGAGCAAATCAAGGGATAGATAGAATATTGAAAACGGCTGCAAGTAAGTTTTATAAATATAGATAGGTTTATAGACTACGGCGAGTCATAGATAATAAGGCTGTTTGAATGTGTTTGAACTGAACAATTTAACAATAGATACATTTGCTAATTTGTAATCCACACTATTTCGAATCACTATAAAATTTTCCATACTGTTTCCTGTTTAGTGTTTCATTCCGTCATTAGTGGATATAGCCCGTTCAATTTGAATTATTTGCTACAAATTTGTTTACATTCACGTTAAAATAAATGAGCGTTTCGTAATATTGGGTTACACGATTGTTTGCTGTGAACGGGTAATTGTGTTTTACATTTGTAACTCATTGTTGTCATTGTATTAATTATATCTAAAACTAGATTTTGCCCGCGGATTTGCGTTAAAAAGTATTATTTCATTATTATTAATTGGGTATAGTTTTGGTCAGTGTATACTGTATATAATGGTTTGGCTTGACAAAGTGTGTGCGCATACAGCTGATTTCAAGTGCCCGTGCTTAATATCAGCAATATTCTTTTAGTCGACTTCCAATGGATCTCTTGGTTTGACCTATGAATGAGCAGCCACAGTCACAGTGCAATTTGTATTATCCGGCATCTTGTAAAGGGATGACTTGTCTATGGTCTAAGGAATTGTTGAATTCTTGTGCGGCTTGAAAATATTGTTAATTGAAGTTCATTTTAAGATCTTTCTAATCCTGTCAGTAACTCCCTTCACATATGTTTGGTAAGTTGGTTGTCTTGGAACTATGGGTTCATGCGGTTTTTCAGATGCTGTTACTGTACTGGCAATTTGTGGCGTAGTACTTGCTTGATGCAGCATGTCAAGCTGTCCCTGCTCAGATGGTGAGCATCGCAGAGATTGAGAGTTGAGAGTTGAGAGTTGAGAGTTATAGAGTTGAGAGTTTGAGAGTGGAAGACCGACAGCAATAAGTTAGAAGGGATAATAATTCTAAAAAGCCTCTGAGTGAGCCTGTTTACACGTACTGAATGTCCTGTAAAATATCGAAGGTTGGCTACAAATGACCCTTTATAAGTATTTACTTAAATAATCCCCTTAATTTATTTAGCCTTACACATACGTCAGACCTGTAGTATTAACTAAATTCCTCACCTTAATCCCGTCGTGCGACGCCTGCTCTAAGACGGCTAGGGTAAGGCCGAGATATAAGGATTCATTCGGCTTAGCTTAACATATTGCACCTTATATGTTCTTACTTAATATAGATTTAAGCTTAACTTTTACCCGTGTGACGGGTTAGAATACGTGTATCACCACCTTATTTCTACACGTGGGAATCGTAAGAGGCGACAGAGGGTAATTCTGCTGCATAAAATCTTCGGTAATAAAAAGTGGGAGCCTAGCATTGCACGATTGGACTAAGTTTGCACTGCTGAAATTACCACAGTAGAAGAGCGGAGTTAAATAGTGCTGCACTGTTTCGTACGGTGAGTGGGTGCCTGGAGGCCTATATTCCCATACATCCCATCTCCTTCCTTCAAGCCAGCAAGGCATCTGCGACACTTTGATGTTGTAGATGTTCATAGTCGGTCAACATCGGGTCAACCGCATGCTCTGCTTGCGAGCTGTGCCATAAAAATAACTTCCAGACACGAAGTGTAGACTATCCCTTACCTTACGATGCTTACTTTGAGACGGCAAGGCTAAGCTGCTATGAGATATACGTAGCCTCACCGTCAGCCTAACGTACCGTAATGCGCCTTATACCTCCGTACTTAAAATATCTTTAACAATATGAATAGTGATATAAATTCGTCACTATAATCCTGCCACAGTGCTTGCTTCAAGCTGCCTAGCGCTAAGCTATGATATACATATCCTTAGAGCCAAGGTAAACATATTGCACCTTACAACTTTATACAGAAATATCTTTATACTTACTATTCACGTGTCGTAAACTAGATCCCTCACCTTTAATTCCGAGGGCGACGCTTGCTCTAAGATGGCTTAGCTAAGCCGCTTTGAGATATACGAAGCCTCACCGACAGCTTAGCTATGTTGCGTTGCTTAACCTATTGGTTTATACTAAACTAGCTACCTATCCCGGCTTTGCACGGGTGCAATGCTGATGCTAAATACACTACAGAAAAACTGTGAACGTTGTATCTAAAACTTAGTACATTATTTTGATAAATCTTGTAGGGTTCAGCCTGCGTTGGCAAAATTTGATCATTGACGACATCGCATTAGAAACAAAATAACAGTATATCTCTACTATTTAATGGATGTTATTAAACATTTAAACATACCTCTTGAATCACTCTATCTATAAAAAAACCGTACCAAAATCCGTTGCATAGTTTTAAAGAGTTAAGTATACAAATGGGCATAGGGACAGAGCAAGCGACTTTGTCTTATACTTTATTATGTAGTAATAGTCATGACTATGTTTTATAGTACTGAATTCCCTCGTTAGTCTCTTGATTGGATTAACAGATTCAGAGGAATGGGTCTTGATTCGTTGGGGTTGATAAAAATATCTCAGTAAAAATGTACCTCAGAGAAGAAATACTTTCCCACGCCTTCGCAAGTAAAATAGGATGCCTTTATATCAATAATATATAAAATCGGTTCAGTAGTTTTTGAGCCTATTTATTACAAATTTACAACAAAGTTTTCCTCTTCATAATATTAGCATAGATTAGTAGGACTAAGGTATGATTATGTTTTATGAGAGGGGTATAGACGAAAATGCTCTTTAATATTTACATGCAAGAAAGTATTTTTACTCCAAACTCAATGTTTCCAAGATAATAGTTTCCGCACTAAACAATGCATTTCGAACAGCGTCATATCTTCATGAATATATGGCGCTTTAACAAGAAATAATGTAGTTTATGTTTATCTCGGGGGCTCAAGTTAACCGCAGCGAAGTTATGATGTAACTTATGCAAGGTAACTTTTGTATTAACAAAATATTTAGAAATTCAACACTTTGAAAGAGGTTTTCAGAGCCACTTCCTAGTTGCCTACTTCTTTCGAAGTTGTTTCAGGTATCTAAAGACTTTATTTATAATCTATAAAAAACTATAATGTGGTAGTTTAATGTTTATAGAGTAGGAAAAAAAACGCGTTCAAAAATATTTTACAAAAACAAAATTAAGTGTATAAAAATGTATTCAAAGCAGCTTGTAATTTTAAGTCTTTTTGGTGGGACTTTCTACTTGCCAGGTCTAAAAAAAGCCGAATTAAGTCGAATGTTAACAGAATACAGATTATATGTATCCTGTAAATATTCCAACATTAAAACACAAATAATCTGAAAGTGACCCAAAGCAAACGTGAATGCTCTTAAACATCCAAATTTTACTTAGTATTCCTACAAGATATCCTGGTGTAAAGCGGTTTCTGCCAGGCGCACAAGATGGATGCCCTCATAAGCGTATCGAACGACACTCAGCTGTAGCTATTTTGATAGTTTATTGGCTCGGAAATTAGAATTTCATCGAAGCGTTTACAGTGATGTTTAAATACTATTTTTTTTTAATTTGTTTGTTATTTGCATAAATAATGGTAGGTACATAATATCCAGCGCAATGCTTATTCACACATTTCGTAGTGAGCATGTACCCGGAGGTCTGTATTTCCATCCCATCCCTCTTCCATCTTGTTATTCTCCTTTCCCAACTTCCTATTATTAATCCTTTCCTCATCCCTTCACTTTCCTCCAAGCCGGCAAGGCATCTGCGACGCTTCTATGGTGCAGATGTTCATCGGCTACGGTCAGTCACTTTACATCAGGTGAACTGCATACCCCACTTGCCTGCTTTAACATAAATAAAAAAAAATGCAACCACTAGACCACCGAGGCGGTCGGAACTAGTATATTAACCCAGGAACATCAACTATACAGCAGGTAGGTCCCATACAAACGTCAACTGCATGAGATATATTGCCGTTATATTGTGGGTCTACGGGCCGATCGTGCCAAATGTCTTGTTTTAAAATATTGAATGTGAACGTGTCAATTTCAGGTATTTATTGTAGGTGAGGTAATAGTAGAAGGAAGGCTTTTTCTAACATGCCTGTAATATATATTGTTTATTGTAGAAATGATCCTTTTTGGCTCCACGTGAAAGAATTTAGTATTAAAGTATATGCCAAAATTGGAAAATTTATATATCTACACTAATATTATAAAGAAATTTTGTTTGTTTGTAATAGGTTCAAAAACTACTCGGCCGATTAAAAATTCTTTCACCATTCGAAAGCTATATTATCCAAAAGTAACATAGGCTATATAACATTGTGCTACGAGAGAGAAGCCGTGCGGAACAGCTAGTTTAGAATAAGACACATTTTGGCAAATTTGAGCCAACTACGTAGTTGGTTGGTCTCTGTTGAGATTAGCCGCAGACATTGTTTCTTATAAGATGAGAAAAAGCAAGAATAAGCTGTCCTAAGAAATATTTTTATTATAAAACGCGGTAGTAGAGCACTAGAGTCTAGAGTAGAGTTTCACTAAATGAACAGTCATGTCATAAGTGAAGTTCAAAAATATTTAAATATTTATTGAAGTAATATAAATACGCGTAGTTTTTCTTTTTCTAAACTTCACCAGCGAGCACAGTACACAGTGCGTAATTCGTTAGGTTTTTTTATTAAATCATTTCATTAGACGTTAGATTATAAGGCAGGAAGCGATCGGCAACCAGAAGTTTTCAAGTAGTCTCTTTTTTGCTGACGTGATGATTTCAAGCTCATAACAGACTAACAGCCGCCTTTGACTTCATTTTTTGCTGATATACATTGTGACGAAGGATGATAATTGAAACTCAATATGCTGTTAACAATCTTCTCTGTATTTCTGCCGTTAAACTTTTTTTATATACCCAATACGGGGTTCTCACATAGAAACATTCAAATCCTTATTTTTTATAGTTGCTTATTATAAATACACTTACAATATATATAGAATAGTGTAACAATTTCAATTATATATTTTATTTTAATTAATTATTTAATTTAAGTGTAATTAACTAAGTTTTAATATTAATATAACTCTTTTAATAACAAAAGCAAAATAATTCTAAAGTCACTACCGTAACTGTTTTTTAAACAAAGTGAATGTAATCAGTATATCCAAAATATTTTAAATTAAAAAAATATAATGAGTTATTACAATTACTAAATTATGGTGGCTAATAATTAACTTGACTAATTAATATAATCAATAATATAAATCTTCAATGTGTTAACAGGAACTACATTTAGGCTGGGTTGCTAACATAGAATTTATACACTTTTGTTTAATATTTTAATTCATACATTAAAATATATATATACATATATGAATAATGGTGTAATAATTTAATTGTATATTATCATATTACTCTATTCGTTAATAATTAACAAAACAATTTAATTGTGACGTCATTAGCAGTTTAAGATACGTCACCACAGATAACATAATACTATGAAGTTCACCATAGATAATAATACTGTAATTAATTGGATTCACTTATTACTATTATTATTAATGCTCCACTGATGCTCGGATAACAACATATCATTCATTAAAATCTTTGAAAATTATATATTGAAATTATTGGACTCAAAAGGTTGCCGCCCCCTGGACTAGCAAACAAAGGTTATACAACAAAACATAATTTAACATGTGATTTACTCCTAATGTGTAACACGCTGCCTCCCTCTTGAAGTACCCTCGCAAATTAATTTTCTTTGAAGCGGTGAGATCTTAAATTGTTTCGTTCGAAATCAATTCAGCTGAAATTACTACAGCTATTTTCTTGTCTTGGCTTGGCTTATGGAAAATTGTTATTGTGTTCAACAGTAAAGAACTAACAACCGAATGAACACGTCAGACGCTTTACTTATTTCACTGAATTAATTTAATTAAATTGGTACATTTTATGGCATGTATATACAAAAGATATATTGATTTACGAAATACATAGAAACATTGGCCATATCGTGGCCTTATATCTAAATTTTCCTCGAATGAGGCCGATGTATAAAAAAAATGATTTTGAGGCTTTGACTGCGATTTCGGATTTAGTACAATATCAGCAAGAACAAATAAAAATTTAAATTGAAATTCTATTATAATCTATCTATCTATCTATCTATCTATCTATATCTATCTATCTTCTATACATATAATAAAGCTAAAGAGGGTCGAAAGTCTGTACATTGGAGATATTTGAAAAAAAATCGTCTGGGGATACTTAAAATTGATCACAGAACACGTTTCAATTTTTTTTAGAATTTTTGTCTGTTTATCTGTTTGTCTGTTTATTTGCGGGCGCATCACGCGAAAACGGCTGGATGGATTTAGATGGAAACTTTACCAATCCTTCGAGAAAATTCCCAGCCAGGTTATAGGCTATAAAAATTGAACCCTGAAATAGGGGGGATAGAAATAAACTCGAAATAAGTTTGCAAATTCATATTAACCTACTTTTACTTAATAAAAATTACAATAATAATGGCCAGATTTGAATTTTTAAAAAAATATTAATCTGTCATTTGCGGTGTGAATGTCAAACGATTTGTGAATTGCGATTGACATTTTAACGGATTACGAATACGGTTTACCAATTATCATGACTCGCGAAGAAAATATTTTCATTCGAGAAAGTTTCGCGGCATGTTGAGTTCACAATTTTCACGATCTCAGAAGTCAGAAGAAGGCCGCGGTGACTCAATCAAACGCTAGGCAGGCAGGCTGCTTCGCTTTCGGGTGAAACGGCAAGCCAACGCCAGTTGGGATCTCAAAGAGATCGACATTCCGTGTTCGCCTGTCGGAGACATTAACGCAGGGTGACCGCACAGCGGATTGTACATACGATGGACGCCCACTCGACGGTAAGTACTTTCTTTTGGCAATCTACTACTACTAAAGTATCAACTTTCTTTCTTTACAAAACACTGCGTTACCTACATTTACTGCTGTTTATTTTAGAAAAATGAAGAGGAGCGTCATCTCCAGCTGTCCGCCGACTGAAAGCGCCACGCTGTGTCTCTTAGTTCAGACATTTTCAAGCAACACAAAGAACGATTGGCTTCATATTTAATAGGCCCGTCGTTGGCGCGGCCTAAGGTATGTAATAATAAAAAAAACGTGGACAGGATTAATTTTCATTACATCTATACTGTACGTGACGCGAACTATGTGTTGATGGAAAACGAGCAGGAGCGGGATCTCCGGTTGTCTACTGACCGGGAGCGCCACGCTCTGGCACCTAATTCAGAGCCTTTCATGCAATGCAATGAACTTTTAGTTAGCCTCACAGCGTCATTACACTAGCACGTTTTTTACTGCTCACATAAGTTTATTTTGTTTACACAAACCGTGTGACAATGTTAATTACCTACCAATACAATAATTAGGACGAATCTACGTTTGTCACTGTAATGTGCCATGTAAGCTACGCGTTGGTAAATAGATAGGCAACTAATATACTTTATTTTCTTAATTCCAGGAACTTGACGAAGAACGCGAGTGGTGGTTAGCTACACACCGTCAACACCACAGTCTCTCTCGCGACTCTGAAACCAACTCAGAATGGGCTATCTTTACAGAGCTGACTGTATTTGCATACAGTCAGTTCTGAAAAGATACAACGAAGCAAACGTGAATATTAATGTTGTAGATACAAGTGCGTAACGTTAAATAAAATATAATTGATAGATTGTATTGTGACTTCTTGGTGGAAATGCATTTTAAGTATTGAATTAAAGACTTATTTACACTATTTCCACTATTTATTTAAAAACATTATTTAATTACAACTTGACTGACTACCTGATGATGAATTCTCGAAACCGGTTGTAATTAAATAATGTTTTTAAATAAATAGTGGAAATAGTGTAAAAAAGTCTTTAATTCAATACTGCCAAATAAAATGTACATAATCACCCTCACGCTTTTAATATTTAAGCCTCCATACCTCCAATTTTGTTTATTGTTAATTTAATTAGACCCAAAATCAAAAATTTGATAGGAAGCATGGATTTATGATTATTTCGCGGATCCAAATGGCCACCTGTCCGTATGTTCGTCCGTATGTCACAGCCACATTATTCCGAAACTATATCGCTTCATGATTTTTATACAAATGTCTCTCTATACAAGGTACCAATTGGTACTTAAAAAAAATGGCATTGTGGTTCCTGTAAACACTTTTATTTCAAAATCAATCGTCCCAAAGATAGATACTTGCAAAGTGCT
>LQNK01000062.1:54089-71238 GCA_001586405.1 Phoebis sennae | reverse complement strand
CAAAAGCAAACCAATATTTATGTATTGAATTTCTTACTTTACATGTGACTCAGTGTCTTAAACAAGATTACCGTTTATTCAAACCTAAGGGGCCCGGAGACCGGGGGCCGGGAGCCGGGGTCCAGGGGCCGGGGTCCGTGGGCCGGGGGTCAGGGGCCGGGGGCCTGTGGCTGGGGGCATGCGCGAATATTTGTTTTGTCATAAGTCTCACTTTCGTTCTATTATTTCTTTAGGGAACATAGGGAGGATGGAATCGGCAAAGATTGCACCTACATACATATTTTGTTTAGGTAGATATATCTCAGATTTTTATTATGTTAGTTGATTTATTGTATGAGTATTCCTTATGTAATCTGAACATACTTTCCTAGAAATTGTCTGACCTAGAGACTATTAAGTTACTGTTAAGTTTTTAGAAAACATTGATATAAAATATTGGTTCCGATTAAATTTTAAAGTTATTTATAAAGACGAGCGTGTAATTAAAATACTTATAATCAAAGTCATATTATCATTTTTTATAACAACTATGTTAATTTTGTAGTCTACGCGTGCGAAGCCGCGGGCAAAAGCTAGTTCTTAAATATAATTGCTTCATCAGTGAGAAAACAAACATTTATTATTACTAACAAACTTTTCTTGTCAACCGTACACTATCACATTTAGCGATAAACGAAAACAGAACGAACAAAAAATCCATTTACCTACTGAAAGTATACCGGAGCACTTTATCGGGTAAACAAAAAAATATTCTCACTATCATTGAATTTTACCGTCCGCGTTTGGGCTCCTTATAAAATATTCAAATGAGTTTTTGCGAAATAGTTCGGTTCCTTAGCTATTCCCTTTGATTGTGAAGTTGGAACTGAAGTTGTGTGGAGTGTAAATAAATATTACGCTGGATTTATAAATCTTCGCTTCTCGAGAAATCTTTGTAATTGTACACTATGGTTTTTATTTCAGTAGAAATAGACATATTTCTTGTGTTTGTTTTAACACGAGTACTTTCCACGTTAAATGAAATATTTTAAAGGGTTTTAAATGCGGTTTATTATACATTATTTTATATTATTATTTACAACAATTTAGACAACTGCCATCTTAGTCACCCGTGACCACGCTCACTGTAAAGTGTTCTTTGATTCATTGACACAATTAATTTTGGAATTCAAATTCAAATTATTGTCACCAATTATACAACACTGTATATTTAACCCAGGCGCCTAATGTAGTATTAGTTGTATTTCAGGGGCCTGCGTTTTACAAAAAATATTCACAAAAATAGCCATTCAAATAAATGATTATTAATTACAATGCATTACAAAGATAGTATCTATAACAAGATTAACTTATATTACGTCAACATTAAATTTTAAATTTAGATATATCTTATATATAAAAATGAATCGCAAAATGTGTTGGTAAGTGCATAACTCAACAACGACTGGACCAATTTTGACAATTCTTTTTTTAAATGTTCGTTGAGGTTCAAGCATGGTTTTTACGGTGAGGAAAATTCGAATTGCCGGGTCCACGCGAGCAAAGGTGCAGGCGTAAAGGTAGTATATCATATTTATACTATTTGACTTTTATTCAAAAGCCTAAATAAACCAGGGCGTCTTACTGAACATCATTACGTGGCCGCCGCTCACTAGTTACACTTCGCGACACTAACGTCGTAATAAACATTATAACACAAAGACCCAATTACCTCGTGAATGTAATTAAGTGCTCAGTGTACTTGGCATAGTTACAGGATCATTTTAAAGTATTTCTTAGTGTGCATTTTATGTAACCAGGACTTTGTAACTTTCATTGCGTGATACGGCTGTTTTTCTTTACGACTAATACCCGTATTCACAAACAATACTTGTGTAAGTAAATAGTAATAAGACGCGAAGGAAGACATTTCTCTATGCGTTCTAAATGACAAGTCTTTAATTCAAAAACAATAAGACATAATTTAAAGGCCAAATGCACAGATTAGAGAATAAAAGGCAGATGGAGTGTTCCGAAGACTCGAGGGACGCTAACTACACGTGCATCTGTGTGAGTGAAATTTGAAAATTTCGAAGCTTTCGTGATGTGTTGTGTCAATCTAGACGAATACTTTTGAAGTTTGTATTTGCTTTTCGGCGTCACTGGAGTCTTCGGCCGCACTCCTTCTTTTATTCTCTAAATTGAGCGCAGCCCATCTACACCATCAAAAGCATATGCCCTGCCGGCTTGAAGGAAGGGGAAGAAATAAGGAGATCAGCGCTGCAACTAACATAGGAGGAGCATACGCTGAGCAGCTGCCCTTTCAACGCCACACTGCTACTTCTGTGCAACTAACTAATTATTTATGTCTGATTCTGTGTGGTTTTTGAATAAATCTTTCTCTCTTTCTTTCTTCTTTCTTACATACTCTTGTCCCATACAGATGAAAATCAGACTGTTCCGATGTATTCCGAAATATCCTGTAAATGAATAGTGTCTACGTGTGTGATAGATCGCACTTCATACTGAGTTTGACGTCTGTATCTGCTAACGTAATAAACACAAAGACCCAATTACCTCACGAATTAAGTCCGCCCACTGCATTGGATCGATCAGTTTGTTTTTAATTATTCGCGGCACCGCCAACTTAACGCTTAAGCGAATAGAAATAAGTGTTTGCTTACAATTTGCACGAGCTTGGAAGGTGTAAGGAGTTTTGTGGAGTAATTAATTGAGTATTGATCCTTTTGGCTTTAATGTTGTGTCAACACTTTATGTTATTGTTGTTTTCGGCAACAAAAGTTGAAGATTTCGCACATCTAAATAAATATCATATTATACCGGGTGTTTTCTTTGCATGATATAAATTAAAAACCTTTGATAATTATGAAGAATTGAATATCCAAATAAAAAATATAAAACTGTACACTCTATGTTATAGATTACTATTTCTACTAAATACTTTATTTATTTTATGTATTTTCATTTTTATGATATCAATATGAAAGATTAAATGAGAATAATAATTACGATGAATACAATAATTTAATGCTAGATCTATATTTTTTTTGTGCTCATATTTGTCACTCGTCTTACACTGCGCTTCCTTTGTATACCCAACAAGAACATAGTATCTTCTAAACAATTTGAATTTGAATATATCTAGAAATGCTTTATATTAGTTTAGTAGTTTTCTGTTCACCAACAAAAAAACACAACTTACACTTTACAGTTTATTTAATCTATACATCTACTGAAATAAGTATAGTCAGGTATTCCAAACAAGAACTAAGATTTATAAATCCAGCATAATATTTATTTACATTCTAGCGATTCACACAACTTCCAACTTCGCAATCAAAGGGAATAGCTAAGGAACCGAACTATTTCGCAAAAACTCATTTGAATATTTTATAAGGAGCCCAAACGCGGACGGTAAAATTCAATGAAGATAGTGAGAATATTTTTTTGTTTACCCGATAAAGTGCTCCGGTATACTTTCAGTAAAAGGATTTTTTTGTTTGATATGTTTTTCTTTTATCCTTCGATAAAGGTTGGTTAAAGTAAAGTTGGCTACGAAATAGTTTATTAGTAAAATATTTTATGATTGTTTTTGGTAGGTGTATGGATATTATTTGTTTGAAAATTGAAATTTTCTTTAACTAGAGAGAGAACAGCATATCTCAATAACAGCCCTAAGTTTGTAGTATATTGAAACCATACAAAAGATATATTAAAATAATAACATCTGTCTGCATGCTAAGTTTCAGCCCGATCCGTCCAGCGGTTTGGGCTGTGCGTTGATAGATCACTGTGTCAGTCAGTCAGTCACCTTTGAGTTTTATATAGATTATTTAATAAGTTAGAAGTAATGTGAATTAACTTTAAAGTTATCCAGTTATTCTATTTAATGTATTATACTATTTTTATTTGTTTAGTGTATTTGTTTGTTGGTGTTTTGAAAATAAATGTCTTTTCTTTCTTTCCATAACAAAACAATGAATATGAAGGACAAGTCGAAACATTATTTTTTACAGCCGGTCGTTTTTCAGAAAGCGGCGCGTATTTCACAATTCCATTTACATTTTCCATAGAGTGCGGTCAAACTGTTGCTCAGAGCCGCATAATGCTAGCCGGGTATCGGTAGTCACGTTTTTATATTACATGGATCGATGTATTTACGTTTTGAGTCCACAGCCGTGTTTATGAAATGTTTTTAAAGGGAGCGGTTTCGCTTTACCCGTACAATCAAATATATGTTCATTTTTAACCGACTTAAAAAATGCTCCTCCTTTTTTAATTGCAAAAATCGTGTTAAATTGAAAATAGATAAAGGCACCCACTTTGTATAGATTTCAACAAAAATGATATAGTTATTTTCTACTTTTTAGAGCGAGTGGTTATGGCAATGGTCTATTATGCCGGCGGGTGTGGCACTAGAAAATTATAATGTGATGAACATTGTAATTTTCTACTGTCTGGGTGTTCATTTATCTATAGTATTTACAAAAAAGTATGTTTAAACATGTCTATCAGTTATCTAGTTTCTACAATACAAGTTTTGCTTAGTTTGGGACTAGATGGCGTTGTGTTAAATATACAGGAGTATATTCATTAATGTAATTTAGTATACAAAACATACGCTCCCAATTGATAACCTCTTAGTTTCTTGGATAGTCGGTTAAGAATTAAATTATCTTGTGCTAAGTGCTCCATCAGTGAAAAGAATATAACAGGGAATTTTCGTAACATAAAATTCTACATAACGAAACGCGACACGAACTCAGCATTAAAAAGTTTTCGAATACATAATGTCCACTCGAAACCCGAGAATACAAATAATTCGAACGTTCAATATTTGAAGGGGAACTATAAAAGGCCAGCCAATCGTTAAATGGGATGAAGTAGACAATGCATGGAAGAATGAAAGAACGATTCGATTATATTCGTTCAGTACACGTGTGCTTACGCGTTTATTTGAATAAATAAATTTAAATATTCTAGGACATTGTTATGTCCTATGGTTGTAGGTGAGCATTAAATAAAAGATTCAAATATCAGTAAGTAGGCACACAGCTCAACGGATACGTCTGCACGCCACAGATGACAGGTTTGGAGTGTCAGAAGTGACACTAGCGCCCCACTGGTCTGTGTGCTTACATTTATTATATATCGTGAACACCACAGACATATACTAGTTCCAAACAATTATAAAGATAGAGAACAGCTTCCTAGAGTATAAGTAGGAACAACTTCTTGATTTGCACCAAATCGATGTGTTCGGATACAAAGTTCTATATGTTTTTCTCTTATTTATCTTTTTTGAAAATTTTCTGTGTTGGACCTTTGTTTAACATTTTATTTTTGCCCGTAATGTTAAATTTTTAAGGATAATCTTTTTGTAATGTCCCACGAGACAGACTGTGCCTAGTGTGGAGTCCGCTGTCATCTGTATTGTTATTGTTATTAAGGCAAGCATTTTATTTGGTGAAATAAATAAATGAACATTTAACACTACGCTTAAAAGCTATTAAAAGCTTTGCTTAGTTTGCTTTTTCTATGGGAACTAGATTACTGATAGATATACTAAAGCATACTTTTTTGTAAATACATACATACAATAGTTAAATGAACACCCAGACAGTAAATTACAATGTTCATCATATTTATTGTGAGAATCGAACCCACACCCTCCGGCGTTTTAGACCTTTGCCATATCCACTGCGCCAATCGGGTCGTCGATTTGGTTATCATTATTAAGATTGATGGGTTTAGCATGAACAAGAAAAGAAATTTATATTTAAACTAGCTTTCCACCCGCGACTTCGCACGCGTGGACTATCTTTCAAGTTGGATCAACCTGCACTCGGTGTGTAAAATTTTGGTTAAAATCGGTTAAGTAGTTTAGAAATCCATCGCAGACAAACACTGTGACACGTAAAAGTATATGATGAGCTAAAATGGAAGCCAATCGTTAATTGGGATGAAGTAGAGAATGCATATGGAAGAACTAAAGAACGATTCGATCGAAGTAAATTAATGTACGTAATTGTACGTTGAGCTTTTTGATTGGTTAAATTGCCAAAATGTGTGTCAATGTCTCGTAATTCTAGTTAAAAATGAACATGCGGAAAATAAGTTAAATGGAATGATATAGAAAAGAAATGCTTTATTTACTACCACATCATATGAGAAGATTGCATGATTTATTAGTTTAGATAAAACATTAAATGAGTCAATCATGTAAATTAATACACCAATTTACGAAAAAGATTTTAAAAGTGATCTCAAAATCCTTGTAAAAATAATCTGTCATCCCATTAGTGACTCGTTTTCGAACGTTTTCGTTTTTGACAAATTGTTCTTTGGTCTGACGGGTGACATACGTTCAGAAATTTACATGACTTATTGTTGTGGTGACTGAATATAGCGTTTCTGAACGAATAAGGGTGCGAAACATATTCGACTGAACTTTGTGAATTTACAGTTGGTTTCAATTCAGAAATTTAAGATTTTTTTGATAGACGTTATACATTTGTTTAGATAATACGGATGCACTTTGACACGTATTTGTCAACGAGAAGGACTGATTGGCCATAACGAAGGTCAGTACAAACGCGGGTTTTTACACACGTTTCCTTTATCAATTAAGGCGTGGCATAAAGCTTTTTTTTCTGTCACTTAATATGAGGTATATTAAGTGACTGACCGCAGCATTCGAACATCTACAACAGCAAAGTGTTGCAGATGAGGCCGGCTTGAAGGAAAGAGATTGGATGGGTATTACTGATGGGAAATTGAGAGGGAAATAGAAGAAAATAGGAGAGGAATGGGATGGCAATACAGGCCTTGGGGCACCCGCTCACCATACAACACAGTGCAATACACCTTCAGTGGTACTTACTCCGGTGCGAGCTTGGCCCAGTCGTGCAATGCTCGGCTCCCACTCTTTTATTGCTGAAGATGTTATGCAGCAGAATTATCCTCTGTCGTTTCTTACGACACCCATGGGTAGAAGTCGGGTGGAGACTCATATATTCTAACCCGTCACCACACGGGTAAAAGGCTTCACTTTAAGGCCCCAAAGCCTGTGTTAGTAGTATCTGTTAGCAATTGTGTTATTCTTAGATTTATTTACCACAGAACCCTAAAATATAGAATAAACACGTTCCATAACTCAACAAAATGGCAACACATTTTAATCCCGCGTGCGACGTTTTGAGGACAATCACGTGTAACAATACAGTGGGGATGCCATGCTCAGTTTAAAATTACCTTACCTTTTTTGTAAACTTCCCTAAAATGATTTATCATATAAAATGATTTATTTATAAGCTTCACTTCAAATGACAAATCTTTATTTGGCATCACAAAGAAAAAAGAAATCTACATCAAAAATAAGAAATAGATACATTTTATTGGGTGGCGTGATGCCAAAAAGGTCATCACATCAGCATATGTTGGAGATTAAAGTCTCCAACTCCTGATTTTCAGTGACACCATAACAGATTTATAGTCCAAACAGCGGAGTTTGCAACCTCAGCATCTGAATAGAAGGAAAAATTAATAAAACTACTTTAATGAATATTATTTTGTAAATACCTCGTTAGATATATTCTGCAATAATTTTTAATATAATCGCAGTTTCCTTACATAGAGACGATGTAAAGATCAGCAATTGATTACAAATTGTTTTTAAATCTATTCACGGTAATTACGAGGACCTATAAATTTTTATATCCAAGCTTTTTGTCTTAACTACAATGTTTAATTATTTATTGTCTTCTATCGTCTCTTTCTTTGGTTGTATGTGATTGTATTGTGTGTCCAAAAAAAATTTCTTTCTTCCTTAATTTTAGGTATAATCTTTTCCTGTTCGTCTCTCGCAACCACATGTTCCGTAAAATCGAGGAAATTACTTACATCTGGCAACACTACACTACATTTTTACAACATATCTGGAGAATGTTTAATTTCGAACGAATGCATTGTTACTATGTTATTCGGATGAGAAATATTTATTTTAATCTGTGTGACCTGGTAATTTGTCGTTGCAGTGGGTTTTTATTCATATATTTTATTCACATTTTTAAAAATAAATTAGTGCTTCATACAACACTAACTAAAATCCCTTTTTAGTCACCTAAAATAGATGCAAATAATCTTTAAAGCATTTTAAACGCGGTTTATTATACATTCATTTAACGTTTCGAATACTACAGGGAGTATGGTTACAGGTGACGAAACGTCGTAACTTCGTGTTAAAAATAATGTATTTAAACAAACAGGAAAATAATAACATAAAAAGGGCTTCCATAGATTAATTTAAATAATTATGTAACCTTCGAGATTTCGTGATCAATCTCTTCTTTTCATATTAAATTAATCTGCGTAAACCGAAATAAATTTTAAGTTGTTATTGGTTATTTGAATTTGAAAACATATAGATATTCTCGGGTATTCTCAGACATTTCACACAACGCTATCTAGTCCCAAACTAAGCAACGCTTGTACCATAAGTACAAGCGTTGCTTAGTTTGGGACTAGATAGCATTTTTTATTTACAATAAAAGTATGTTTAAGTATGTCTATCAGTTTCCATAGAAACTGATAGACATACTTAAACATACTTTTTTTGTAAATACATACATATTATAGATATCAACATCCAGACAAATTACTATGTTGATCACATCACAATTTTCTTCCCCGTGGGAATCGAACCCACACTCTCCGGCGCAATAGACATTGACGTATCCACTGCACGAACCGAGCAGTCAAGCAATATTATTGCTATTTTTTTGTAATTACGTACCAAATACAGAATTTTACACATAATATTAGCTACACAAAACCACAGTTAATAAACGCCCATAATTACAACAAACTTGTTAATTGTAAATGTACAACTTTTGGGGAAGTTAACCGAAACATACCTAAATTTGCAACTTCGCATCCTTGTGGCCTTTGGGTTTTATTATGAGAATGTTCATTTTAAGAGGATATTTATAGATCAATAAAAGAGAACCCTTATTATATAATTCTATGCATTCCTTCTTTTGTGAAGTGATTCTCGCAGTTAGCCAGTAGTGCTTCTACTGTTTAACACGGAAGTTACAGGCGAACTGAAAGTTCACCTAAACTAGAGACATGCTTAAGGGCATTCCCTTTTGAAGGGGATCACGAACCTCGGTTTGGGCTGTCGCAGGGAGGTAGTCTGTAGGGCCTGACTCAAACGGTATCTCACCCGGGTGAGCGATGCGTGAGCAAGGGACCTCGTCTACTCGAGCGAAGACGGTATAATTCTACTGAGGAGTGTTGGGAATTAGATCTAGCAGAGTCCAGACAGGCGTTTGCTTTGGTTATTTCGTCGTCAGAGTCGACCAGAACATAAGCCGTCTCTTTGTCGGTCTGTCGGTGTTTATGGCTGCCGTTTTTGGGTACTAAATGACAAGACAAACAAAGGTGACTAAACGCAACCAATTACAACAATGTTAATTTGAAATTAAAGTTTACCAAAACACAACTAAATTCTCAACTTCGCACCCTTGCGTAAAATCCCTTATTTGTGTGAATGAAAAGGGTTTTATTATGGCAATGTTTATTTTTTAGAGAATATTCTATAGACCTTTTGGGGTCGATATAAAAGAGAACCCTTATATGCATAAAAGTATAGATACCCTTATAGAAAAAACAGTTTTATATGTAACATATTTCCAATTTAAATAGAATGTTTATGTTATAGAAAATTCCGAAATAAAGAAAATTAAGAATTATACAATAATTTCACATGTGCATTGAATTTTATTAAGGAAAACATATAATGAATGAAATATATTTTCTACTTATAAAGACTTAGAAAAAGTCAATGATACAAATACATAGGTACACTATACAATATTTTCACATGCATTGAATGTTATTAAGGAAAACATACAATGAATGATATATGGTATTTTCTATTTTCTAAAGAGTTAAAGAAACAACAATGATACAAACACATAGATAAGGTTAGATAAATCACAAGGCTTAAAATATTTTAAGCGTGCCATATGTATGGTTACTATGTAACAAGGCTGATACTATAGGGTACTGATTCACAAATCCGATTTGGGTCGAATCTAAGACGTTTCGGTCGAAATTTGAATGAATCTTGTTCCGATTTTCGATACTTTCTGATCGGATTCGCATTTGTGAATAGGGGGCCTGACCAGCAGGACTATTGCGTATCTTCGTTGACAACTGAAAGTGCAGATCACTTCGCAAAGTGGCCAACAATCAATTGTCAAACTACCGTTTTCGTATTGGCTATAAACAGTGTCCAACAAAAATTACGTTATGGCCACGGATAAATTTTTATCGATAATTTGGATTGGTTTCCCTTCGACATACGTTGGTTTCCAATTAGAAGCATAATATCGATAAAATGGTAGTGCTGTTGATAAAACAGATGCATGACCTATAGGGCTGTTGTGTATCTTCGTTGACAACTATATCTGGTTGCACAGGAATTTGATGTCAACGAAAAACTATTTTTTTTTTTTATTTTTATTATTATTTATTTATTTCCAAAAAAAAGTCTTACAATGTTTAATATATATGATACCCTGCCAAACTGTAGTACAGTTTGTTGGCAGATGTAGCTCCTTAAACTATATTATACAATCTAATTGGTTTACTTATAAATAAATACTTAATTTATCATGCAATACATCTATATATGAGTGAATAAACGTTTGTTATTGAAACATAATTTCTTTTTTAAATAAATCTAAAAAAATAGTGCTTTAATCCTTTTTTAACTGCTCTTATTTTCATGTTACCATCTTTTATTGTCGTTGGAATTTTATTAAACAATTTTGGAACTGAGTATTTTCTATGTCTCTGTCCATAGTAATTATAACAATGTGGTACTTCTAATATCCTGTTAGTTCTTAAGTTATAGTTATTTATTTTATTTATACATACTTTAAATTCACTATTATAAAACTGGTCCACAGCAACTAAATAATTTACCTTCTCATGAACGGGCAGCATTTTACTCGCAACAAGCAAATAGTTGTAGTCATTTTTTTCTTTACACTGTTTTTTAAATTTTTTATCTGCCAAAATTTTTATAAATTTTATTTGAAGCGCTTTTATTTTATCTAGATAAGTCTTAAATGTGCGTCCATAGCTTGTCAGTCCATAAGAGAGCAATGAGTCAGCCAATGCGTAGTATACAGTATACATAGTACCCTTATCCAAAATATATCTAAGATAGTGAAACTTTACAAGGACAGCTCTTAGTTTTTCACACAGATTAAATATATGGGTTCTCCAGGAGAATTTTTTATCTATAACTAACCCCAGGTATTTATATTCGTCAACTAACTCAATATTTGTACATTCACATTTTTTTGCATTATGTAAACATTCATAACTATGACCTATTATTTTTGGTGAATATTTTACTTAGAATAGATTTGGTATTGCGTATTGATATGAGTGGACAGCATATTACGGTGTTTGACGTTGCCTATGATCTTTGCATTCGAACAGCACTAATTTCATCGAATTTATGCGGCTTATTTGATAACAACGTATGTCAAAAAGACACCAATTTCAAATTATCGATACAAACCATCTGTCAAAGTGAGTAACGGTGTCGATCAAATTGAATCGGTGCCTACGACGTCATTTTTATTGTGCAGTTTGACATTTTATTGTTGGTCACTTTGCAAAGCCTACACTTTCAGTTGTCACTATCCGTTCAGTTAGAATTGAAAAACTGTTCGTGAATGGGACACTTAAAGTATTTAATTACATTTAATTCCCAGTTTCGACGTCTTCTGAATTCTGCTATACTGAGTTGTGATTCATAAGGTCCGGTTCAATATTTTTATATATATTTTAATATTGATTTTGCCGTTACTGACGCTTTCTCGCCAATTACCTAATTATAAAATTAACTGTCTGTTTTTTATTGTAAAAATTTGTCCAATTTAAACCAGTGCTGTGCACTCCTATAAGTGACGAGGTCACCATACATAGTCTATAAAATGTAATTTTTAATGTATGTGTTATTGAATAAGTCGTTGGAGTGTCTTTGAAAATAAATAAATAAATAGTGATTCTTTTATTTGTGATATGTTCTATATTTTTTGTTGTGTTCAATAGAACGTATTCCATTCATTTGAAACCGTATTCATATTTTCTATCGCTTTTAAATTCGTTACAGCACTTCATACTCACTAGCGTTATAAACATCTGCTACCGTTTGTATAGAAAATCGATGCATGCTTCTTTTATAAGCTTTTTATGCAACTAAATAAAAATAACCGGTCAAGTGCGAGTCGGACTTGCACACGGAGGGTTCCGTAACTTAATATTTTTTTTTCATTTTTAGCATGTTATGTTTTTAAAACAGCAACGGAAGTATAGAATTAGTGAATATCAGCTTTCTAGTTATCGCGGTTTATAAGGTACAATCTAGTAACAGACAGAGAGACAGACGGCCGAGTTTTAGCAATAGGACTTCGTTTATACCTTTTAGGAATGAAATCTTTAAAAATGTACTGAAATTCCATTAAAAGTTTTTTCCTCAACAAATAAATTAGAGAAATTCGCTACTAACCCGTATTTCACGTCGATAAAAGTAATGGTATACCGTTTTTGTACAACGAACGTAAATTTTAATTTATTTTTAAAACTTATGTGTATAAGCGTATTTATTTGCTTTCAAAATGTTAATTTGCAAATACTCTTAAATATGTTGTAGCCTCGTATTTACAAGTGATATACTTTAGTATATCGGTCCTATTGAAATGAGAATCCGATTAAATATAAAACATTAAATAATTTTACTCCGTGATTAACGGTTTAATTCATAAATTTGTCCCCTCCGTAAAAATTTCTTCACGGCGACGTTATCCTAAATGGTATACCCTGGCTCTTATTAATGTTATAAAAGAGAAATCAAAATGGCATTGCCGATGGAAAACATATAAAAATCCCAACGATTACGCATCCTTTTCTCTATTAAGAGCGCGAGTAAAGAAACTACAGCATGAAGCTTACTCTAACTACATATCTCGTTGTCAAAGTTCCATCATAAAAGACCCAAAAGAATTTTGGACTTTTATAAAAGTTAAGCATAATAACTGTAATTTGCCGTGTAGTATGAACCATAAAGAACGTATCCTAACTACCGGTCCAGATATTTGCAACGCCTTCAATGAGTACTTTCATAGTGTTTTCCAATCTGATAACCCATTATTTCAAATTAAATCTTTAAATGAATCAGAAATGTCAGATTGTTTACATACTATTACATTTAGTGAAAAGGATTTAATATCGTTATTCAAGAATTTAGACAGTCGAAAGGGCGCTGGATCTGATGGCATACCGGCTATATTTATTAAAAATTGCCAATCCGGTCTCTTGAAGCCACTGCGCTTAATTTTTCAGTTATCTGTAGACACGGGCGTTTTTCCCAAACGTTGGAAGGAGGCCCTCATAGTTCCGATTCATAAAAAGGATTCCCGTAAAGAAATAACTAATTAAAGAGGTATTTCTATACTTAATGTATTTGCTAAGATGCTTGAAAAATTAATTTATACACATATTTATTCAAACACCTTAAAATGTATTCCGAGAAATCAACACGGATTTATCAAATCACGTAACGTTCTAACGAATTTAATGGATTTCACCCATTACTTGAACAAAAATATGAATGACAGAATGCAGGTAGACGTTATTTATACCGATTTTGAGAAAGCTTTTGATAGAGTTAATTACAACGTTCTCATTAGCAAGCTTTACGCCGCAAATATCAGAGGAAACCTTCTCAGATGGATCGACTCTTATATTTGGAATCGCTGTCAGGCTGTTATAGTAGGTGGCTTTAGATCAGATTTTGTGGATGTCACTTCAGGCGTTCCACAGGGTTCACATTTGGGTCCCTTGCTGTATAATATATATTTACATGATATTGAAGGCTGTTTTCTTAATTCTAAATTTCTTTTATATGCTGATGACACCAAAATTTTTACTAAAGTTGCTTCTATTGATGATTGTTATTTATTGCAAAATGATTTAAATAGTCTCACTGATTACTATAGAATTAATAAAATTACTGTCAACATAAAAAAATGTCAAAAAATTACTTTTACCCGGAATAAGAAACATGTAATATCATTTGTGTATAAAATTGGTGATGAAGTTATTCCTTCAACAGATACAGTAAGGGATCTAGGTGTGATTCTTGATAAAAAACTTACTTATAATGAGCACGTCGATTATATCTCACAAAAAGCATTTAAAAACTTAGGATTTGTACTACGCACTAGCGACCAATTTGAGGATATTCTTTGTCTTAAGGTTTTATATTTCGCATACGTACGTAGCGTTCTCGAATTTGCATGCATCATATGGCGACCGAGCTATAAATGTTATATTAATCGCTTTGAAAAAATTCAAAAATTTTTTTTGAAAAACTTAATTATACTTCTAAATCAGTACCTACAAGTTATATGCGGGCTTGTGTTCATTATAAAATAAATACATTAGAAGACAGAAGAGATTTAATCGATATCATGTTTTTGTTTGACTCATTAAACAACAAGTTTGATTGCAATTCGTTATTAAACAACATTAATTTTCGTATTCCAACGCATCTTTCTCGGCATAACTCACTCTTCTATGTACCTGTAACATCTACAAACTATTTTAAAAACTCCCCATTTTTTAGGCTTCCCGAAGTATATAACAGCAAGTTTTCTTCCGTTGATCCATTTCATTTATCACGAGATAAATTCAAAAGGGCAATTACTGAAATAATAAACACTCACGGCTAAAACTATTACACACACACACACACACACACACGCACGCACACACAGAATCACACAAGGCTCCAATTATAACTATTCATTGTTTTTTTTTTTTCCTCTCACATAGTTTTTATTTTCTTATGTTTGTTAAGTTAACATGTTCACTCTCTAAAATTGTTATTGGTGTGCCTTTTAATTGGCGTATTGTTTTGTAAATTGTTATCTTAAAAAAAAGTGTAATTAGCTGTAAGGTACCTATGAGAAATAAAATAAAAAAATAAAATAAAATAAAATAAATAAATAAATAAATCTATACATATAATAAAACAGTAACCGAACCATTTCTGTACATTGAATATTTTTCAAAAAGAGTAATTGGTATGCAATATGTATGTTCTATAGATACCAAAGCCATGGTTAGAATTTTTTTTCTGTTTGTCTGTTTATCTGTTTGTCTGTTTGTCTGTTTGTCTGTTTATCTGTTTGTATGTGCGTCAATCACGTAATAACCACTGAGCAGATTTTGATAAAATTTTACATGCTGATAGACCAATATTAGGTGCAACTTATAGGCTACATTTTATTTGAAAAAATATTTTTAGGGGTAGCTTTCCATACATGTAAACGGAGGGTAAAAAAATAAATTCGCGAATACATCATTATATGAGGTGTCATTGGATAGGTCTTTTGAAATGAAATGGAGGTTTCTAATTGCAATTTTTGGTAAAATAAATATTTTTTGAGATATACGCTTCAAAAATCGTGAAAATGTCATACCACGTGACTATGCGCGATTTTGGTTGAGTTTCGGACATGCCTTTTTATACTCTTAACATATAGATTAAGACGTTAAAAACATTAATAAATTGTCAAAAACCTTCAAAAATAACTAACTCTCCGCCCGCGGCTTCGCTCGCGTGGGATACAATTTTCTGTATTTTGAAGAGGCGTACGCACTGTTTTGGTCAAACCTAATTCCATAGAAAATTATAAAAAAAACTATGGACATGCGCATATCTCACCAGTCCTGCGACCGTATTTTTTTTAACTTTTGTTGTGCGCCCTAAAGAATACAGAAATTAGTAGCCCACGCGTGCGAAGCCGCGGGCGGAAAGCTAGTTAATAATATATGAAGGATGTAAACGTAAAATAATAATTTTATGATTAATAATTGATTAATATTATGATTGTAATTATTAGCCCATCCCAAGCATCTGCCATCCTGTTCTGCTCCTCTCCCAATTTTCTATTATAAATCCTCTCCTTATCCCTTTCCCTTTCTTCAAACCTGCAAGGTACCTGGACACTGATGTTGTAGATGTTCATGGGCTGCGGTCAGACACTTAACATCAGGTGAACCGCATGCTCCGCTCACATTACCATAAAAAACTAATACATTGATGTCACTGTAACATCCATGCAATGAATTAGAAAATTTCGCTACTAACCCGTATTTCACGCCAATAAAAGTAACGGCACAACGTTTTGGTATCAAAAGGAAATTTTCATTTATTTCGAAATGCGCTCATATTTTACACCAACCGTATTCCCAATCTCGATTCCACTTTGATTGATTGCTCCGAAGCGATTCTCTCTCAGAGGATGACAATAGCTTTATCAAATGCTATTGGATTATTCTATCTTGCTTATTACTGACGATTCGATGTTGCAGTGGATACAGCAATGGTCTACTGCGGGTTCGATCCCTACGAGTAGAAAATTGTTTATTCATTTATTCTTACATTTGCAAAAGACATGGGAGGTGTAGGTACAATAGTATGATCTTAAACTAGAGAGAGTACACATGTCTTGCTGCGAATTTCGCACCATGCAAATATATATATTTTTTATATAATAATAAGAATATCACCAGTTTTGATATTAACAAATGATGACCATTGTAATTTTTTACTGTCTGGGTGTTAATTTATCTACAAAAAAGTATATTTAAGTATGTCTATCAGTTATGTTGATTCCATAGTAAAAGCGTTGCTTAGTTTGGGACTAGAAAGAATTTATTAAGTATTTATTTAATTTGATACTTTATTCGTGAAGTATTATTGTAATTTAAAATAGTCGTCGTCGTCGCAAATATTTTATCACACTTGAAAGAAAGATAGAAAAAATTATACACCACATAAATTCTCGGCTCTATTCATTTGAAAATCCTATTTCACCCCCCACTCCTACTATTTTCAAACATACAATCACCCGGCCATCTCAACACTGAAAAGGTCAAAAAGCATAATATTATACGTAACATACTTACACTCACACTTCAAAAATGAAAGAAACTAACAACGTCACATTTACACGTACAATCTTCACAATAACGCTTGAAAATAATACATATT
>LQNK01000062.1:41556-51844 GCA_001586405.1 Phoebis sennae | reverse complement strand
ACAACGAACGTAAATTTTAATTTATTTTTAAAACTTATGTGTATAAGCGTATTTATTTGCTTTCAAAATGTTAATTTGCAAATACTCTTAAATATGTTGTAGCCTCGTATTTACAAGTGACATACTTTAGAATATCAGTCCTAGTGAAATGAGAATCTGATTAAGAATTATAGTATAAAACATTAAAAAAATTAATAATATATGATTTATAATTGATTAATGTTATGATTGTAATTATTTAGCTATCCCAGCCCAAGCACCTGCCATCTTGCTCTACTCCTCTTCTAATTTCCCATCATAAAACCTCTACTTATCCCTTCCCCTTCCTTCAAGCCCGCAAGGTATCTGAGACACTGATGTTGTAGATGTTCATGGGCTGAGGACAGTCGGCAAAAAACGTTCAATAAATAAATCATATTAAACTCACAAAGCTTTGCCAACCCTTTTCATTATTTTAAGTGTTTAGGTACATGTTCTGAATGTCCTGTAAACAAATGAAACGCTAGCTATGTAATACCTTGTATTGATGACACTGTAACATCCATGCAATGAATTAGAAAATTTCGCTACTAACCCGTATTTCACGCCAATAAAAGTAACGGCACAACGTTTTGGTATCAAAAGGAAATTTTCATTTATTTCGAAATGCGCTCATATTTTACACCAACCGTATTCCCAATCTCGATTCCACTTTGATTGATTGCTCCGAAGCGATTCTCTCTCAGAGGATGACAATAGCTTTATCAAATGCTATTGGATTATTCTATCTTGCTTATTACTGACGATTCAATGCTGCAGTGGATACAGCAATGGTCTACTGCGGGTTCGATCCCCAGGAGCAGAAAATTATGATGTGATGAACATTGTAATTTTCTACTGTCTGGGTGTTCATTTTTCTACAGTATGTAATTTACAAAAAAAATGTATTTAAGTATGTCTATCAATTATCTAGTTTCTACAGTACTCGTAAATATTATTTTAAGAATAAAATTATATGTTTTTATTCTGATATTATATCAGTGGAATATATGTAACATACACCATTATACATTTAACATGCACCTAATTATATACCACACTCGGCTATGTTCATATGAAAATCCTATATCACTATCAAACATACAATCACCCGGCCATCTCAACACTGAAAAGGTCAAAAAGCATAATATTATACGTAACATACTCTCACACTTCAAAAATGAAAGAAACTAACAACGTCACATTTACACGTACAATCTTCACAATAACGCTTGAAAATAATACATATTGTTGCGAGCTCACCTTCACAACTACCTCTTATCTTATTATTTTTGTTTGCAATGTTTTTCCTTGTTGTTTTTACTGTAAAGTTAGAACAACTTTAAACTTACAAGGATTTTTTGTCACGAGTAAAATAAAGCTAAATAATTAATATTTTTTGTGCTATATTGCCTTCTTTAGCTTTGTTCTTTAAAAGTACTTCTAGTTATAATTATTATTTATTTTTTTTAATAATTATTAGTGTGATAAGTATAGACAATAGACCATCTACAAAAAAGTACAACGATGCAATCCAAGACGATTCTTAGCAACGTTGTCGCAACACAGCACACCTGTGGACCATACGAAGAACCGATGACCGTTCATCCCCGGGCCTGCAGGTGGTTCAAAACTCCCAGCGCCTCATCACTGTTGGCACCGACTTCGACCGAGAGTCACATAATATAGTTTAGCTTGTAATATTAATTATAGTATTTCTTTCTGAGAAATAATTTATTTGATATGTAAATTTCGGTGTTTTTGCGCCTTCGCGATCCAGTCAATTTAATGTGTGTTTAAGTAACATTAGGTCATGTATTTTGTAATTGTAAACATAATTATAAGTATACGAATTTATCCATTTAAAATAACTATAAGATTGATAAATTCGGATAAACAAGACGTTGATTATAATTCGGAACGTATGTCCCCTAAAATTTATATCTTAAGTAAATTAAACTATCCCTGTTTTAAATACTACGGAAAATTCTATCATTCAAATCGTTATACGTTCATTTAAAAAATTACTCATACAAAAAGAAAATAATAAACATCGCCCGACCTGCACGGAAATGACAATAATCCTATGAAATACAATTGCTTCCTGCTTCCTCTGTGAAATAAATGTGAAACAGGCGTAGTTTCAAAAATGGTTTGTTATTTTAGAGAATTATTTTACAGGAAAAACTTGGTAATACATTAAACATGATACGGGATAGCGTTTGAAACTATTGTATTGCTGGTATGAATAAAATTGTTTATTGTGATTATAGTTTGACTTGTTAATGAGTTACATACTACTGGCTTGATAGATTAGTTTAGTGCAATAAGAACGTTTTTTCAACTCAGTTACATACATATACAACTATAATGTAACACACAAAGAATTAAATTATGAACTGTTAAAATACATGTCTCACTACTCCATTTCTAATCGTGGGTGTTGTAAGAGGATACACAGGGTAATTCTGCTGCATATCATCTTCAGCAATAAAAGAATGGGAGTCGAGCATTATTCGATTGGGCCAAGCTCGTACCAGTGAAGTTACCGCCCGCCCACCAAAAGATCGGCGTGAAGCAGTTTTTCACTTTGTTTTAGAGGGCCCGGAGGCCTATATTCCCATCCCATTCCTCTCCCATCCTGTTCTACTTCTCTCCCAACTTCCCTTTTCAAGGCATCTACGACACTTTGGTGTTGTAGATGTTGTTCATGGGCTGCGGTCAGTCACATAACATCAGATAAACTGCGTATCCCGCTTGTCGGCTCTAACACAAAAAAAAAAACCTGCAAATATTATAATAGCATGAACGTATATGCGAGTCAAACCTTGAGTTTCATTTACACCCCGATTAAAAACAGAACTTGGCACCTTTAAAGATCTCAATTATTTTGTTGATTATGTCGAGAACGACACCTTAATTAATATTCAACTCAGCTTTCATTTCTCAATTTCACATTGACGTTATTGATGTGATATTTACACAAAGAAAGCTGCGGGCAAAAAATAGTATACAGTAATATAATAAAAGTTGAGTTAATTAGAAAATACTATGTCATTGCTGTAACATAATTACACATTTAGGAATGAACTTATAACGACGTTAAGATGCAAATTGTTCATAATTTGTTGAGCAAACATTTTGGCTTTATATTGTGTTCATTTGTGTAATACGTATGAGTTAATAAGTATTGTTTACTTTTGTAATTATGTAAAATGTATTGGAATACGTGTATTTTTTGACAAAGCAGGCAAGCAGTTCACTTGATTTTAAGTGACTGACCGCAGCCCATGAACATCTACAACATCAAAGTGTCGCAGTTGCCTTGCCGGCTTGAAGAAACAGGAGGGGATAAGGAAAGGATTAATGATGGAAAATTGGGAGAGGAGTAGAACGGGATGTATACTAAGAAATTAGTAATTTTACTAGGTTTAAATAATTAAACATAATATTTTTCACGTGTTTAGGTAGGTACATGTTCTGTAGAAATGTTAGGAGCCAGCTCAAATTACCCCATACATAAGTGAACACAAAAAAATAGAATGATGTGAATTCATAATAAACTTATCCTTATTATATGTGTTATTTAATTCAATTACTTAAAAGCAATCTTATTTTGTTCATCTCGATACCGTTTACCCGAAAGACAAGATTTTAGTTGGCAAGTTCGCAAAATCCGCCATAAAATTAGTTTAAAGCTAGGACAATGCTGTCGGTCACACGTTGAATATTTATAAAGCTATATAATATGGATCTGTGTGGCTTCGGACATTGCGGATGGGGCTAGGAGAACAGCGTATGAACTGGTTTAAAAAGCCACTATTGAGTTTCTTGTTGGTTCTTGGTAGAAGCTACATTTTGAATCGATGGAAAGCGAGACATGACAATTCACAAACTCTCATTAACGTTGATGCTAACCGCCTCGTTGGTTAGCAATTTGGGTTACAACCCAGAGCTCCTAGGTTTTGCTTCCAGTGTATACGTAACAACAAGTCTCGTTCTGGCTCTCTAAATAAAATCGAACAGACGAACGGATTTAGCATCCACCTCATGCCCCAATAGGGCACACGGGATTCACTTTAACGCTGATGCTGTCGACCCCACATTGAATATTTATAAAACCATATCATATGGATTAGTGTAGCATCAGAAATCGCGGATGGAGCTAGGAGTAAACGTATAAATAAGTTTAAGTGTTTCGTCACGCCTTGAATATTTATAAAACTGAATAATATGGATTTGGGTGACTTCCGACATTGCTGCTGAGGTTAAGTATTTATGTAGGAAGACATTTATAGAAATGTTCGAAAAGTATTTTAATTTTATCTAACAAATTACACATTATTATTGCAATTCTATGACGGAGTCAAAAAATGTGAATATTTATAGTATCAAAAGTTACCGAAGATTGGAAGCTTGAAGCTTAATTATAGTGGCATGATGCTGACTTAAAATATCTTATTTTCATCACCAATAGTAAATAAAATGTTTTAAATTCAATTAAATTCACAAGCCCGCTTATTTCGTGGCCCGATTTTATTTAAAGTTAGCTAATTTACATGTTTAGTGCTTGTTATGAGCTTCCACACTTTTTATTTATGACTTCATATTAACATAGTTTAATGTAATAATCCTCCATAACTACTAAATTGCATTTTGGAGGAATTATAATTGTAGGAAATTTTAATATTAACCTACAACGTAAATAGTGGTTGATATTGTCTGTCTCTGTCATGTTCTATTTCTCTCCCAACTTACTTCCTGCCCTACTATAAAGGCAAGCATGCTTTCTGGTGAAATAAATGATTATTATTATTATTTTTTTAATGTCTACCAAGAAAATCCTGGAAGTTGTACAATCTGTCAGCACAATACCAGGCTGAACCATAAATTGTGTGTGTAAAAATCCGTAAAAAATATTAAAATAGTTTCAATTTAAATTTCTCGTATTGTCTTATCACAACACCTTGACCGTTAACAAATGACTCCACGGCCGGGTGAAACATGACGTGGGTCAGGGTGAGATGGCTTCCGCAAACAATAGTGATGCTGAGATTACTGTTTCCTCTACCAAGAAGGATTACTTTCATAGGATGTTTTTTTGTTGATTGTAAAAATCATATCCTTGATCGTTTTGGGTAGTTTTTTAGAGGGACAATTTTCTTATTAATTTTTCAGTACTTGAACGCTTATGACCATCGTCTTTTTTTCTTTGAGACAGGATCTGATATTAACATGCTCTAACTCTTTTCTTAGTTTAGTTCATGATAGGATTTTAAACCGTAAATGTCTAATTATGTAATTAGTTTAAATACTTTCAAACGTTTTAATATGAGTTATATTGCATTCTGAGGTTACAGTTTTAACCATTCAGAAAACGGGTGTTTATCTACACTAATATTAAAGGAGGAGGAGGAAAACTTGTAATTAATTGACTCAAAAACTACTGAACCGGTATTAAAAATTCTTTCACCATTCGAATTCAAATGTAGCTACATTATCCACGAGTAATTTAGACGATATTTTATAGTCATAAATAGAATTGTAAATTTAACCTGATCCACAATAATTATTATGTTTACCTTTTTATTATATGAATAAATGAAATATCATAAAAAAGATATTATTATTATCTTTTCCCACCTTGACCGCTTACAAATGCCCCCGCGGCCCCGTTGACACATGACGTGGATCAGGGAAGAATGACTTCCGCAAACAATAGTGATGCTGAGATTACCGTTTCCTTCCAAAAGTATTACTTACACGAACTGTTTTAGATAAATAAATAAATATTCTGAGACACTTATCACTACACCATCTAGTCCCAAACAGAGCAAAACTTGTACTGTGGAAGCTAGATAACTGATAGACGAACTTATATACACTTTTTTGTACATACTATAGATAGATAAACCCGGACAGTAGAAAATTACAATGTTCATAACATCATAATATTCTACTCGTGGGGATCGATCCTACACCCCTCGACCCCATAGACAATTGCCACAACCATTACGCCAATCGAGTCGTCAAATAGAATCACTTTTGGATGTTTAAATTGTACTTCTGGATGAGATTCAAGAATCAGAAATTTCGGGGTAGGTATGTCGTATACATATCTATCGATAGATTGATGTTTATCGACGCGTCGATTGTTTGTTAAAAAGAGAATTTGATGACGAAAAGCTGGCGTTTGATTGATCAATTTTTATTTTGGGGCGAGTATAATTTGACTTAATTCGTGCGAAATTGAGCAGAAATGCCACACAATTTGTAAAAACAATCCATAAGGTACACGTCGTATTTACTTGTATACCATTAGTAATATAAAAACTTCCGTAAACGCTGCAAAATATAGATAAAAAAGTTGATCGCAGAATCATTGGAGTATAAAGTAGGACAATTAAAGCGAACATTCGTTCTTCCAAAGTTTCCAAGTTTAAACGATGTAGGGTCTTATAAGTTGCAGATAAAATTTATGCTGTTACAAGAATTTTATAGGTGGAAAGTTATAACAAGTAGCAGCGAAACTTTTCTCAGATATTTGTTGGGATATAGGAAGACAAATTTGAATGCTCACTAACATCTCTTTATGGCTCTGTTTGAAAGAAAGAAAGAATAGTTTATTTATAACAGAACACATCTACATAATTAAAAAATGTTTCTTAAGGGGTTCATGGCAATTTGGAAGGGTTATATTAATTAGTGCTATAATTAGAGTGTATCTATATAATTTTAATATCTGAATACTGCAAATGTCTTTTTCTCGGATATTTGTTGGGATCTATGAAGTAAAATTTGAATGCTCACATTCATCCCTTTAAGGCTCTCTGGTTGAAGTGGGGCATAGCAACAGATTATAGAAGGGTTCTGTTAAATAGTGCTAAAATTAGAGTGTATCTATATAATTTGAGTGTCCGAATATTGCAAATGTCTTTTTCTTGGATATTTGTTGGGATATAGGAAGACAAATTTGAATGCCCAGAAACATTTCTTTAAGGCTCTGTTTCTGGTTGAAGTGGGGCATGGTTAAGGGTTTCAACCATCATAGAATGGTTATGTTAATTAGTGCTGAAATTAGAGTGTACCTATATAATTTTAGTGTCCGAATACTGCAAATGTCTTTTTCTCGGATATTTATTGGGATATAATATGAAGACAAATTTGAAGGCTCACAAACATTTCTTTAAGGCTTTGTTTCTTTTATCAGTAGGGCATAATTAAGGGTTTCATGACAATTTAGAATGGTTATGTTGTTTATTGCTGTAATTAGAGTGTATTTAAAATAATTTATTTTATTGTAAAAGTATTTTATTTCCTATGGAGATTTAAAGATTTGGTTTTTGTGTTTATTATTTTCTTGCTTTCAACTTAGCCTAGGTTTAAAGAG
This sequence comes from Phoebis sennae, assembly GCA_001586405.1. NCBI lineage: Eukaryota > Metazoa > Arthropoda > Insecta > Lepidoptera > Pieridae > Phoebis > Phoebis sennae. The sequence goes on along the minus strand of LQNK01000062.1, from coordinate 44,436 downwards.
CCAATTTTATAGACGATTTATTATCGTAATATTATGTTTCAGGCGTTTTTGCAAGAATAAAAGGCTATTTTTAAAATTTGTAGGCTTTTAAATCTTAATACCAAAAAATGGTTATTATTCTTTGCAGTTAAGATGTGTAAGTGTTACTAAGTCCTGTTTATTGGAACATCAGCAAAGCATTAGCTCGAAATGTCCGTCCAAATAACTAATATGTCGTACCGCTGTCATGTTACACCGTAATCAGGAAGTCCCATTCCTTAATAGAGAATCAATATTTACATCACTTAGGCTTGTATGTGTGGATACAGAGGAAACATTTGATGTGATGCAGAAATTATTTTATTACCTTTCCTTCTAGAGGGCGAATTTAAAAATAGAAAAATGGTGCATACCTTTATGCAATATATAATATTGCACAGTATTAACTAAAATAGCTATATATAAAAAGAGTTGTTGTATCTAGTTTCTAAGGCTTTACGTAAGTAAATAAATCAATTAAAATAAAATCTGCATTCTGTTGACCATATCTGCCTATAAATGTGTCTAATTTCACATTCTTACATATTTCACTGAATACAACAATTTTAATTTATTTAACAATACTAGATTATGGAATTCAAACAATCCAAATTAATATCGAGATTTCATCAAATTGATTGTACATTTTTGACTTAATGTCAAGCTACATCGAAGCTCAATAACCAATTAGGAATAGCTTGAAATTTTGATCTGTTTTTTCGTTCGTAAAAAGTAATATTGTGGTCTTTCACGCACACGGATATCTGCTCAGGCGAGTGGGTTTTGACCAAAGGAATTCCTTAGAATTGCAATTTAATATCGAGTACGATACGTTCGCTGCGATATCGAATGAAAAATGTTTCATTTCGTTTCTATGTACAGTATGTGGAACATTTGGGAGAATAGAAACTGATGAATTGATTTGACCACAATACGCCTTAATGCAATAGCAGCGTCCCGCGGTTTCACCCGTGTAGTTTCTGATCCAGTGGCAACTCTGGAATTAAAAGTAGCCTGTATGTTATTTTGAACCCTGTACTATATGTATACCTCCCTACTGAGTTTACTTACCTATATAAGTTTCATCATAATCGGTTCAGTAGTTTTTGCGTGAAAGCGTAAGAAACATACACATATGCATACATACCTCCTCACTAACTTTCGCATATAGGTACGATTGTAGAAAATTACAATGAATTAATATGTAATCGTCACGGCTATATTTCTATGAGAATCGCCTTTTTTGAACACTATATCTTCGAACTCAAGATTTTTTTATCTTTACTATTTAGCTACGAAATTTTATCAAGATCGGATAAACAATACTCCAGCTATTGACGGACTACTTTTTAATACTTACATACAAACATACACTCGCCAGGCAATCTCGTTTCTGAGGCGTCTTTAGCTCGTTTCTTATATCCTGTTGCTTATATAAATTTATTTATATATTTTATTCGACACACAACAGCCACTGATATCTACATAAAGCAAATACATATTATTTGCTTTTCGGCGTCATTAGATTCTTCGGCCGCACGCCATCTGCCTTTAATTCTCTAATCTGTGATTCAAACATTCATTAAATAATTTTCATGCCAACACAAAAACGTTTCCAATTATCTGATTACTTTCTTAATTTATCGATATATTCTCAGTAAATTGGCCTTGTCAGGTATGACTGTACGCAATTAGTTCCCCATCCATCACCCATAATTGACATGTCTGGTACAACACAATCCCAATTGCACCACAACGCATGTCTACGTCAGGTATTAATAAAGATATATTTATGCCCAGTTCCTATAAAAATAAAACGAGTCGTTTTACGGATAGTACAATATCATACTAGGCGTAAAGCGTTTCTATAACGTGACGTTAACATAACTACCAAAACTTGTTCCTGATTGGTTGATTAGAACCTCCCGTAATGAAAACCATTCGTTTTATACTATAACGTTCCGTCGTTTATAGGAACCGGGCATTAGTAGACTTTATTACAGAATTAAAAAATCAAAATTAAGTAAAATATAGATTTACCCTGCGGACACAGCAATGGTCCTTTGCGCTACAGAGTGTGGGTTTTGATCCCCACGAGTAGAAAATTATGATGTGAACATTGTAATTTTCTACTGTCTGGGTGTTAATTTATCTTTAGTACGTATCTACAAAAAAAAAGTATGTTTAGGTATGTCTATCAGTTATCTAATTTCTATAGTATAAGCTTTGCTTAGTTTGAGGACTAAATGGCGTTGTGTTAAATGTCCAAGAATATTTATTTATTTGAAAAGTTACAGTCTCGTACATAATTTATGTTATCGGTCATTGTTTAATTTATAGACAAAACTATCACTTAGCTGAAATATTGCAGAAAAGAATATTTAAAAAATCTACTCTTGACCTATGTTATTTCTGCATTTAACATATTTCATTGTATACTATTTAATTATTTGATGTAAAACTTATCTATGCTTTTGTATTTTATAAAAATATGTATATAAATCTTACGATTAATTAGTGCCCCATCTTTCACCCATAATTGACCAAATTGCACAAGGCATGTCTTGAGCTTTATTGAGCTTTATTTCTTTATTTCACACACAAGTAATTTACAGGTATAACCCAAAGCATTACAAGGTCATTAAATTATAAGTAAATAATAAGTATCTGAACAATTATCTGTAACTTAGATAGTATACAATACTTCTTTTAAATTTACTTAAACACATATTAAATACATCAATTTCATGGCTATAAGCGAGCATGTCATTGAGCAGCTTTATTCCTCGCGTTAGCGGAGCGTTCCCACCACTCTTCGTCCGCCCTCCCGACTGGACAGTGAAAAGGTCGCGGTGGCGTCGC